>OY757925.1:75182682-75257682 GCA_963585895.1 Sepioteuthis lessoniana | reverse complement strand
GTTCCACACCTCCGCAGAGAATTTTGGACCTCTAGTTTTTTTTAGTCATCCTCAGCTAACGCAGTCATTTACACATGACCGGCTGACCCACACCAAGCGCTTTAGTCTGGGTTACTAGGAGGTCAGCCGCCTGCTCCCGTAGACTCATCGTCTTCTTCTTCTTCTTCTTCTTCTTCTTCTTCTTCTTAGAAGCTTGCCTCTTTTTCTCTTGGACCTACCATATCGCGTTACACTAAAATTCGGTTTCAGATTGGTTTTTTTTGTTAAATAGCATATTGACCTTTGTTGGTTGTTTAATGCCAAATCCATACTTATGGAATGATAGTCACGGTAAACATTGTTTAAAATTAGAATCCTGGTAACAGTATTGGTACTATTTAACTGATAAAATATAGTCCCTACTTTTCCCAGGAATAATAGTTCGAAAGTGAACTTAACATAGGAACTAGAGGTCGAACTTGCTTACTAAGAAATCACTAAACAACTTGAATTCCTCCTCCACATCTCTTTCACTAACAAGAAAATCTGAGCAATATTTTGTATGTAATTTTTTTAAATGTGGTGCTCAACTTTATTGTTGTTCGTTGAAACATACGTTTTTGCCGTTGTGTCCTATAGTTTTCTTCAGGTATCTAAAAACAACTAAAAACAATAAAGAAGACAACAATCTGAAAAATCACGCTCAAAATATTGAACATCAAGCCTCATCTTAAAAAATTCTGACTGATAAGAAAATTTGAATAAAAATCTAAACCCTATAACATTGTCTGCCATTTTTAATATATATATATATATATATATATATATATATATATATGTGTGTGTGTGTGTGTGTGTGTGTGTGTGTGTGTGTTTTTAGTGTGTTTTTGGCAGATGTCTTTCTTTTAAACATGCTTCATTCCGAAACGCTTGTAAACACTGTTTTATTGATTTTCTAGTCGTGCTATATTTCTTAAATTCATAGCAATCATATTTTAAAAAAAAATGTCAGAAATTCCATTCCTCAACGCAGTCTGTTATAATTGGTCATTTTCAAGAACATACGCAGTTGTTTTTTTTTGTATGTTTTGATGGGGCAAGGGATGTGATTTGAAATCCAATGAAATTTTTGCTTTTGAAATCTGTGATGCTTTTTGTCCATACAGTAGAGAGATTTTGTTAAGTTAGCATTTTAAAATTAGATCATAGCGTGTTTAAATATTTACAATATCTTTTTTCAGTTTATCGTATGCAGTATGTTTGTGATATTGACAGATGTTTTTCTTGTGTTCGTTGGAATCCCGCGAACGTTTTATTTTATGTGTAGAATGCTGTTTTCGTTTTTACAATACACGCAAGTTAAAAATTAAATATTTCATGTAAAAAGTACAAAGCAGAAAACAATGCTGGATTTTTTAAAATGTCAAAAATAATCTTATGTGAGATTTTAATTAAATATTATATATATACTGGGTGACCCAAAAAGCAGAACCCTTATATTTCTCACTGAAATTCATAAATCTAATTCTAGCCGTTTCTTTTTTTTCAGTATATAAAGTAGATTCTGTACATGAAAAATTAGGACCATACATAGAATTCACCAACATGTCCAGAAGTTTGAGTGTACAAAAAAAGAATTATTTTTCTTTATTTTTGTAGAAGTAATAAAAAAGTTTATGGGTTCTGTTTTTTTGGGTCACCCTGTATATATATATATATATATATATATATAAGTGTAGCTAATCAAATAACCCGTTGATAAAAATAGAAAAAGACGCCAAGATTAATTCAAGACATGGGATTGGCGACATTTGATCTTCATTCTCCTTTTAAAGGTTTTTTTTTCTTCTGTTGTTTTTTTCTGAGTAATGTTTGTCCATTTCCCTATCCATTTTTTTACCTCTATCTGAAGAGGCCGGCTGCCTTGTAGTAGCAAGCTGAAATAAATTTATAGCAAAATGACGGTCTGTTGAGTTTTTCTTCCATTTATATTATAGATATAATTGCTCTAGATGAGATGTTTATGTATTTATATATTAATAGTTACGCATCGAGCACTCCTGGAGAATTATATGAATCCTTTCATAAATTCTCAAATTGAATAATTCTAAATTCATCGTCTCTGAATATATACTTTAAATTCATCGTCTCTGAATATATACTTTATATGTAACAACGAAAATAATGCCAATCTTTTCGAATGCGCACGTTCCTCTGAACAATATATAAAGGAATTGTTGCATATTCATATGCAGATGCATGCAGAATCATAACGACGACACAATAAAGACGAGCAAACACAGTTCTTTAGAAAAATATACCTCTCACTTTATTGAAAGGTTTGTGTGTGAGAGGTGAGTTGGAGACTAGACAGAACTGCAACATATTGACCCCCTCCCAACTCTTCTGGCTATCACAGCCTTTCTTTCCCGTTCTTCTGGGCTGTTCAACAGGGGGCCTGGCGGCCCAGCCTCATCTGGGACATGGTTCTCATTCTAGCATCTTCTCTCCAACTGCTCTGAACTTCCGGTCGCCGGGGTTATATATTAATTTGACACCCACCTACTTCTTTCGAGCGTCACATTTGTACTCAATTCAACCTGTCGAAAGTCAAGGTTATCCCCTGATCCCCTGATATCTTCGACCAGATGCACCTGTTTTTTACACAGGTGCATTTCTCATCTGACAACCCAGCTTGGTCGGAGGTCAATATGTTACAGAATCAGAACAACTTTTCACTTTTTTTAGGCAAACAACTACAAATATAGAATTAGATCACGAAATGGTAATACATTATTCCCAGTTGAATGTTTCTACCAAACACACCACAGCTTAAACAGACATGGTAAATCAATCCTAATAGGCAGGATCTCAGAATATATCTAATAGTATCACGTCAATGCAAAAAAAACGGGATTATGAAGATAGATGAATATCATTTATTGCGGACTTTTTTTGTCCTCATCTTGGTAGTTTTTTGTGTTGTTTCTTCTTTCACGACGTTTCGGTCCCATTTCACCTCTGGCCTTCTTCAGGTGATTTACCACGACCTCGGATAGGAAATGCTGAGTCTTGTAACCGTATCCCCAGTAATTATTGCTTTCCATAGTTGCTGTCTATCGCACCACGTTTTTGACCAAGTAAACCTCTGGCCAGCTTGGGTAGGATTTGAAACCGCTATCTTCTGACAATGCTCACCTGGAACCGAAGGGGCCCGTGGCGCAGCAGATAGAGGCGTTGAGTCGAAACGTAGTGAAAGAAGAAATAACACAAAGAACTACCAAGATGAGGACAAAAAAAGTCCGCAATAAAAAAAATTAATTCTCAGATTAAGAAGCCTCATCTCAAAATGATTCCAATTAAAGACAGATGAATATTACGTCAAGAAACTAGACAAACAGAACAAAAAACTTCAAAATGCGCTAAATTCCACCCAGAATTTCACCTTGACGTCGACGTGAAGATCGGATAATAAAGAATATTATTATCAATTTCTCTAGACTTTTTTTCAACTTAACACTTCTAAATAAAGAAAAAGAAGTTGTTGAAATTATTTTCACGTTTGAAAATATTGTTTAAACAAATACCAAGCATCTCAAAGTCGTTAAAAATGCACAGTTCTTCTGAAATACAAAATACCGTTAATGTCAAGTCACTTCAAATTCCAAGGTCAATAAAGATTGGCCAATAAACCTAAGATTCTATTTATGACATTAAAACAAGCAAGCCAGCGAAGAGAATTCTTAGATCTTTCCAAAAATAGGCAGTTTTAAAAACTTATTTTCAAAAAAAGTTTTTAAGATATACAGATTATACAGAGAAAAATTTGAAGCTTATTATTGCTCCTTCCTGTCTACTAATCATTGAAAATAAAAACTCTATAAATTCATGTTCATCTCCCTAATGCTTTAGCTATTAAAATATATTCTTAAAATATAAATTCCGACGTGAAATATAAGACCCAAACTGGTTGAGATTAATATGAAATGAATAGAACCTATATACTAACGTTCAAGTTTTGTTCCTCCAAACACTGATAGACACGGAGAATTATTTGTCTGTCAATCTGTCTATTTCTCTCTCTCTCTCTCTCTCTCTCTCTCTTTCTTTCTCTCTCTCTCTCTCTTTCTTTCTCTCTCTCTCTCTCTCTCTCTCTCTCTCTTATTCTCATTCTCATTCTCTGTTTCTCTCTCAATATGTATATATCTGTGTGTGTGTGTATATATGTGGATAGATGAGGTTTATTCAGAAAATAGCTAATCTAAATCTATATTTATTCAGACAGGAATGAACGATGAATGAAACATTATTTTTCTTCAAAATAGTCCTCAAAGATTTGAATGGTCCTAATTCAGCAAGTTTTAATCCATTACGCAATGTATTTCTGGAAAATTATTTAAATGTTATTCTCTTTCTCAAATATTAAACTTGAGAATCAATTTCAATTAATGAAGCAAGATAAAGAAGCTCAGATCTTGATTTGATGGCCTCTCGTACAATCCTGTGTTTCCCCAAGAACGGATAAAAAACTATCGAGATGACTATACTGGCACTGACTCATCGAGATAAAGTTGAGATGTCTAGATACAAGTCTAGACGGGTAGAAATAAATGATTTATTATATAAACTGCTAAGCTGTGTATACATCTTCATTTAGCACTTTTTATTTGATTTACTAAATAGCTTTAAGTTGCAATAATAAAAAGGTTTTTTCGTTAATGTAAGTTGACTGTACGTTGCTGTCAATACATACTATTCGTATTTGCGCTAATGCCGTTGGAAAGGGTATGAATCTATCTGTTCTCTCCTCAGCATTGGGTAAATAGTAGGGTAGACTGATTTTTTTGGCTTTGGTTTATATCAATCGATGAAATTTTCAAAAACAGATACCACTGTGACATTTACTCTCGGGTGGTTCTAAGGAAGAAGTTCCAGCCATGAAAGGTACTCGTTTTAGTAGGTTTGGTTTCTTTGTGTAATGGCATTTCAACCTTCATGGGTTATTTATTGCCAAAGCCATTCTTCTAGAGGAACAGCAGTGATGCTATTTAACCCATAGCTGGGAGTATAATGGGGTTCATACCTTTCTCCAGGGTATTTGTCCGAAAGTGAACGTAATAGGGCGACTGGAGTTCGAACTCACTTACTACGATTCCGCAGTCCAGTGCTTTAACTATTACACCACGAATACACCCCCGGTTTAGTAGGTAGTTTCTAAGTCGTTTGAGCGCTGGCATGTTGTGAATTGTTTCAATCCCTTTGTCAATTGAAAGCAAGATGAACGTGCAAAGTAGTATAATTAGGGAATTTACAAGTTCGAGTTGCGTAATAACGCCTCAGAAGCAACAAAAATAATTTTTTGTGTAAAAAATGAAGATGTAGTCAATCACTGTACAGTAAACAGATGCCTGAAGAAGGTTTGCTTGGGTTTCAAAAATCTTGACGATCTGGTATAGTCAGGTTGGCCTGTAACTGAGAATTTGGAAGTGTTAAAAGTAACACTTGAAGAGTATGAGGCAAAAGCTCGGCATTCTACAGTCTCATGTAGTTTGTACCGTTATCACTCTCAAGAAAAGCATCTGGAGCTACCGAATTGTGCCTCACATTACCAAAATTCAGCAAAACCTTTGACACACCTGTGTATTTAAACTTGAATATTTAATCAATTTAAGTATGTCATCTATCTTCGCACATCTCCCAATATATTCTCTATTTTCTGATTTCCTCTTCCTGAGACGTTACTTAATTACCCAAAGTTTAATTTTAAGGCTCCCCGAAGTAACAGGTGTTTTATTCCTAGTTACGATGGCAAAAATTGTTGAGAAAACATTTTCTCTGTTGGATTAATAAAAACGAATTATGTTAGACATACAACGACATTTGGAATCAGATTTCGAAAAACATATGTCCACATGAGAATAGTGATGCAATACATACCAGGAATTTGAAACAAAAAGCCAACTGTGTAAAGGTACAAATACTGCTAAAAGCTTTGTATATTAACACATATAAAACGTGTTCATGCTCCTTCTAAAACTGACAAAAATCCATAAAAAGAACAGGTCTAGAGAAATAGAATTAAAAAACACACACACACACACACACACACAAATATATAAGACCCTTATAACATCTCATATTGAATATAACCAGGCCTTGATTCCAAAGTTGAGACACGGAAATAGGAGTGTAACATTGAGACTGGAGGGCATACAAATAGTGAGAAAACTAATAAAAGGAATAAAAGATTATAGTTACAAGATCTAATTGAAACTTTTAAAATAATAAATGGAATTTTTAATTATGATGGATGTATTTTTTTAATATTTATCCTTGAACTGAAAATTTACTGTCAAGACATATCTCAAAAATTAGGTCGACTAAACAGATAGATTTTTATTTTGCTAACAGAGTAATATGATTTTGGAACCATTTACCTGATCAAATATATAAAAATATTTATACCGAGTCATTGGTCTAGTGGGTAGAGTGTTCGCCAATGACCCGGGAGATCTGGGTTCAATCATAAGTCGAGTCATACCAAAGACTTTAAAAATGGTACCTGATACCTCCTTGCTTAACACTCAGCACACAGGTACGTATCAAGGGTAAAGTGGAGCAATCCAGGGGAATGAGTAGCACCCTCCCCGACACCTCGGTGTAGTAGCTATTGAAAAAGGAGCCTTCGGGTCGCCCTCGACTAAAGGGAGACAACTTTACTTTTTACTTTACCTGATCAAATTAAAAATAGCGATAGTTTAAAAAAACAAAGATTAAATCGGATTATTTCACAAATAATGGTAAGAAAAAGAATTTAAAAGAGAATTTTTCGGAACCTTTGGATAAATTACTTAAAATAATTTGATCTGTGTAGAGATATTATATTAATTTTGTCCATATTCTGTGCGAAGATTCACTGTTTTATCAAAGGCTAATGGAAGAAGAAAAATAATAACGGCGGCACCCATAGAAGCCTACAAACAAACAAACAAACAAACGATGCACAGACTTCTTTGGAATTTTGAGATACAGACGCACAACTGGTCTCAGCCAGAAGACCAGATCCAGTAATAGTAAAAAAAAAAGTGAACCTGCCGAATAGGAAACTTTTCTGTTATAACAGACTACAGAAAAATTATAATAAAGTGAAAAAAGAGATAAGTAGCAAGACCTTGCTAGAGAACTATAAAACTATGGAACACGAAGGTGACCGAGATACCAATTGTAATTGAGACCTGAGAAAAAGACTACAAAGGGACAGGAAGACTTGGAAGTAAGAAGAGAAGTGGATACCATCCAGACAGCAGTATTATTAAGAATAATGAAATCTTATGGAAAGTTACTGTCACTCAAAATCGCCTGAGAAATCATAAGCTAATGCTGGTGTAAAGATCCCTCAAACGAAATAAAAAAATACTATTACAAATACTACTAGAAGAAGAAGAAGAAGAAGAAGAAGTAGAAGAAGAAGAAGAAGAAGAAGAAGAAGAATACTGGACTTTGCCGTCTCGTCGGACGACAAAGAAAACAAAAAGAGACGAAATTCCTCTCACCTCGCCAAAGAACTGAAAAAGCAACGGAACATGAAGTTGATGCCAATTACCCTCAGTGCGCTTTGAAGGGTCCTTAAAGATTCGATACGGAAGCAGAAAGTGTTGGAAATCAAGGGACGAGCGAAAGATCATCCAAACCACACTTGTGTCATGTGACAATTCACAAATTAACAGTGTGTGCAGTCTTCACTTTCTCTACGTCGACGGCTTCCGAAATTTCTTCAACTAATACTAAATAATATTCAATACTACCACAAAGCTACGTAAATTTATTATATACCTAGAAGGTAGGGAACTGCGTACATAGTACGTTCATAATGTTGTAGAGTGGCTATACACCCCATCAGCACTCTAAGGGATGGACTGGCTCATAGCCATAAATAATCTATGATTAAAGACTTCGAAGGTGGATCTAATAACCTGATTAATATTCGGGCTGATTTTATTTCGTTTGTTTATACTGCATTTTGACCCTCTTCAATTGCTGGTAAATTCTTTTGTTGATTGTTTGTAATTCATTGTACTGTGTCTTTTTTTAATGTAGCCATTAGCACCGTGTACTGGAGCTGAATAAATATATTAAGCACATTCTTCTCTATTCATCAATCACCTCGACGATACAACACATAAGTTAAGTAAAGTAAAGTTAGCGACCATAGTCGAGGGTGACCCGAAGGCTCCCTTTTCGATAGCTACTACACCAAGGTGTAGGGGAGGGCGCTACTCCATTCCCAGGATTGCTCCACTTTACCCTTGAACCGTACCTTATAATGCTGAGTGTTAAGCAAGGTGGTATCAAGTACCATTTTTAAAGTCTTTGGTATGACTCGACCTGGGATTGAACCCAGGTCTCCCGGGCCATTGGCGAACACTCAAACCGCTGGGCCAATGTCCCGGTATTACAACACATACGTATATTTATTGAGTAGGTCTTTTTAACTTTTTGTTTTTGTTTTACATAAGGTCCTATTGGGTATAATTATTTTATCTAGTTGACCTATAAATTGGATTCTAACAGGTACTACCACTTCTGGTGAGAATTAACCTCGGAGTAATTCCAAGATCAAGAGCCTCACCACCAAATGCAGTTAAGTGTTTAACTTAAAACATCCCTTATTTTTCGTTCTCTTACATGTCTACATAGTGAAAGAACCACCATTAGAACGAGGTAAAATTTTGTTTATTTTTTAAATTACAAAATAACACTCATTACTTATTATACTAAAATTTTCTTTCCTTATAAAAGTTTTCTTTTCTCTTGCTGCACACCAAAAATATCAAGCATTTAAGAAATTCTAAATATTTTCTTTCACTTTATTTCAGTTGCATCTTCTCGAAATTTTCAGATCATTATTTTACACCTGTTATGAAGATCGCATTTGTCTTATTTAATAAAAGATAATACATATTTAAGCAAAGTCGGTTGGCCTATTCGTTAGGCACTGTCTCGCTGAGACAGGTTCCCAAGGAGATGGGAACCAGATTCAAGTTTGTTGGATACTTCTTTATTTCTATTCAATACACGCTATTTACTTCTAAGACATAAAATAAGTAGGCTATAGGGTACGAAGGAATTGCATCTCCGCTCTTGAATTTAACTTATTTCTGTGGTACCAAAAACAAAATTTTCCAAGTACAAAATTTATTCACACAATAACAGACTCCCTTTAAAGAAGAAAGAAAGGAGATCTGGATTTGTGTAGGTGGGAAAACCTTAATGCCGATAGCTTATCTTTTGAGTGTTCAATTTCAGTTTATTTGCTTTTGCTTTGTCAGGTTATTGTCATTTTATCCCATAATACCATTTTAATTTTAAAGGTCATCTCATTGCGAAAATAGCTTAATTTTATGTACAACAATCGCTTTGAAAATTCTTCGCACCCTAAGCTAAACTTTGATCTTTTCCTGTAGTTTGAGATCCGGTGTTCCAAAGATCCATTTCTAATAAGCAGAGTGTTCGCTAAAGGTCCGTAAAACCGGGGATCAACTCCAAGTCAAGTCATACCAAAGACTTAAAAAATGGTACCTGATCCCGCCTTGCTTAACACAAAGCGTTATAAGGTAAGGATCAAAGGTAAAGTGGAGCAATCCAGAGAATGGAGTAGTACCCTCCCCGACGCCTTCCAGTCGTAGCTTTTGAAAAGGGAGCCTTTGGGTCATCCTCGACTAATGTCGCCAAGTTTACTTTATTTTTGTTATCTCTCCCCACAAATTCAGATTTTTTTTTTTGTTTATTAGGGTTCCTGGTATATTAGTAATAGCGTTATTGCATGTAAAATCTTTTTTGTACCATAGGAACAAGAACGACAACAAATTACAAGGAATTTTTTAACTTTGGTGCCGGGGAGGACTAATATTGCACAGTGCTTAATCACCCATTCTATTTGATATGTCATGTGGGTATGTAAATGATTATCTTTTATGGGATTACATTCCGATCATTTAACTATTATTTCCTCACTTCGGATTATTCTTCACTTTCCTTCATTTCTCTTTCGATCATTTGTCTTATCAAATCAGTTGCTCTGATGACTTTTTCGTATAGCCATCTTTATTTCTTTTTCTTTTTAGAGGAATGACAACATAACCACCGTTGTATAACGAGGAGGAAACGTAACAAACAACACCGTTAATAAAAAATATACAATCCTCTATTCGAAACGTTGAGATGGTTTTGAGAGAGACAGAGACAGAGACAGAGAGAGAAAAGCCTGATACAAAGAGATCCTCAACTCTGGGGTCACCACTTGTCCCCCTGGTCTAACACCCGAAACAGCTGACGTGTCTACTCTACTCTGCTGAGTGTCGACATCGTCTGACCCTGGAGTCGAAAACTTCCGTCATTATATTTTTTCTGACGCCTACGCATTTTTTTCCTTTTGGTGCAATTCACGTGATTCATCGCGGAATTCACATGTCATCTCGGCTGTCTTTTGTTTACTTTAAGACACTGGTGCATATCTTGTTTACGAAATCAACAATAACGGGCTGCCAAAGGTCAATGTGTAACACCATCATATTTCATGTGCACATTTCACAATTATTTAATGGCGATTTTTATTTATCACCCGTTTTGGCCTAAACGTGGCGTTAATGTTAAGAACGGATATAAATTGTTCGACCGCTCAATTTGAGTGTTTCTCACTAAAACATTTCTAACTCTTGAACTGTTTTGGTCATCAAACTGAAACCATCCAAATAGACCCATGTTCTTAGATTGACACCAAATTCAAGGGTTGCAAATTATACCACTGTGGTTTGGTTTGGTTTGGTTCTATGGCACATAAACCATTCAAGATTATTAATGCCAAATCCGTTTTAAACATATAAACAGTTCTATTTCAAACAATTCAGTTTATTATATGCGTAGCTTTTTGTTTACAGACAGTTAAAAGCTAAAACAGTTCTATTTCAAACTGTTCAGTTTAGCATAAGTAGAATTTCAATGCCAAAGACAGTTCTATTTCAAACAATTTAGTTTAGCATACAAAAGTTGTTCATTTTCAAACAATTTAGTTTAGCATAAGGACGCAATTTAAATGTAAAAACTGTCCCAATTTCGAGCAGTTCAGTTTGGCATAATGGCACAGTTTACTTCTATTTGATCTATAAGTAGGACCCTATCAGGTGCTACCAGTCCGGGCAAGAATGGACCTGGGAGTGATGGCAATGAAGGGGTACTTCGGATTCCCCAAAGCTACAGCATTACTGTAACCTCAACATCAGATTCTTTAGTGTAGTATCCATGACACTCATTGCAGAGAAGCAGTCGGTGTATTCTGCAGCCCTAGCTGACTGGGCTAGTCATATCCAGGACACTTGTTGGAGGGGTCTTACCCCTCAGTAGGGAAGCCGTCGGTGTATTCTGCACCCCCCTGACTGGACAATATACTTCTGTGTTTTTCCGTAGTAATCGTTTATACTTGTATCCTACATTAGATGCCAGTTCTCCAGATCTATTACGTAATATTGATACAATTTTCTCTTTGTCCAGAACTTAAACGATGTGACAGTTACAGCAAAATGTATCAGTTTATTTTTCTTTAGGCTTCATAAAAATGTGAAGGCTTGGATACAAAGGTTTACAAAGCTTTTGTGGAATAACTACCACTTAAAAAATATGTGCTTTAGAGTTGTTTTTTATCCCGAACGATTCCGGGTAATTCTACTAGTTCTTTATTAACTGGTAGGAATACAGTTATAAAATTAGAAAGTGTCTTTTGGGCCATCGCGTATCTGTTGCTCAATTTCTCTAAGTCGATATTTGTCTGGTTGTCTGATGCATATCTAATTAAGTAAAGTAGATAAGGAATGGAAGTGAGCTGGAGGCAAACCGAGTGCTTTTGCGATTAATTAACTTGAAGTAAGTTTTGCTTCCGTCCAATCAAAAAGAAGATCCATCGTACATATTGATAATAAAACAAAAGACATCATAAAAGTGAGACACTTTTTGCAGAAAGTGGTCAGTTTAGCTGACTTGTTTGTCACATAAAATCGACTTCACACATCATACTTATTTCTGTAATCATATTGTGAGTCTGAGGTTTCAAGCATCTTGAAAATGACCAGAACACGATCAACCATGACCCCAAAACGTCCATGTCGGTCATCATTGAGCAGATGAAGGTCAGGGAATTCACTGTCAGACTTGTTGTGCATGATGACATCAGCTACAGTTCCTAAGGTATGAATAGTAGAACCATGTGACCTTACAATGGCTGATGTTAATCCTCGCAGTCATACTACTATGATATGTAAGATACTAGCTCTCCTTATTTGGATTCATTGAGTGCCATTTCGTCGAAAAAGAGACCAAGCAATGCTAATATAGTACCTAGGACGGAGTTTAAATAGAAGTTGTCTTTTGCAAATTTACCCCATGCAAATTCAACTCAATTCGGGAGGTTTAGAATAAGCTGAACGTGTTATCTCAAATGGGGTAAACCCTCTCCAATAGAAGAAATATACAAAATATAAATACATATACAAAAATATAAATATGAAGGTACAATGAACACAATTCACTAACGTTTAGGCATAAAATAACCTTGACAGGTTGATATGCCATTAAAACAAATCAATCAAACAATAGATCATTAACCCCCACTTCATTGCCAGTCAGCTGGGGCTGTAGAATACACTGACCCTTCTAACAAGTGTCCTGGATATGAAACTAAATAATCTGATGGTTAGGTTCCAGCAGTGCTAGAGCTTTGGGGAATGCAGAGTACCCCTTCATTGCCATCGCTCCCAGGTCCACTCTGGTCCGGGGTGGTGGCACCTGATAGGCCCTATCTATGGGTTAAATAGAACTAACAGCATACTTATGCTAAAATGAATTGTTTGACTAAACTGAATAGCTTGAAATAGAAATGTTTTTGACAATTGAACCGTACTTACATTTAAACTGCGTGCTTATGCTTAACTGAATTATTTCAAATAGAACTGTTTTTCGACATTAAAACTGTATTTACACTTAACTGAATTGCTACATATAACTGCTTGAATAGTTTGAAATGGAAATGTTTTTGACAATTAAACTGTGAACTTATGCTAAACTGAATTGTTTTAAATAGAACAGATTATTGACATAAAAATGGATTTGGCGTTAAATAACCTATAAAGGTTGATATGCCATAAAACCCAACAAACCAAACCAAATCCCTACTACAATAACAATAGTATATTGGGTATGACACTATTAAAAAATATAAATATATACGTACAATTAACGCAATTCACTAACCTCGAGGGATAAAAGGACATTTGATAGGTTGACATGCCATTAATATCCAACAATCAATTCTTTAAAAATTAATCTAGAGACCTGACAATAGATACCATTTTGGTACGTTTTGTGGATACATTTATTTTAAATAACTAATTGTTATGTTGTATAAAATATCCATCATATTGTTGTTGACATTTTGATTGTGCTTACTGCCTCCCCAGCAGAGGTGTAAGAACCTACTCCCCCGCCTATATATATCAATAACCTTTCGTCTGGTAGTTAGGTTCCAATTTTAGAATTCAGAGGAATGTGCCATTGCTCCTTGGTCCATTTTGACGCGGAGAGGTAGTTCCATTCATAGGTTAAACAGATTTGTTTGAAAAATATTACTTTTATATTAAAATACTTGAATCCATATAACTGTGCAAATTATCAGAATTCAAAATTAATACTTGAAACTATTATTGTTTACTATGTTAATATCTCAATAAATATTATTTTTATTCTTGCGAGTTTTTTACAACAGTGTTAGCCAATGGTCTCCCATTGGTGCGACAGCAAGTCTCTACAGGTATTAAGGACCCATCTCAGATTCCTACGGATCTTAACAGTGATGAAGTTTGGATAGTCTCAATTCCTCTTCCAGTTTTTATCTCTTCCAGCACCTGTTCTAAGCCTTTCGAGGCCGTCCCAAGTGCGCCTATTACCATACGAATCTGTCAAAATATACAGTTTATCATCCCTCTTGCACGAGTTAACTCCTGGACGAAGCTAATTGCATTTCACATAGCACTAATACCATTGGGAAAGGTATGAATCCCATTATTCTCCCTCCAGCTATGGGCAAATAGTAGGGCAGACTAAGTTCTTCAGCCTTGGTGAGGCAACTAGTCTAGGAGAAGGAAAACTCTGAATTCAAACCTGTTAAACTCCGCTTAGAAATTGACGTTGTGTCATATCCTGCCCGGGTGGAGGTGTTGGTAAATATTATCAGCCCTCTTGCTATGTCCAAGTACTGTCTTCTTTTTTGCTTTCTTTTATCATTATCATTATTTTATTGAAAGTTTTTCACACCAACATCAGCTGAAGGTTTTTTGATGGAGTCTGAGTGGCAGCAAGTTTCCTCAAGTCTCATGGATTCTTCTCAGTATTCTGGCCGATTTCAAAATTGTGTTGTTTGGAAGGTTTCCAAAATCCCCAAGATGACAAATTCTTTTTATCTAGTTAGTCAATACTAGATCTGATATTATGTCGAAGATTAGGTGATCGGTTTGTATCACAAAATCCTAGAGAATTGTATGCGTATCGTTTTCTGAAACAGATACTTATGTGTGCATATACCATTTGTCGACATGGTTAAATGTTAATCCCTTGCACAATTCTAAATGCATAACTTTTTTCTACCCAGTCATGCTTACTCTATACTCTTTTTGTGACAGTTTGCAACATTCGCTTATTATCTGATTAATTGTATCATCACTTTGACCCCACAGCCCTGTTGAATGAGGCTGTAGAATACACCGACTGCATCTCTGCAGATGGGTAAATTCCCCCCAATGAAAGTCTAGGATATGACACAGAACAAACTAATGGTAAGGCCCCAGAAATCCTAGAGCTTAGGGGAATGCAGATCCCCTTTTCATTGCCATCTCTCCCAGGTCGACACTGTCCTGTAGTGTTAGCACCTGATTGTCATATCTAGGAGTCAAATAGAACCGTTGGATCCTTTAAGTGTATGTAAACAAATGACACATGTTTAATTGAATTGTTAGTGATACATAGCAATACTTAGAACCATTTAACTTGGTTGATTTATGCTTACAAATCATGTCTATTCAATATATATGTATAAACTGGACTTTGCATTAAATAATGTACGATAATTGATATGCCGTAAAACAAAACGAAACCAAACCAATCTTTAGCCATCATATTCGACATTTACTATTCTTCAGTGTGTTATCAATTTTTGTTCTGATATAATAGGCTGGAACCCCTCACATGGCCGTGCAAAAGCAGGACGACCAGCACGAACATACATTCAGCAGCTATGTGAGGATACGGGATGTTGTCCTGAAGACCTACCTCGGGCGATGAACGATAGGGAGGAGTGGCGAGAGAGGGTTAGGGATATCCGTGCTACCAGCGCGAGATGATGATGATGATGAGCTATTTTTACTGCTATTAATTTTCTCCCTAGCGGTTTCTCATTCTAAACAGTTAATCTCGAGTGCATTTTTCGCTTGAAGAATCCATATAGTTGTTTTTCTTCCCAATTGCTTAAATTACTGAAAACGACTTTACTGAATAGAAAGTAGTTCTATTAAGAATGATTACTTGATGCTATAATTGTTTAGAAATGTGTATCATAAGTCATTTCACGTCCTAATGTAATATATTAACGTGACCTGCAGGTGTAAATACGGTGGATGTTGTTGACAGATAGATTGATAAGACCGGTGTGATCACCGAAATGTCATCATGTCCACAGGTGCTGTGTATCAGAGGATGTTGACTGTCGTACATTCGCTCAAGGATAATATCAACAAGGTGATTGCCGAAATGTCAACATGCCCACAGTTGTTAAGTTGAAAACAGGTGCATCCGGTCGAAGATATCGGAAAATCACCAGAACGGTGGGCGTGTTTGAATTTGGAGATAGTGGCAGATACGTACGCCCACAGAACTGGGCTTGGGCAAGTAGCCAGTGGGAAGCAGACAACATTACCAATGGAAAGCAAAGGAGTGGCATGTGGGCATAACCATAGTTAACGAAAAAGAGGAATTGCTGCAGGTCACGTGAGAGTTGTAGACTATGTAAGTTCCCGAATTTCGGCTATAGTCAGTTGTTCACTGGCTCTTCCGTCTCCCGACAGCTCCTCCGTGTGTGCGAACTCTCTGCGATTGCTTTCTGCTCCACACAAGTATCATCGCCGAAAATAAAAATATAATCTTATATTTTTATATACATATGTGTTCCTCGTTGGTAATAACGACGCAGTGCATTATACAACACGAATTACATAACTTAACAAAGGCTGACAGTCCGGAAGAAAAATCAATCAACCACCAAACTATTAAATGTACACTATCGCTTATAAATCGGTACACAATGAATGATTGCTTTTAAAAAAATACCATATTTTTAATCGAATATTATGCAATCAAAACGAATATTGTTAGATATTATTAACTACAACATCTCTCTAACTCTGTAAACAAAATTTGGAATAAAATCCCTTTAACCCTGTATTCACCCAATAAATTGTGTAAATATACATAATAGATGTACATATTTTTGAATAGCTAGGTATTCTTATTTCTATGAACTTGATAGGTCTTCGAGAAGACTTAGAAAATTCCAAGAGATCAGAGGAGAATTGCTGATAGTCAGCCCTCGGTGAAAAAACATCAGTTAAAACCAGCGTGAAAAACTTGCGTTATTGTGAGGGCATGACACAAAAACATACCAACAACCAGACGCCAAAGAAACCGAACAATTTTGGACGAAAATATGGCAACCGAAAAAGCATAACGAAAAGGCTGAATGGATAAACAATATGACAAGAGAACTAGAAGGACTCGCGGAAGGCCCCAAAGCGGAAATACACATGCTAGAAAAAGCACCAAAAAAGATATCAAGCTGGAAAACGCCAGGACATGATGGAATACATAGATTCTGGTTCAAGAAGTTCACCTCCATTCACGACAGACTAGCACTAGAAATAAACAGATGACCAAAGGAAAGACCACATTAACCCAAAAGAACCCAAGCAGAGGAACTTCTCCAAACAATTTTAGACACATAAGTTGCTTACCGATTATGTGGAAAATATTAATAGCACAAATAAGGGAAGAGATATACTACTTGCTAACAAGCCGCGGACTGTTCCCTGACGAATAGATCAACTTTCCTAAATGAAAGCAAGAACAGACGGAAAAATGGCTATGGCCTGGACAGACTACAAAAAGGCATATGATATGGTTCCGCAAAGCTGGATGATAAACTGTCTCAAAATGTACAAAATATCACACGAAGTCATAAACTTCATTGAAAGACACATGAAAAACTGGAGAGTTGAATTAACAGCAGGAGTCAAAAGCTTGGCTGAAACAAAGATCCAAAGAGATATTTTCCAAGAAGATGCACTGTCACCCCTACTATTCCTAATAGCCATGATGCCACTAAACCACATACTCAGAAAATCCACGGCCGGATACAAACTTTGAATATCGCAAGAAAAGATCAACCACCTAATGTATATGGATGACATAAAACTATTTGCAAAAAATGAAAAAGAACTGGAAACCCTAATGCACACAGTTAGAATATATAGTCAAGACATAGGGATGGAATTTGGCATTGAAAAATGTACCCTGCTCGTCATGAGAAGTGGCAAACGACATCTGACAGACGGAATAGAACTATCAAATCAAGAACGTTCGGTGAAAACGAAGCCTACAAATACTTAAGAACCTTGGAAGCTGAAACCATCAAACAAGTGGAAATGAAAGACAAAATCCAAAGAATATCTCAGGAGAACGAGAAAACTTCTCGAGACAAAGCTCTCCAGTAGAAACCTTATCAAAAGAATAAATACTCGGGCAGTACCCCTCGTTAGATACTCGAGACCCTTTCTTAAGTGGACCGGAGATGAACTTAGAAAAATTGACCAAAGAACTAGAAAACTAATAACCATGCTCAAGGCATTACATCCCAGACACGACGTTGACAGACTATAAGTACCAAGAAAAGAGGAAGGAAGAGGACTTGCCAGCATCGAAGACAGCCTTGACACATCGATAGAACGAGTCGAAGGCTACATAGAAAAACACGAACGAGGACTGATTGCCACGATCAGAAACAATACTGGCAACACGATAGATAACAGAATGACAATAACTAGGAAACAAAAATAGGAAGGAAAACAACTCTATGGCGTTTTAAACGACTAATAAACAACATTTCACACGACAAAACCTGGACATGGCTAAGAAAAGGAAACTTTAAGAGAGAAACAGAATCTCTCTCTAATGGCAGCACAAAACAGCGCCATAAGAACCAATCATATCAAGGCGAGAATAGATAAGACGCAACAAAATAGTAATTGTAGGCTATGCAGTGACAGAGATGAAAGGATCAATCACATAATAAGCGAATGCAGCAAATTGGCACATGAGTACAAGGCTAGACACGACTGGGTCGGCAAGATGATCCACTGGGAAATATTAGTTGCGTCATAGTAGTCTGTTATGTAGAAAAATGTATCCCTACCGACTCGTGGTTCAAACACGGCTCTCTAGCCAATAAACACAATTGTTGAAATGGATGGTGCTACAGGAGTTTTCATAACTAGAAGTGGTGGATACATAAATAGGTTTGAAGAGAGACGAGTTGAGAACATTCAAAATAGATGCGAAATGTAACATTGCGAGTTAGTATTGTTAAGCATTCCATAATCAGTATTCGCCATTGTACGTGAGTGAAGATATTTTAAGTATCGGCCAAAATTACCCACGTCCTCGAACATCACAATTTTTTTTTTCTTTTCGGTCGCCAAACTTATAGATGAATGGCAGTAGTTTCTTGACTGAGCTATTTGATCCTCGCCGTTGATCAATGACGTTCTTCCGCTTTGAATTCATCCACCTTACTTCAAATCCAGCATGTTGCTTTACAAGGCTTCTGGTGACATAAGCGATACAACAACCAAAGAAACTACAGCTATCACAAAAAAATCCTATCAAAACTAACAAGACATATGAGACACTGTTGGAGAGAATGGATGAACTCATAAGTGACATTCTTTTGTGGACCCTTACACATGGACGTGCCAGTTTGAGTCGACCAGCAAGAACTTAAATAACCTGACGGAACGTTACCTTGCCAAACACGGGAGTTGTTCTTGGGGTTTCACCTTGGTCACGATGGAATTTCTGGAATAACCAGGGTTAATCCACCGACGTTATGATTTAAGATCCGGATAACTGTTATGAAATAGCCGAGGGATTTCGGTTCATGCCTTTGAGTTTAGTTAGGCTGAGAACCTTTCGGCTCAGCACATGAGTTGGTTGGGTGTAAGATTGAAGCAGGTGTTAACGCGGGTGCGCGCGAGCGGATGAAGGTGTTACTCAGATGTCATAACAGTCCGAGACGATACTGGGTGACAGGGTGCGGGTGACGTCACGCACCGGAAGCACGCGGAAGTTTGTGTGAGAATTTGAAGAAAATAAGAGTCGGATTTTAGACGCCAAACGAGAAGGATCGATTTTGGAGCTCGCGGACGCGAGGCGAACGTGCGCCCGATGGGGGCCGCTCGAGTTGGGGGCCAAATGAATAAGACAGCATAGAAGATTGTGTCTCTCCTCCTTACGTCGAAACCTTTAACTCAAAGTTAATAAAAAGGTTTCGTACCTAAACAAGAAGTCGTTACGTGTTTTCGAATTCCAAGATTCCTATGTCTTTATATGTTCTATCGTTATGAACATTACATGTCTATTTCGCACATGGCCATATTCGTGTATATGGCTACGCAACATAACGAATCTATTTCTATCTGTTTTGGCAATTAGAAAATAAAAGGAAAACAAGGGGAAAATATCTGCGACCATAAACAAAATAACACAGCTTTTTGACCAAAAAATTAGGGTATATTATTATTGAATATATTATTGAGTATATTATGATTATTATTATTATATTTGAGAAATTGTCATTCATTAACTTTTTCATTATACACTTCTTTTAGAGACTGACAGGTATTAGATTATTTTCGATCTTCCACCCCGGCAGTGCGAGACAAGGCCAGTAATCTCAGAATCGGGGGAAAGCCATCCCACTTCTTCCTGAAAACTTGGTCAAATATCGGTCTGAATCGGTCTACGTCTATATCTGCGTCTGTTGTCTTTTCAGTGTAATTTATATGTTTTTCATCGCTAGATTAGGGGTTTGTATCGGGATTATTTCAAAAGCCCGTCAACTCGTAGTAACTTGTGTGCGTAGTAAATTCCACAGCAGATTTCTTGGGCTTAATCCAATTACAGAAGACACTTTCATGATCGGTTAACTTTGAAATGACAATATTTTGATCTCATTTTCTTTATTTTTTTTCAACTGCCAAATTTAAAAATCTTTTGAAAACAATAAACCATTTTCACTGTCACTAAATGATGTCAATGTTTGACAAATTCTTTTGATCAAGAGACTTCAAGCTCCGGTTTCATAACAAAAATTTCCTTGATGAAATAAACAATATTCTTCTATTTACTCGACCCGTTTAAAAGCTATTATACATTTGCAATATTTTTTCTCAAGTCATCTAAAATTCTTATAAACTTCGTTCATTTTTATGGGTATAAAACTTTCTCGATCAGTCTCGAAAATCTTCGATGTTAAGTTTATTTACATAAGCTTTGTGCGGACAAAGGGGTGTTGTTTGGAAGGCCTGCTGGGAACGATGGATGATAGGGACAGATAGAGAGAGAAATTTGTTCAGTCAGCCAGACTTGATGATGATGATGTTGATGATTAGATGTGCCATTTGTGGGGGGGGGGTATGTAATTTGGTTTTTTCAGTAGATTGCTCTCTAAATTATTCCCACCACAAATACAACACAAAACTTTACAATCGCGTGAAAGAAATGGAATAGAACGCAACGAACATTAAACAACCAACAATTTAATATGGATATAACAGAATATGAAAACGAACAATTTATATGATGTGTAAATGGCCTTTTGGAAAATAAAGTTTGACAAAAAGAAAATAAATTTGTTTAAAGATGTGTGTATGGTCATGTTAACGAAGTCCGTAAATAAGTCGTTCTTACATTAAGTTTATAGCGGGTTTTATGATTTTGGCGACAGCGTGTCTCGTTGATGAAAGAAAGTTTGTCGGGTTTTCCTTTTGTATGTATTTCTCGGTCATTTGAAAAGAGGTCATGAACTTTAGTTGAGGAAGGAAAGGAATTGGTTGGACATAGTATCGGCTACTGGCTTAGTGGCTTGTGTTCGTCTGTGTCTTCGTCTGTGTGTAAGCTTGTGTCTTGTGTGTCTGGCTTCCTAACTCTGTGTTATTTATATCCTACAGGTGGATCAAAGAATCGCCCTAAAATCTTGGCGCGTAGACATTTATTTACCAATCAGATTTGTATTTTACTATTTTATTTTCGAGCCTAAATATTTTCTGTTATTTCACTTCCGATCCTAATTTTCTAGAATGTTCTATTCCATGTTTTTAGCTGATTGGTTGAAAAATATAAAAATGTAATTTAAATGCTAATGCGGTTTTGATCCTAAATTTCTAGAATGTTCTTAAGTATGTTTTTATTGCTTATTTTAAGACTAGAAGAAATTTGTATTTATTTTCGAGCCTAAATATTTTCTGTTATTTCACTTCCGATCCTAATTTTCTAGAATGTTCTATTCCATGTTTTTAGCTGATTGGTTGAAAAATATAAAAATGTAATTTAAATGCTAATGCGGTTTTGATCCTAAATTTCTAGAATGTTCTTAAGTATGTTTTTATTGCTTATTTTAAGACTAGAAGAAATTTGTATCCCATACATTTTCTTTAAAGGTCGTGAAATTTATCTGTCATTTTGTAGTCTTCTTAGTAATTAAATTTGAAAGCGTAAGTTAAAAAATAACAAAGAAAAAAGCAGGTACCCATTCTAAAGGCATCAGTATCTTCCTATTCTGTAGTCCACAGAAGCGTCTCTTTCCTTTGAAGTGTACCTGGTGACAACAGTAACTGAAGCACAGAAAAAAAAATAATGCTATATGTACTGACGATATGTGAGGAAAATTGTTATATTTACAGGAAAGAGTATTTACAAGAGAGAGACTGTTAGTAATAAAAACATAGGATTAGTGATAGAATAATGATATACTTCAACAATAGGAATGGCTCTTCTGGTCTGACTCGTAGGCTTTTTCGCAGACTGATCTCTGCTACTGCCATATATGGCAGATGGAACAGCTCATTATGCTGAAAAGGTTGGTGATACTCAACAGTCCAGTCTGCCCAACTATTTACCCACAGCTTGAGAGAGAATAGTTCGTTTCATATCTTTCTAAAGGGTAATGTTGCCCTGTGAAATACAAACAGCCTCGTCAAAGATTTGAACTTGGGTAGTCTTGTTCACTTCTCAACGACGATAAACTTTGCACCATGAACGTCTAAAGGGTAGGGTATAGCCTCAATATAAAACCCATGAAAAATAATAAATCCAGAATCTAAATCAACGAGGAACTCAGATGATATTTCTGCATGTCATGATCGGTAGGTGTTCCATTAATAGCCTACTTGGGAGATGCAATCGGCAAATTGCTAATGTTGACAGTTCTAATTTCTGGTAGACAAAGACCAAAGCAAAAATTAATCTGAGAAAGACCAAAATAAAAAAAATGATTTGAAAAAACAACGAAAATAAAACTCACTGTTATTCTAAAAGCAATCCTATGCAAAACGGATACAGGAAAAGGATGACGAAAATTTAATCAGAACACCTTAAATTTAATGTAACAAGTCTGAGACTTGCTAAGAGAGAAAAACCTCCGGAAAGGTGAACATCTGCTTATAGCAGCCCAAATCAATGCCATCAATACCAATTAAGCAACCAGCCATTGACCTAATGAGTAGACTAAGGTTAATCTCAGTTCGAGTTATACCAAAGACCCCAAAAATGGTACTTGATCCCTCCTTGCTTAACACTCAGCATGATAAGGTAAAGATCAAAGGTAAAGTGGAGTAATCAATGGGATGGAGTAACGTCCTCCTAGACACCCTGGTGTAGTAGCTATTGAAAAGGGAGCCTTCTGGTCATCCTCGACTAAAGTCGCTAACTTTACTTATCTTTAAGCAATAATTGATAATATGCAATAGAATAGTAAGTGGTATAGAGTAAGAGAAGAAACAGTTAATTAAATATTTATAGAATTTAGCAAACTTGCGCAAAAGGAATGCAATTAGAGACATGACTGGTTTGGAAAAACGAGCCACTAAGAATTATGCAAGAGGTTGAAATTTAACGATAATCCCAAATGTTATATGCAACAACCAAAATGTGTCCTAGGAAATAAGTGGCATAAAATTCTCTGGAATTTTAATATAAAATGCATCACTTATCCCGGCCTGAAGAGCAAAGCAAATATTAATTGACAAGAAAAAAAGAACTTGTTGTACTAACAATTTTCCTGTCCTAGAAAACCAAACACTGAAAATCTTAGAAAAAGGAAAAGATTGACAACTATTTCCATATTGCCAAAGAGCTGAAAATATCTGAAAAATCGATTCTTTAAGTTGCAGTTGGTGCGCTTGGACGGTCCCCAAAGCCTTAGAAAAGTTCTGGAAGAATTATGGACCAGAAGAATTGAGACTCTCAAGACTACAACATTTTTTAGATTGGCTAAAATACTCAGAAGAATCATTGAGTCCTGAGGAGACTTGCAGTCGGTCAGGCTCCGATGAAAGTATGTAACATTACCTCACCGACACGGCAATTAAGGAAAATCCAGAAGTAAAGTTACCTCTAAAATACAACACAAACGATTTTTTTATGCTTGATTCCACAGTTTATTCATTTCTTTCGGGTGATTGTAGTCACCAGAGGGTGAGTGAAAGGATATGTCACCTATTTCGATATACACAGAGATATATCGCCTGCGACACAAGCAACGCACGCCATCCGGTTTCGTTATCGTTTTCTTTTAAGTCAATTTTCTTTGCTCCGCTTTTTCGTCCGTTCTGAACTTCTAACGCTCTCGCCCTGACGCGAGCTGTAATCAACTGACAAATTTTCAAATTCTAAAATTAAATATTTCAACATGCAAATTCCAGTATGACTTTTCCGGGGAACTACACTTACTCACCCTAATTATTTTACAAATTTCCGCGCTAAAGCAGGCGTAAAAAAACAAACTTGCCAACAAGCAAAATAATAAAAATTTGATGTCAAAGCACAAAGCTTGAAAAACGAGGATCTCAGCAGATAAAAATATCAACTAAAAAGACGGAAGATTACACACTAGCAATAAGGATTATGCGGTGGCAGCAATGAAGGGAATTTTAAGAATTTTAAGTGGTACCATGTTAAATGTCATTTGTTGCTGGTGTTACATAGCCATATACATTTCAATTATACATCCTAGATGCATCAAGGAGGTCTTCAGTGATGTAACTGTCTTCATTGCCGATTTCGGGTTATTTCTGCATCATATCGGCTCCGACAGTAACCCCGGCTTGAGTCTAAAAGAGCCAAGCCGCCTCCGTGATCGCGACGTGCTACGCTCGTGCCTCTACCAAAGCAAAGAAATATACACGAATATGGCCATTTGCGAAATAGACATATAATGTTCATAACGATAGAACATATAAAGAACATAGGAATCTCGAAATTCGAAAACACGTAACGACTTCTTGTTCAGGTATGAAACCTTTTTATTAACTTTGAGTTAAACGTTCCGACATAAGGAGGAGAGACACAATCTTCTACGCTGTCTTATTCATTTGGCCCCCATCTCAAGGCCCCCATAGGGTGAAAGTTCGCCTCGCGTCTACGAACTCCAAAAGTCGACCCTTCTCGTTTGGCGTCTAGTATTCAACTCTCTTTTTTCAAATTCTTACACAAACCTCTGCGCGCTTCCGGTGCGTGACGTCATCTGCACCCTGTCAACCCGTTTCGTCTCGGACTATAGTGACATCTCTGAGTGACATGTCCGCTCTGTGGGCGCTCACGTGTTACCACCTGCATCAAGGTTGCACCTAACTAACCCATGTGCTGAGCCGAAAGGTTCTCAGCCTAACTAAACCCAAAGACATGAACCGAAATCCCTCGGCTATTATATTACCTTGGTCACTTGACACTGCAATGACAGGACAAGTCGGTGGGAGTTGTTATGGTCATAGATTTGCTTTCCTGTTACGAAATCTGAATATACAACGATAAAATAATGGTTTGTATAAAACAGAGTGCTGGCTGGAATACTCTCAACAGAGACAAAGGAAGCTAATAACAAATAAAAATACGACAGGGTCAACCAGAAGAACAAGAATTAAAAATGGACCTAACAAAACTGTGAAAAGAACAACTTCTAGGGTATTTAAGAAAATAAGGTAAAAACGTTTTGCATGATAATAGAAGGGCATGGCTAAGCTGAGAATACTTGTGTACCATATCCAGATACGGTTATGTGTGAAATGGACATAAGGAGAGAGATACACATTCTTTCTCTTCTGGCTTTTTCATCTGCCCCCGACCCCATCTCGTGTGGCACCTGCCCAAGGCCTCCGCGAGCAAGCGAAAGTCAACCGTCTTCTCCCGACACAGGCCTCAACTCAACTAACTGACTTTTTCATAATCCCCCAAATCCTCCGCGCGCTTCCGGTGCGTGAAGCCGTTCGCACTTGCTAGCCCCGTTTCCCATCTGGGCTATTGTGACATCTCTGAGTGACACGTCCACTCCGCGCGCGCGCGTAAACACCTGTGTTAATGCTGCACCTAAGTAACCCATGCACTGAGCCAAAAGGTTCTTAGCCTAACTAAACCCAAAGGCATAAAACGAAATCCCGCGGCATTATATTACACTTGTAGAAAGAAAACTAACTGCTAACCATAGTTGCTCGATATTTGTCTCTGCCTCCCACCAGACAGGATTTGATTCAAGGTCCATGACTGGAAGGTCGATTATAGCGGGGGTTTACAGGAGGGGAAGGTCAAGCACGAACCAAAGCTCGAGTCCTGCTGGACTATGCTGGTAATCGGCCCACTTAGTGCAATATGGGCCTGATGAGCCTAACTGGACATGGACCTAAATATGGGTCCCGGCACGTATGCCTGATTATAGCTTAAACTTGACAGTAAGGTCAATTGCTATACAAAGGTGACAAAGCTGTGAGTGATGCAGCTCGCCCACCTGAACGTGGCCCAGCCGAAATTGGAGGCCTTTCGGCCTCGAGTCTGCCATGGATCATTGACCGTTCGGCCGGGATACCTCATAGTCTGCTGAAAACTCAGCGAAAATAACAAAACATACATATCCAGAAACTCACCATAAGAACCAATTTCATGAAAATCAAAACATATCCCTCATGAAATACAGTCTTTACTTGTTGTGTGTGTGTGTGAGAGTGAGAGAGAGAGAGAGAGAGAGAGGCAAAGTGGGTGATTAAGGAAGACTGAATTGAATGCAGTATACAAGCTCGGAAGTGTGTGTGAACTTACGACTAGATCGAATGGAGATCCACCGAGAACAGTGCAAACGATTGAATTTTGATCGTATAGATCAAGGATATATGCATAGACCAAAATCTGTCCTGTAGAATGGGATACAAAATTCTCTGATCCTGTGAAAAAATGAACCCCTTCCAACTAAAAGACATTGTGTTAATTTAGTTAACAAGAAGAAAAGTACTTGTCAGTTAGAAGACTGGGATGTTCTTGAAAGCAAGATGGAAAGAAGGAAAAATACCTAAACCTTACCAAGGAAACATATAGTTGGAAGTGATACACAACATATTTAGAAACTATGAAGTAATTCCATAGAGACTATGAGGATTAAAGATCTGAAGAAGGAGAGAAGACGTTATGAACATTGATGAGATCTGTGAGAATACTGTGGAAGGTCCTTGAGAACTCTGGTGAATTGATTTTCCTTTTACTCCAGATGACGAGACCTAGTTATAGTCAACAAAAAAAAGAGGGCCAGCAGATTAGTGAACTTTACCGTTCCAGCAGTCCACAGAGTAAAATTAAAAGAAAGCGAAAAGAGAGATAAGTACTAAGACCTTGCCTGAGAACTAAAAGAATATAGAACATGAGGGTGAGGGAGAGGGTGATACAACTTGTGATTGATGCGCTTGGTATAACTCCAAAGATTGATTGGGGGGGTGGAAGATTTGGAAATAAGAGGACAAATAGAGATCATCCAAACTACAGCATTATTAATATCGGCCATAATAGTGCAGAATCCTGGGGACTTGAGGAAACTTGCTGTCACTGAAACTCTTGTGAGAAACCAACAGAGTGGTAAATAGTTACTATAAAGGAGTAAATAGTAATGAGAAGAAGAAGAAGAAGAAGAAGAAGAAGAAGAAGAAGAAGAAGAAGAAGAAGAAGGATATGACGTATATTTTTCGTAGCATCGAAAAAATCAAACTACTTACTGGGATTTAATGTTGATATTCATTATATATATTTTTTTATTTCAATGCTAATTGTTAATATTATCATCGATGTTTTGGGTTTTTTTGTAATTTAATATATTTTAACATTCAATTATGTGTACTTTCAATGTATAATTTTTTCAAATATTTGAAGCACAAATTCAAAGTAAGTTTTAGTTTTAATATAATATTCAAGTTTTATTCATAACCATTTGAAATTATAATTATCATTAGTTTTATTCATCTATTTGTTTTCCCTAGTGTTGTTATTTGTTTATTAACTTAAATTCAATGCGGAAATGTGACTGGCTTGCAAAGGTTTATTTCTATTCCTTCTGAATTCAAAATAATGTATGTTATTTTTAGAAATACTTTTATTTAGGAAATAATTCAATAAATGTTATTCATCACTTATTCTTCTGTTTATTATTCATAATTAGACGGTATTTGAAGTGTGAAATATAATTGTCCGTTAAGACAAATAAACTCGTAATTTGATATAAATTCATTAACATTCAAAATAGTTTTGATGTATTTTTAAAATTCTATTATATCATTCAAAGCTAATTCATAAGCACAACTATTTTTAATTATTGTCAGCCTCATAAGTTTGTTGATTATAATTTATTCATTTGTTGGTCATTACTTTTTGTCGTTATTAATAGACGACAAGTGTTTAAAGTTTAATGATATGGCTGTTCATGGATTTGAAAGAAAGGAAGGGAAAAAAAATACGGGGGAAAATGCTTTACAATACACTTTTTATAACTTCATTTTTTTTTTTCTTATTATTTTTTCGAAATCCCTTATTGAATAAATGAATAAATAAATGAATGAAATTATTTTCTTTTCACGATTTTTTAATTACATAAAATCTATTAAATGTATGTGTGGGCGTGTGTGTGTGTATGTGTGCATATGTGTGTATGTGTGTGTATATAAGTGTATGTGTGTGTATGTGTATATGTGTGTATCTGTGTATGTGTACGAGTGTATGTGTGTGCATGTATGTGTATGTGTGTGCATGTGTGTGTGTGTGTGTGTGTGAAAACATTTATGTTATTAATCGAATAATTACACCGTCAACTTGAAATGAAAATAATTTAAATTTCAAAGTACCAACAGTAGTATGAAAATATTCAATTTCTTTCATCGATAGTTTTCTTTAGGATGCAGAAGAAAAATTCGGAATATTTTAGTATATTAATAAACGACTCTATTATAAAATAAGATTAATTCTAATTTAAAAAAAAAAAACAACCAAATAAGAAGATAGACAGAAAACAGTAAATTTACTCATCATGGCCTCCATTTTTTTTTCTATTATTGAATCAACACACCTTTGAAACGATTTGCAAACCTTCAAAATAAATTCTTCAGACATTTTATTTCATTCCTCCTCAATAGCAGTCAAGCGAACCAATATTTGAATTGAAAGTTGCATTTATTTAGTTTTCTAAAACGCCCCATAAAGCGGAATCAATGGGTTTAAGGTCTGGGCTTAAATCTTGTTTAATTGCCTTCCTCAAAGTTTTCTCGTAGAGTTTCAATTCATGACGGTGCTTTAGTATTAAAGTTTTGGGGTTCTTCTTAACCACTGTAGTGAGAGCAGTTAAAAAGCATTCTTTTTATTTTTTGTTCAATCCTCCACTCCCTCTTTTTCGTAAAAAAGCTGTTTCTCTAATTTTTGTTTTGTTTTGTATAGGTCGACAAAGAAACTTTGGCTTGGTTTCGGCGTTAAGCAAATCATAGATTATTTGTTGTTTCTTTTATTGCTCACTCATATTTAAAAAGTGCTTCAATAATAGTGCTAATTTTGAAAATGTTATTGTGTTTTTTTTTTCAAAAATTTGACGAATCAAACTAAAAAAAGTTTTTTTTTAAATCATTTCATATTTTGGTTCTGCACCCCTTACTATAGGCATGTATCGAAAACTCCTTATTGCATATTTTACTTCTGTCCCCTGTTTACAGAAGTTTTTCTTGATTTTAGAATGGGGCAGAGCAAAGGAGAATAGAATAAAAAAATATCATTGAGGTCAATACGTTAAACTTATTTTGAATATTCTTCATCAACCACTCATACCTAGAGTGAAATACGATTATGATGAAGCACGATGAGACGTAAATTTTATTCGTCTTAGCTCAGTCTGACAAAATACCTCGACTATTGAGCCATCAATGAGCCTCAAGCTCAATACTTTTATATTATGCAGCAAAACAATGTCTAAAAATTAACTTGTGATATAGATATTTACTCAACTTGACTTAGAAGTCCACATATAGTGAGCATCTGGTTTGCATGGAAGTCAGTAATCGAGTATCAGACTGCAAAGCTCGGAGCAATCTTTGGCCTTGTTCATCAGTGCCTTCTTGAAACTGACAATGTGCCACAATGTAAGAAATAAGAGGATGAAATTGCGCTATGTGCGGGAACCAGATTATTCAAACGTGGCAAGAATAACTTACCCAGCTTGGCTCTCAGTGTATGACAAAGGCCACGAGACCTGTGTGCCAAAGATGGATTTAATTTTTATCAACGACAAGAGAGAGAGAGAGAGAGAGAGAAAAAAAAGAGAGAGAGAGCGAGAGAGCGTGTGTATGTGTTAGAGAGATAGAGGTGTTAAAATATCTTACATATAGATATTTATTCATAGACCTATCTGATAATTATAAGATCATTCATGAAGGTCCATTTTAATTTATAATGTGAAAAGAAATTGCGGGAAATATTTGGCTTTTATGCTGTGAAAAAATAGATGTCAAATCAATAAAATTTCAATCTTCCTTTAATCTCTTTTCACTATTGATTTTTCAATATATTAACTTCTAAAATCCTTTCTCTTTATTGATCATTCAAATTACAATTGTTTTTTTATTTACATCTTGGCTTTTAACTATCTTCACTCATTGGCCTTTAAAAATCTTTGCACTCAACAGAGACACTATTAATACAATATCTATATACAAAAGAAATTATGTTTAGTAATATATCCGATATAGTCCAAAAATGCCCTCTAAAATTCTTGTTCTACCATTCTTTCTGAAATACTAGAATTTTACTTTAAATTTTCAAGACTATTGCTCTTTTGATCTTATTGGGCAATTATTTCCAAAAATACATTACTATATTAGTAAATATATCCAATTGGTTACATGTTAAAACATGTCTTGACAGTACATTTTCTGTTCGTGGAGAAATATTGAGAAAAATATCTAAGATAAATAGAAATTCTATTATTTAGAAAGTTTCATTTAGATCATTTTGCATTTTACTTTCTAGTAAAACAATAAATCTTAAATTCACCATTTTCTCCCTGTAACTGTAATCAATTACACTTTTTATTATTTTTTCACTTTTCCTCGCATGATCTCCAGTCTCAGTATTCCATTCTAATTTCTATATCTCAACCGTGGAGGTCATGTCTGTGTATAATTTCTATATGTGGTCTTAATTGGCTTTTATGTTTTTAAAACGACATTTGCCTCCCCTATTGATTATTGCTTAAGATATTCTATATAAGAGAAATGATCAAAATGGATCGAGATTGAAGATGTATTTACAAAGGAAGAAATAGACAATAACAACTCCTCCTTTTTAAACAAAATAGTCACTTTATAATTTAGCACATTTATTCCATTATGTTTTCCATTAATTGAAATGTTTCATTCATATGGCGGGAAACTCATATTTTGGAGTAAACTTCCATCCTTGTGTTTTATTTTTAAATATACGAGGATCATTAAATAAGTTTCCAGACTGTTTTTGTATGGGCACTTATATTGATAGTACACACATGAAACTCTAGTCCCCTTCGAAGTAATCTCCTCCAGCTGAAATGTACTTGTTGTACCGTTCCAACAACTTCTGGAATACCCCATGGAAATCCTCTTGTGTGAGCGTGTCAATGACGTTCGTCACAGCCTCTTTCATCTCCTCAATTGTTTCATAACGACAGCCTCTGAGCTTAGGGAATAAGCAAAATCACAGGGAGCAAGGTCTCGACTATAGGGAGTGTGAGGAACTGCCTTGATGCCCATCTTGGTAAAATAGTCTGTGACAAGGATGGAGTTGTGGACTGGTGTATTGTCCCGGTGGAAATGCCACTGACCCGATTTGAAGAGTGCTGGCCTCTTCCGACGGAATCTCTGGCTGAACTCGCTTAAAACCTCAACATAGTAACCCTAACCCTAACCGTTTGGCCAATCAACTCCGGTGTATTGACTTCGTTAATCCTCCCACACCTCATATAATCCATCACAGACTCCCTGCCTTCCTTGAATCTCATATGCCACTCAAAAACTGATGCTCTATTCCTGCAAGATGGTCCAAAAGCAGTCGGAAGCATTCCATACATTTCTGTGGCATTTTTTTTTCAATTTTAAAACAGAATTTTATTGCATATCATTCTTCTAAAGTGTCCTCACGCCCAGATGCATTTTTGAAATTCACCAGCTGTGACAATCAGGGTTTAGTAGGGTGTATTCCAATTGCTGCTGTAGCTGTTCATTTGAAGCTGAAATCATAAAAATTGGTCAGTCATCTCAAAAGACGTACAGCAATAAGATACTGAATTTTCAATATCCAGCAATAAGATACTGAATTTTAAATGTCCATATGAAAAAAGTTTGGAAAATTATTGAAAGCACAACGTATATGGCGTGAAACCCATCTTTTGGTGTAAACTTCCATACTTGTTTGTGTGTGTTTTTTTAATATCACTCACGTCTTCAAATCTTCCCTGTTCTTATCCGTGGGTCTTATAATAAAGTGAATAAACTGCAAATAAGGATGGAGGTGCACGTGGTGTAATGGTTATCGTCGTAGGAAATGGACACGGTGACACGAGTTCAAATCCTGGACGAGACTGATTGCATTTCACATAGCCCTAATACCCTTGGGAAAGGTATGACTCCAATTATTCTCCCTCCAGCTATGGGTAAATAGTAGGACAGACTGGGTTCTTCAGCCTTGATAAGGCAACTAGTCTAGGAGAAGGACAACTCTGAATTCAAACCTGTTAAACTCCACTTAAAAATTGACCTTGTGTCATATCCTCCCCGAGCGGAGGGGTTGGGTAAATATGATAAACTGCAAATAAGCTAAAAAAAGGGGGTGACTCATGTATCATACTAAACTGCCTCTGCTGATGAGGCTCCATTTAAAGAAGTATTGAAAGTAGATACCATTTTATTTACTTTCGGAGGGTCCATCCTCATCTTTCTGTCGACAAGAGATTTAAACGTCCTTTTTTATAAAGTACTCCTTACCAATTGTAGAGGCACCTGCAAGTACCATTTTATGAAATTGATCAATCAATCAGCACATTATTCAATGAAATCTTACCGTTCACCTCACTGTCGTCTAGGCGTGTAGAATACGCCGACTGCACCCCAACAGAGGTGCTAGTCTCCCTAACGTGTGCCTAAGATATAACACTAAACTGCATCTAATAGTGAAGCTCCCGTCCTCGAGGCTTTATTTATCTGGATATTAGGGTTATGTTATTTGATTTGATAACATCAACCCTAGTTGGTTATTTAATGCCAAATGCTGTTTATATATATATATGATTTTTCAATGAATAGTTTGCAGCTAACAATAATCTTTTAAACGAAGCCAAGCTTATTTGTTTGCAAACGGATAAATGGATTTAAGACCTGATATTTAACAATGATAGTTCTCTTTTCACACTGTTAATTGTTTAGAAGCTTTTCTACTAAATTCCTTAAATAATAATCATTTGTTTGCATACAGTAACATTGTTTCATGTATAGTTAATGATTAAGCAGTTCTCTTGGACAAAAATATGAGACATTAATAGGAAGTACTCTTTGAGGTCAGAGTGGACCCGGAAGTAATGATAGTGAAAGGGTACTATATCTTTCCAAAACTCTAGGACTGGAGTATCACTATCGGTTCTTTCAGTGCCATATATAGGACACCCGTTCGCGGAGGGTCTTACTCCGCTGTAGAGAAGCAATCCGCGTATTTTACAGCACCCTCCACGTAGGCATGAGAATGAGGAGTTCCCCTTCATTGGTATTACACCCAAGACAACTTAGACGCAGATTAGCAGTATATGTAAAAGTCCCATTTATTAATGAAATAGATTATTGACTAAAGATTATTTTTAGTGATTTGAAACTATATAACCATAAGGAAATAATTTACTTTACGTAGAAATACTTGGTAATTACAATTACTAATGGGGGCAAACAAAGAATTCATATTATATAGAAATATTTGTGTTTGATAGGAATATTTGAAACAATTTAAGTGCGTAGAAACAAATGATATCTAACAGCTAATTTTAAAATGAAGTTATTTATAAACTATTCACTTACTATTATAAACATATATTAAACACACACACACACACACACACACACACACACACACACACACACTTATATATATATATATATATATATATATATATATATATATATATATATATATATATATATATAATTATCATAGATAGCCCTCTAAGGTGAACCCTCCACTGGCTACCGTGATAGAGGGACACAAAAAACGTTTTAAAGACTCAGTCAAGAAGACCTTCGGTACATGCCACATTGACCCCAACCGGTGGTCGACACTTGCTGGTGACCTTTAGGCCTGGGGCTACCACGTGGTAGCAATCGATAGGGTCCTATCAATGAGTCAAATAGAACTAAAATGAGTACTTGTGCTAAACTGAACTGTTTGAAATAGAACTGTTTTTGACATTGAAACTTTACTTATGCTAAACTGAATTATTTGAAATGGAACTGTTTGACTAAACTAATTGTATTTAATAGTGAAAAACATTTCTATTTCTATCTATTCAGTTTAGTCAAGCAGTACTAATTCAGATAATTCAGTTTAGTATAAGTACAGATTTTGTTTACACGTAGTTGATATTAAAAACAGTGCTATGTTAAACAATTCAGTTTAGTGTAAATACAGTTTCAATGTCAAAAAACTGTTCTATTTCTAATAATTCAGTTTAGCATACGCACGCAGTTTAAATGTAAGTACGGTTTAATTGTCAAAAACGTTCCTATTTTAAGCTATTCAGTTTAATCAAAAATTCAGTTCAGCATAAATATGCCGTTAGTTTTATTTAACCCATAGATAGGGCTCTATCAGGTGCTACCACCCCGGACTTGAGTGGACTTGGGAGCGATGGCAATGAAGGGGTGCTGCGTATTCCCCAAAGCTGTAGCATTACTCGGACCTCACCATCAGACTGTTTAGTGTCATATCCAGGACACTCGTTGGTGGGGGGTCTTACCCCTCTGCAGAGGTGCCGTCAGTGTATTCTACAACCTCAGCCGACTGTGCAATACACAGAGTTAAATGTCAAACTGTTTTATTTCAGATAATTCAGTTTAGCACAAGTACACATTTTAGACGACAAAACAGTTCTATTTTGAGCAATTCAGTTTGGCATTAGTACTCAGTTCTAATGTCAAAACAGTTCAATTTTAAACAAATCAGTTTAGCATAAATACGCAGTTTCAATGCAAAAATCAGAATAGTGAAAGAAGATCGGTTTAGTTCTATTTAACCCATAGATAGGACACTTATCAGATGCTACCACTCCGGGTCAGAGTGGGCCTGGGAGTGATGGCAATAAAGGGGTACTCCGCATTCCCCAAAGCTCCAGCATTGCATTAAGCCTCACTATCAGATTGTTTAGTGCCATATCAGGACACTCGTTGGGGAGGGGTCTTACCCCTCTGCATATGTGCAGTCGCTGTATTCTACAGCCCCAGTCAACTGGGCAAGGTCTTTTTGGAAATTATTCGTATCTAATAATCATCATATAAAAACAATGATAAGCGCATAAGAAACAACTACACAAAAGACGCACAATGATCGTGATTATCTAAACTCAAGGCATGAAATAATCTAGTATGATGTGTTGATATGCTGTTAAAATCTATAGATCAATTTATCAAAATCATTCATTTTACATATTTTCTACTCATCACAAAGGTTAGTGCAATCTATGGTATAATGGTGAACGATCTAGGACAGATAATATTTTAATGAGTTCAATTCTTATCGGGTGGGTGATAATTCTGACCTCGTGCCAAAATAAGCTAAGCTTAAAAGAGTATTATTAATGAAAAAAAGATAAAAGTCGAGGCAAAATCGAATACGATTAGTTTGGTTTATTTGTTTAATAGCATATCAACATTCGTGGGCTATTTGACGCCAATGCCATCATTGCAGTGGTACTATTGATGCGGTAGGGTAGGGATTAGAAGGCTCATATATTTCCAAAGGATAGTAATTCATAATAAACGTAATAGCACGACTGGAGTTCGAACCTGCCGACTCTGATTATGCAGGCAAATAAATTTGCCTCATGGCCAATTGTATATTAGTTAGAATCTCATTTTATCTCGGATTATGAAATTCAATACGAGCTCTTCTTCGTGTAAATGACAGACCGACGGGGCAGCGATAGAAAATTGGTTTACTTTTTGAAAAAAAATTATTCCCATAACCACTCCAGTTCGAGCAGGATGGGAAACAAAGTTAATTTTTAAGGGGTGTCCTCGTGCCATAATGGTTAAAGCGATGGACTGCGAAATCGTAGAAAGCGAGTTCGTACTCCAGTCGCGCTATTACGATCACTTTCAGGCAAATACCCTTGGGAAAGGTATGAACCCCCCTATCCTCCCAGCTATGGATTAAATAGTACCACTACTGTTCTTCTAGGAGAATGGCTTTGGCATTAAATAACCTACAAAGGTTGATATACCATTAAACAAAGAAACCAAACCAATCAATTTTTAAACGAAGTACAGCTGGTTTGCATTCGGAGTTTTCCTTCTCTTAGACAGATATCCTAGCCAAGGCTAAAGAACACTGTTTGCCCAACTATTTACCCAAACCTGGAAGTAGAAGAGATTGATTCATGCCTTTCCCAAAAGCAATTTCACAAAATAAAAAGTAAACAGTCTCGTCTCGGCTCTGAACATGAGATACCAATTCCATTTTCGGCAACGGTAACCGTATCGACCAAGCTACTGGGCGCTTTTGTCGACATTTAGTCGGTAAATCCGTTTGCAAATCATAAACAAATGACGTCATAGTTTTAAGTTTAAGCTAACAGACCTAATCCTAAATCTCACTCTAACCCTAACATTTAACTTGGTTTTTAACCTTAATCTAAACTTGATTTTAATCCTGACTCAATAGCAGTCTAAAATAAAAACGACAAAATGAAACACAGTTTCTTCCAGGCAGCGGTCGTATCGATACTGCTATACGGATGCACTACTTGGGCGCTTAGTAAACGGCTGAAGAAGAAGCTAGACAGCATTTACACAAGAATGTTGCGAGCAATATTGAACAAGACCTGGCGGCAACACCCTACAAGGCACCAACTATATGCCACCTACCTCCCATCACGAAAACAATCCAAGTTTGACGAACCAGACACGCAGGACACTGTAGGAGAAGCAAGGACGAGCTCGTAAGTGACGTACTCCTATGGACCCCCGCATATGGCCAAGCAAAAGCAGGACGACCAGCTCGAACATTCATCCAGCCGCTATGTGAGGATACGGGATGTAGCCCTGAAGACCAGGCAGAGGCGATGAATGATAGGGAGAAGTGGTGAGAAAGGGTCAGGGATATCCGTGCTAGTGGTACGACATGATGATGATGATGATATTTTATACGATGTTGTGTGATAGTTTATTTTACAGTTCTGAACTAGCGATAACTCTTAACAAGTACCCCAAGTCTGACGAAAGCGAAAGGGGGAGTGAGTGAGTGTGTGAGTGATTATACCAGGGTACGAAATAATGTGCTCTCTGGTTTCGGCGTTAATTTAGACGCAAGCCGCAAAACCCATTTCCAAGATGTTTAAAATAAGGACATCGTTATCACAGTCTGACTTATAAGAATCATTCAACTGTTGCTTGGCTTGTATCGTGATAATCTAGTAAGAATTTTGGTGAGCAATATCGATTCCATGAGAATCAGTAAGGTGATTGGAGGAGGTGGTGAGGAGCAGGCAGAAGAGGAAGAATTCCTTTTCTTGAGAAATAACTCTAGAACGAAAAAAAAAAAAGACATCAAATTTAAAATCCTTTAAAATATCTTTGTTAATCTGAAAAAAAAAAAATGAATAGATAAGAAAGACGGAAGTAAAACGCTCAAACAGAGCGCAGACAAACTTTCGCGGAATGTTCATCTGGCGTTTCCGGTTGATTGTCAATTTTCTCGGGTATCAGATGGGCAAAAATACTGGCGGTATTAGTGTGATGTATGTTGTTGAAGGAATGTGAAAAGAGGGAGGGATAGAATCGGGTGAATAGGATTGCAAAATTTTGCTTTAAGCCGGTCTTTGGAAACTGCCGACAGCTGTATGTGATATTAAGCAAAGCAAGGCTTTTGACAACCCTGGAACTAGCTTAACGGAATAAACGACACACAACACGACAATGCCAACTCCTGGCCTTGTCATGTGTTAAGTAGATTTTGAAGAAACCCTCACGCTTTCTCAGAATATTTGTACATTTTTCCATTTCGGGAATCATCCTGTCTTGTGAATCTATTCACATATGCCAAACTTTAGACGCATGTTTGCCTCTTTACTGCAGATTCTTAATCTTTGCATATCTTCATTTCCATATCACACCGATCGATCGCAATACGATTTGATCCTGAAAATTTATTTGTCCGCCTAAATACGTACACTTAGAGCCATTATGCAGTTACTATGTTGAAAATGGGAAGAGACGCTTGAGGTGAAAATAGATACGGTGAGCAGAGTTCAAAACCTGGCCAAGGTTGTTTAAATTTTACTTAATGATTATACACTTAAAAGGCATCTAACTGTTCTCCATACAGCTATGAGTGAATAGTTGGGCAGGCTTGCCTCTTAAACCTTTGTATGGCAACTGTAACATGGAAAACTCTTAAGTCAAACCAGTGAAACTCCGCTTTGAATTGACCTTGCGTCACATTCTGTTCATGCGGAGATGTTGGATAAATACATGGTCGAAAAGGTTCAGTTGCAGTTTTTTATTTAGCAGAAACGCAAATATTAAACTGATTGATTACTTTTTTAATGACATATCAACTCTTGCGGGTTATTCAAATCCAAATCTTGTTTTTGTACACACAAATACACAAACACACAAGTTGCCTAAATGACTGAGCGGTAAGGGACTATGTCTAGCGTAAAGTTAGGCGGGTTTCGATCCTCACTTGAAACGTCGTACGTGTCTAGCCACACTGAAGAGTTGTGATGCAACAAAACAGTCCGTCTGTGGATGACAATATATACGTTCTCCTCCCGAGGGTTGAGCACTCTGACGAAGGAATTAACGGCTGCTACCAGCATAATGCAAAGGTCTTCTACCCATGGGAAAGGTATGAATCCAATTATTCTCCCTCCAGCTATGGGTAAATAGTAGGGCAAACTAGGTTCTTCAGCGTTGGTGAGGCAACTAGTCTAGGAGAAGGAAAACTCTGAATTCAAACCTGTTAAACTCCGCTTTAAAACTGACCATGTGTCATATCCTGCCCGAGCGGAGGGGTTGGTAAATAGGATAATGCAAATGTCTTCTAACGAATTGAGCACTCGGGTATCCCATAGGTCAAAATGCTAACAAGTGAAAGCTAATACAAAATGCGTTATAATTCCCAAGCTGACATGGGTCGTCTAAATAGTTAAACGGTAAGATACTAAGTCTAGCGTAAAGTTAGGCGGGTTTTGATCTCAGGTTGAAGCGTCCTGCGTGTCTAGCCACACTGAAGAGTTGTGATACAACAAAATAGTCTGTTTGTGGATGAATATATATATATATATATATATATATACATTGACAGCATTTCTTCATTGATACATTTTTGACTGAACTTTTACAGTTTTTGTCGACATATATTTTGTTAATCCTTTCGAATTGCCGTATTGATCTTATAATATTCGACGGGAATTGGTGGATAAACTTCCATCAGGCAAGTATGTATAACTGACTCTGTTTATAGAAACACATTTGAAAAGTAAACGCTACACAGTATGACAGTACAAACGCTCATTCTTACAAAGTAGTAATGTACATACGAAAGTTACATTACTTTTGTTATACACTCTCCCCTAATGATGGCCCAAAGTTGGACAGAAAGCACTTGGGAAATAATTAATTATGGAAGGCTTATCATCCAAATCCCGTCGAATATCATAGATAAATTCGAAAGAATTAACAAAAAATATGTAGACAAAAATGTCTATTATTTTCAATCAAATATTTATATATATATATATATATATATATATATGAAGTGAAGTTTGAAAGTAACAACTTTTTAAATGAGTATTTAGTTTACTTGCTTGTACATAGTTGAATGGTTTCAAGTATCGAAATTTAACTCTAGTAATTCAATTAATCAAGTACCTTTGTCGTATACAAATAATTTCAACGCAGCTATAGGATATGAAATAACAAAAAATAATAATTATCAAATGATTATACTGCCCTGTGTGACTCATAGATAGAATCTAACAGATACTGCCTCTTTGAGTCAGTGTTGACCTGAAAGATATGGCAATTAAGGTGTACTACCAACTTCCCAAATCTTCAAAACTGGAGACTTAACATACTATGCAGTTTCTTGTTATTGCCAGAATTTTCATTGATGGGGTCTTACTTCTCTGTCGAGAGACGCTGAGGTCTTATCCAAATGCAGAGATGAAGTCAGTGTATTCTACGGCCCCAGCTGGCTAGGATGTTTATCCTCTAATTTTAACGGAATGTCAATAGGTCCAGGATTATTCTATGTTTAGCTGTCAGGGAGTTTGGTATATAGTATACACTCCTCGACAAAGATATAAGACCACCGTCAGAAATGAAGAAAAAAATTATGTTTACGATTCTTAGGTGTTGAAAATCAGATAAATGAAAGATAAGGTTAAGAGACATTTGAATTTAAAATAAGAAGAAATTTCAATTCGTTATTATATGTATATTAGCTTTTCTGCGAAATTAATTCTTTTTACATAAATTTAAGACCACCAATAAAATTAAAGAAAAAAATGACATAATCTAATTGAAAAAAAATTCATTTTTGTTTTTCTAATATAAAAGCTATTAAAACTATAATACTTAAAATATTAAAAACATAAATGGCGAAAGGAACTAAACTATCTGAATTTGAGAAAGGCAAGATTACAGCTTACATAGGAACAAGAATAAAGAATAAATACCAGGTAATATTCGGTACTCTCATCCTTACTGCTGTGTGGAGTCCTGTTTCTAAAACGAGAGACTAGTAAGTTGGCGACCATAGTCGAGGGTGACCCGAAGGCTCTTTTTCGATAGCTACAACACCAAGGTGTAGGGGAGGGCGCTACTCCTTTCCCTGGATTGCTCCACTTTACCCTTGATGCATGCCTTATAATGCTGAGTGTTAAGCAAGGAGGCATCAAGTACCATTTTTGAGTCTTTGATTGAGTCTGGGATTGAACTCAGGTCTCCCGGGCCATTGGCGAACACTCTAACCGCTTGGCCAATGTCCGATTACTAAAACGAGTGACTAAACCAACACAATTAAGAGAAATTCAAACAACGAATATAAAGCGACCGAATACCCCAGTAGAAAAAGACTCCACCAAGGAAGAAAGCGTGATTTTGAGTCTCACTGAGAGGTTTATTCTTTATTTTTGTTTCCGTTGAGAGTCCTTCCTCGTGTTCGTAAAAGTGTTGACCAATGTTAGTTGCGATGAGTTAATGTAAAAAATACTATAATCACATAAAAGAAGGATTATACTTGTAAGGGACTAATGTTAATTAAGATAATACAATTAACACGAGTGCTACAAAAATAGAAAAGTTCTATTTTTGGATAGATCGGAAAACAAAGAAATATAATTATTATTTTGTTAAGTCACTGTGGGTAGCAGTGAATTTTTAGCCTGCACGTGGAGTTGATAGGATATCGACCAAGTTGACGGTTGTACCTTGGAACCTGTCGTACGGTGGTCAAGCAATGAGACTGATACATTATTGTATATGTCTTGCCTGAGAGTCCAGTGAACGCGCATTAGCTCTGCAAATTCCGAACGAAGAAAGTTACCGCGTATTTCCATCACATCTGATTGGTCAAAAACGTGGTCAAGTGTTTTTCTTTTTTCTTTTTTTTTCTTTTTTTTTTAGGATTATTCGCAAATTCTTGAATTTTCCGAAATACATGCGTGGGTGTTTTTTTGGATTTACATCGTGCCAAAATTGATCTGTTTTTTTTTTTCTTGAACATTCTCTGACGGGGAAATTGCATCATTTCCTATATAGTAGCCAGAATTGTTAAAAATAATGATAGATAGTATTTTTCCTAATTTTTGAAATTGGTATTTCGATATTCAATATCTGTATTATCGGTAAATTAAGCCAGCTTTTAGTAACTTAGTGCCCGACTCCTAAACAATAGATTTTACTTTCTGAGCACTTTGTGAGGTGTGATGTTTAGCCAGCTAGACTAGCAAATTTATATGAATGAGTTCAAGTCTCGTTGATTTATAAGAAAATGTGGCACACCTAAGCAAAAAGCTTAGTAAATTACTCTACAGTAAGTGTTTGTCCATGTTTCTCCAGCAGCGTCCCGCATGTCTTATTTGTCTTAATTAGATCGTTTTTGAGATAAAGGTAAATGGTCGCAGAGCTGTTGTTTCGTTGGGTTTTACTTCCAGTATTTGTTCAAAATACCGTATTTGACAAAAGACGCACCCCAATTTCAGCAGGGTTAATCAAGAAAAGATCTTAGTGAAACAAAGCACTTATATCAAAAGTGATGAAATAAATATAATAAAGATTATCATTTTAAAACTGCATAATAGTCTTTTAAATAATGACAATAAGTATAATAAAGTTATTCAAAAGTCTAAGCTAATAAGAGTTGCCAAATAGCTAATTTTGGCCGATTATCGCGAATTTTAAACCTACATATGGCATATAAGACGCAGGGGACTTTTAAAAGATATTTTTAGTAAAAAAAGGAATACCTTATGTGTGTTGCATTTCAGATAATCAAACGTTTTCAGTTAAATATTCATATGCCTCAAAATTATGCTGTTAGTTTTGTTTTGCTTTTAAGATTCAAGTTTTAAATATGACGAAAATTTAAAAATAATTTTTCTCAAAAGGTTGAAAGAAAACAAAAGGAAGTCATATTCTGTAATATTCACCCCAAAAGACGTTTGCTATTTTATTACTTCAAATGACGAAAGAAGAAAATTAGATAGAAATTCAGATTGACATGTTAAGCCAGAGAATTAGCTTCATGAAAAGGAATTTATTATTGCAGAAAATAAAAGAAATCTTAAACCTAACTAGGCATACGAACAGTCTTTATCATATTTATCCAACCCCTCTGTTCGGGCAGGATATGACACACGGTCAATTTTTATGCGGAGTTTAACAGTTTTTAATTCAGAGTTTTCCTTCTCCTAGACTAGTTGCCTCACCAAGCCTGAAGAACCTAATCTGCCCTACTATTTACCCATAGCTTGAGGGAGAATAATTGGATATAATTCATATCTTTCCCAAGAGGAATTAGTGTTATGTGAAATGCAATCAATCTCGTCCAGGATTAGAACTCGTGTCGCCGTGTTCATTCGACTATAACCATTACACCACGGGCACCTCCATACGAACAGTCTTTATCCCTCCTTTCAACTCTCTGTCTGTCTCTCTGTCTCTGTCTCTGTCTCTCTCTACATATATATATATATATATATATATATATATATATATATGATATAAGTGGAAGAAAAACTCAACTGGCCGTCATTAGGCTATTATGAATTTATTTCAAAAGTCCACTGATAAATCAATATATATATATATATATATAAGATGTTTGTTGTAGGTCCAAAGAAAGAATGAAAATACATTTTTTAATATAGGTAGGTCCATGAAAGGATTTGTATTTTTTAAAATTTATTCATTTTGTTCTTATATACGTGTTATATATGTGTATGTTTCCAGTTTGTTGCTTTCGACAGAGAACATATATGGTTCAAGGACTTGTTAATTGGGTACTCAATGAGACTTGAACTCACTGTTGTTCTCTGTTTGAATGCTTTTCCGTTGGTTATAGGTTTTATATAGAGGTCATATTGCAAAAATTTGCTGGTTGTTTGGTTGTGTTCAATGGCAAAGGAATGGAGTAGTGCTCTCCCGAACACCTCGGTGTAGTCGCTATTAAAAACAGAGCCTTCGGGTCACCCTTGAATAAAGTCGCCAACTTTACTTTACTTTATATGCTGTTAATCAAGATAGCTTGAAGTATTCTTGCGTCGTTCCCATCCAGTTTTCATTTTTTACATCACTGTGTATAAACGTATCTTCGTAAAAATGTTTACGTGGTATTTGTAAATAGAAACACTTGAAAACATTCAATTAACATTTCGGACGTAACGTGACGCATTTGATTTAATCTTTAATCCTTGTTAATTATTTTTAATTCCACCTACAAGATCATAAAAGAACTATTTGCCAGCCAAAGGATATTTTTCGACCTGTCCGCGGGACTTAAATGTAAGACCCCTAAAAAAAAGAAGGGGTCGACACTAAACTGCACCAGATAATGAGGCACCTATTCTGGAAACCTGGAGCTTGCAGAGTACTACTTCATGGCCAGTACTCTCAGATCCACTCTGATTCAGTTTATAACCAGTTGTCAGCGTCCGAGAATTCGGTGGAAGAGATCTGTTTGAAAATGATTTGCATTTGAGAAGATCCAAAGTAAAAAAAAAAAAAAAACTTCACAAGACAAGTAAATATGAATGCACTATGAACACAATTCCCTAACCTCTAGGCATAAAATACCCCTACACAAGTTGACATGTTTTAAAAACAATCAATCATCATATTAATGAGTGGACAGAAACTCTTAAGAAACAACCCCACAAAACAAGTAAATATCAATATACAATGAATACAATTCCCATACCTCTTGGCATAAAATAACCATTGACGGGTTGACATACCGTTAAAAACACTCAATCAACTATTGATATATAAATTAGTGGGAAGCATTTAAGAAACAACAACGCAAAAGATGTAAATATGGTTGTACAATGAACGCAATTCCCTAACTTCTTGGTGTAAATAGCCCTAGTTAGGTTGACGTCTTTAAAATCAATCCAGCCAATCAATCAATATGATCAAATATTTTGGAAAGTAATCATATAATGAATGGAAAAGTGAATGTTTGACTGAAATCGATAATGTGGATATTTTACATTAGGATTTTAGCAAATCCTTTGATATGGTATCTCATTCTCTCTCTCTAATGAAAATGAAAAATTTAAGTTTTTCTTTTAAAATGAAATGAAAATATTGTATTATATTTTTGACAGATAAAATTGCAAAGACTAATTGGAAACAATTAATTTGAAACGCTGAATATACTCTCCAGTCTTACCTTGGGATTAGAATTGGGACATTTTTAATATTCCAAAAGGATTTACTGAATTATAAAAAATCAAAAATAAAACTATTTTCTGATGTTGAACAACTTGTTAGACCATTATCACAAGATATGACACGGGGGCACGTGAATAGATTGTGATACTCGGAAGATAATTAGAAATTAGAATTTAAAATGTAAATTACAAAATATTGGATCAAAAATATAAAAGTTGAATATAGATTAAGCAAAAAAGAAATCAAAAATTAATTAAAGAATGTGATTTAGAAGTTAACTTTGATAAATGATCAAAAGCTGATAATCTTATTTTCTCTACTATATCCAAGGCTCGTAGAATGATTGGCGGGGGTTGTTTGAACTGTTTTTAAGAGAGACGACTTCCGTTTTAAAATATATATATAACCCGGATAAGACTTCATATAGGATACTGTACCTATGTCTGGGCTCCAGTGATGAGATACAGAAATTAGAATGTATTATTGGGATTTGGCGTCATGCAGAGAACAATGACAAAAATAATTAAAAAAAAGATTGAAAGTTTCAGAGTGAAATTAAAGAAATAAGAATCAACTACTTATATAGAAAGAAGGATGAAAGGTGATCTAATTGAAACTTTCAAGATAATAAATGGAATTTCTAATTAGGATCGACTTTATTCAATATTTATTCTGGAACTGGAAATTTACCGCCAAGACAGATTTCAAAAACGAGGTTTACTAACCAATTAGATTATTTTGCTTATGGAGTAATAATATTATCAAAATGCCCAATCAGATCAAAAAACAGCCATCGTGTTAAGGTGGATGATTTCAGAAAAATGGTTAGAAAAAAAACTTAAGCGGGAATTTTGGGGAAAATTATTTATTTTGAGATTAATTATTTAAATAAAATTTTACCGGTTTGGTTTCTTTCTTTGTTTAATGGCATATCAACCTTTGTAGGTTATTTAATGCCAAAGCCATTCTCCTAGAAGAACAGTGGTGGTACTATTGAACCCATAGCTGGGAGGATAAGGGGGTTCATACCTTTCCCAAGGGTATTTGCGCGAAAGTGAACGTAACAGCGCGACTGGAATTCGAACTCGCTTACTACGATTCCGCAGTCCATTACACCATTAGGACACCCCTATAAAATCTTATGTATAGATATTTTTAACAGTGTTTATGTTATTAGCAAAGATTTTTTTTTATTTTAAGGTTGATATGAGAAGAAAAAAAAAACGGAGCTGCCCAAGGAAGCATAATGAACGAATAGTAATTTCAATACCTAATTCATGTCGATTAATTTATAGGAAGCGCTCTGATATTGTTTTTTTTTATTTTCATGTGTATTTATTCAACTACCTGATCTTGGGTTATTTTTGTGTATTAAAAAAGTTGGCGTTTGAATCAATTTAAATTTCACAGTAAACTGTCTACAGGTTCTGTATATTAGTCGAATCTTATGCAATGTTTTAGAAAAAAAGCTTTCACCTGATGATTCCGTTTCACTTGAAAATTTTCAAATGCCGGTAGTTAGATTTAATAAGTTGATCATTTAATCATCAAAAAATAATAATTGGTGGATATCTCTTTTGGGCTTGAATGAAGGACTTCTCGTGGTGTATTGGCTAACGTCCTAAACTGTTACTTTGTATTAAGAGAGTTCAAAATTCAGCCGTGCTATTACGTACATTTTCAAACAAATATCCTTTGGATAGATATGAAAACCCTGATTCATCTGACTATAGGTTAAATTGTTCCCTCACTATTTTTTACAAGGATAGCTTTGGCATTAAAAAATCTCATGAAGAATGATATGCCATTAAAAAAGTCAAGCAAAGTCCGAGTCACGGTAATGGTTACCGGCACGAGATTATTTAATCAGCCAGTTGAGCAGAATTTCAGCTGAGGCTGATTATTTGTACTGGGAATAAATGCTAATCTCAAAGGCATGGAATCAGATAAGAAAAGTGATGTTTCACAACTGATTTCCTACAGTGGCTTGAGGGGAAAAAGAAGATTGAGCTCAACTCGAGTTTACGACCCAAACTCTAGCAATCGAACCATATTTACCAACCCCTCCGCTCGGGCAGGATATGACACAAGGTCAATTTTTTAAGCAGAGTTTAACATGTTTTAATTCAGAGTTTTCCTTCTCCTAGACTAGTTGCCTCACCAAGGCTGAAGAACCAAGTCTGCCCTACTATTTACCCATAGCTGGAGGGAGAATAATTGGATTCATACCTTTCCCAAGAGTATTAGTGCTATGTGAAATGCAATCAGTCTCGTCCAGGATTTGAACTCGTATCGCCGTGACCATTTCCTACGACGATAACCATTACACCACGGGCACCTTCTATTAACTTCTAGCAATCTAACCATAGGTTAAATTGTCCCCTAACTATTTTTACAAGGATAGTTTTGGCATTATATATCTCATGAATAATGATATGCCATCAAAAAAGAGAAACCAAACCGAACCAAAGATAACAATTGTTTCTACAGTTCAACAATTAAAATTCGAATTTGGATATGTTCAGTCATTTTCCCACACAGTGAAGACTTGATATTGATTTTAATGCAACTCATTCATTTACAGTTGGGTAAGTTGATGAACGTGGTGTAATTGATATCGTCGTAGGAAATGGACACGGCGACACGAGTTCAAATCCTGGACGAGACTGATTGCATTTCACATAGCACTAATACCCTTGGGAAAGGTATGAATCCAATTATTCTCCCTCCAGGACAGACTAGGTTCTTCAGCCTTGGTTAGGCAACTAGTCTAGGAGAAGGAAAACTCCGAATTCAAACCTGTTAAACTCCGCTTAAAAATTGACTTTGTGTCATATCCTGCCCGAGCGGAGGGGTTGGATAAATAGGGTAAGTTGATGAACGCGATTCCTTAACCTCTATTGCCGAATCAGTTGGGGCTGTAGAATACACCGACTTCATCTCTGCAGTAAGGTAAACCCCACTAACGAATATCCTGCATATAACATTAAACAATCTGATGGTGAGGCTCTAGTAATGCTGGATCTTTGGGGAATGCGGAGTAACTCTTCATTGCCATCACTCGGAGGTTCAATCTGACCCGGAGTGGTAGCACCTGATTGAGTCCTATCTATGAGTCAAATAGAACTAAACAATATTCTTATGCTCGACTGAATTCCTTGAAATAGAACTGTTTTGACATTTAAACTATGTATTTATGCAAAACTGAATTGTTTGAAATGGAACTGTTTTTGCATTCTTAGCATAATTGTTTGAAATAGAACTGTTTTGACAAAAGCTTTACTTATACTAAACTGAATTGTTTGAATATAAACTGTTTGACTTAACTGAATAGCTTGAAATAGAAAGGTTTTTGATAATTAAACTGTGTACGTCTGCTAAAGGGAATTGTTTGAAATAGAACTGTTTATTCGTATAAAAATGGATTTGGCATTAATAACAACAATGACTGATGTGTTATTAAACCCCAAAAAACAAGCAAACTTAACATCTAGACACAAAACGATCCTTACCAGGATGACTTATCACGAAAATCAATCAATCGTATAAACTTATATCAATGGTGTAATCTCTTAATGTGATGGAACTGATGTTACCATATACGGCAATGAATTTCCCCTTAGTTCAACCAATGATTTTTCAGAGCTCATTCCGCCAAACTAGAAACACTTGTTGATTGTCTCTGCTTCCATCGCCACTAATATGAAAGATATCTGAAATAGATAGATAGATAGATCCTATTTACCAACCCCTCCGCTCGGGCAGGATATGACACAAGATCAATTTTTTAAGCGAAGTTTAACAGGTCTGAATTCAGAGTTTTTCCTTCTCCTAGACTAATTGCCTCACCAAGGCTGAAGAACCTAGTCTACCCTACTATTTGCCCATAGCTGGAGGGAGAATAATTGGATTCATACCTTTCCCAAGACTATTAGTGCATTGTGAAATGCAATCAGCCTCGTCCAGGGTTTGAAGTCGTGTCGCCGTGTCCATGTCCTACGACGATAACCATTACACCACGGGCACCCCCTAAATAGATGGATAGATAGATACCCTACCGGTGAACAGTCATGGGTATCTTCCATTTCTCATAAATATTTTGGTCACTATTGTGAGGGGCGTATTTTTTCTTACTACGAAGTCACCTCAAGTGATGAGGACCTTCTTCACACTGTTTGTGAGTATTGTATTTTGTTAATGTTGTAAAGATTTCTATTTCATTACCAACGTCCAATTTGGTTATTTCTCATTGAATAACCTTTTTGTTAGGTTACAATACATAGATAGATAGATAGATAGATATGAGTGGATGCTCAGTAAGAACAATAATTGCCTCTATCAGATTTATTCATCTGAATTAGTATAAGGAAGAATTTAGTATTAGGGATCATTCTGAGGCTGATTAGAAAGCTCTAATTATGGGATAATATTGAGCTTGAAATCATTTTATTTCCACTGAGCTATGAGGTGGATTCTCAGAAGTTGTATGGACTTGAAATTTTGTTGCAAACGAAACCAATCTTGCAGTGCAGAAATATGATGTCACCTTTTGTGCTTTCAAATACAGCAGCAATGAATTCTAAATTACACTCGACCCAATCAATCAAGAAAGGCGCCGTCTCTTGATTTTCTTATCGACAAGTAATTCTGCAATAACAGCAAAGTCAGAGTCACGGTAATGATTACCGGCACGAGAAAATTTAATCAGCCAGTTGAGCAGAATTTCAGCTCAGGGTGATTATTTGTACTGAGAATAAACGATAATCTCAAAGGCATGAATCCACATTTCACTGATCTTTGAAAAGTGATGCTTCACTACTAATTCCCTACAGTGACTTGAAGGAAAAAGGAAGATTGAGCACAACTCGAGCTTACGACCTAAACTGTAGCAAAAGTAAGAGGCTACGGCTCATTGGCCTAGTGGTAAATATGTTCGCCAATGGTCTGGGAGACATAGGTTCAATCCCAGGTCGCATCATACCAAAGACTTTAAAAATGGTACTTGATACCTCCTTTCTTAACATTCAGCAATATAAGATACGTATCAATGGTAAAGTGGAGCAATCCAGGGAAAGGAGTAGCGCCCTCCCTTACACCACGGTATAGTAGCTATAGAAAAGGGGTCCTTCTGGTTGCCCTCGAAAATGGTCGCCAAGTTTACTTTACTTACTACACCAATCGTCAAACTTGACAGAATATATATATATAGAGAGAGAGAGACATCCACAGACAGACTATTTTGTTGTATCACAAATCTTCAATGTTGCTAGACACGCTGGACGCTTCAAGCTGGTATCGAAACCTGTTTAACTTTACATTAGACTTGGTATCTAACCGCTCAGCCATTTCGGCGACATACGTCTGCTTAGGAATTATAACGCATTTGTATTAGCTTTTGTTTATTTACATTTTGCGCTACCGGACACTAGACTGCTCTATTCGTTTGAAGAGCTTTGTATTGCGCAAGTGGCAACCATTAATTATTTTGCCTGTGTGCTCAATCCCCAGGAGGGGAACCTATATACTGTCATCCAGAGAGAGAGAGAGAGAGAGAGAGGGTTCCACAAACAGTTACAGAAAAAATGTGTTGCTTAGTTCTATGGTACGCCAATACTTTTTCGGTTATCTAATATATTTTCCAACACATTATATAGTTTTAAATCACTAATAATTAAAATTTTGAAGTAATGGCAAGGAAAAGGGGTTCCCATTCTTTGGGTCTCCATAACTGTAGCTATACCATTAGATGCAATTTAGTATCACACCCAAGACACACCCTGTTTCGGGGTTTCTTGTTCTTTAGGGATTAAACGGCTGGAGAAGGAAGACGGCAATTACACAAGAATGTTGCGAGCAATATTGAACAAGTCCTGGAGGCATCACCCCACAAGGCACCAATTATACGGCCACCTGCCTCCCATCACGAAAACTATCAAAGTTAGACGAACCAGTCATGCAGGTAACAGTTGGAGAATCAGGGACGAGCTCATAAGTGATGTACTCCTATGGACCCCCACATATGGCCGGGCAAAAGCAGGACGAGCAGCTAGAACATACATACAGTAGGTATGTGAGGATACGGGATGTAGCCCTGAAGACCTGCCAGAGGCGATGAATGATAGGGGGAAGTGGCGAGAGAGGGTCAAGATAACCGTGTTAGTGGCACGACATGATGATGATGATGATATTCTAAGCAGTATCGACAAGATATCAATTGACAATTGAGTTCTACATTTTGCCTTTGAGTTTGTGAGTTTGAGTCTCACTAGGTGCATAATAAATATCATAATGCGTGCAGTGCCATGATTATCGTCGTAGAAAATTGACCCTGCGACTAGAGTTCAAATCCTGGAGGAAGCTTTTTGCATCACGCATAGCGTTGATACCTTTAGGGACAATATGAATCGAACAATTCTCCTTCCAGTTATGGGACAATAGTGTAGCATACTCGGCCTTTTAGTCTTGATAAGGAAAATAGATTAAGGTAAGGAAAATTCAGAATAAAGAAAAGGTCGTTTTAAAAATATTGAGCTTGCGTTACATTCTGCTGGTCACGGGGTTTACTGTTTAATAGCTGGATGGAAAATAGATAAATTTGTGAATTACTTAGGAATATTATTTGATTTAATAGGGTAATATAGGATTTAAAAACACTATTGTTAATAAAGTAAAGTAAAGTTGGTGACTTTATTCGAGGGTGATCCGAAGGCTCCCTTTTCAATAGCTACTACACCTCGGTATAGGGAAGGGCGCTACTCTATTCCCAGGATTGCTCCACTTTACCTTTGATCCTCACCTTACAGTACTGAGGTGTCATAGAGTACCATTTTTTGAGTCTTTGGTATGACTTGACCTGGGATTGTACCTCGGTCTCCCAGATTACTTGCGAACACTCTACTCATTAGGCCATTGACCCTGTTGAATATGTCAAACCTATTGTTAATAGGTTTGACATATTTAAACGTTAATACATTATATGAACTTTTTAAAAAATTGTACGAAAACGGTGCCAAATAGAACATTGTAATATTACTGCACCAAAAAGAACGTTGTGCTATTACAGAGCAAATGTACGTTTGCGCTATCACATACTCGAACGGATTTATGCATATATTGCTACGTCCTAAGTTACAGTGGGACCCTGTTGTAACTTCAACTCGGGAAAAGTCGACGAACACTTAAAACTGTCTTAGTTCACAAACAGAAAAGGTTTGTTCTCCACAACACTTTTACAGTAGTCATCGGGAGAACGAAACAGAGTAAGAAAGTTGAGTTGCCAACGTTACCTGGACAAAGACAAACATGTCATGAGGGTTAGGAGAGCAGAGATAGACCTTGAATTCTTATTCTGGTTTTTCTATTATATTCTAAAGTGATTGTTCATTGGTTTTGGCTTCACAGGTTCGCATCTGATGCGAGACTCCTTTTCAGAGCTCTCTTCAAAACTGAGGCCGCAATTTTCGCTTATTATCACATTGTCCTAATTAGTGTTCACTTGTGTCTTTACCTTGTCATGTCTTCGAGTCAACTCACTTTTAAACCCGAGTTTTCCCCTTACTTCCGCCTAATGGCGGAGGAAGAAACATATCCGTTTCACCTGCACAAAAGATTCCGGACATCCGATTTTTTTTCTAATCATTTTTAATTACTGTAATCATTCCAGGCTGACCCACGAGAAGGGCTTTCGCCTGATTCAGTCAGAGGTCAGCAGACCGTTCCTGTAGAATCTCTGTCTGCTTTTTCTTCTTATCATTTTTTCCTCTCTCTTTCTTCTTCCTCAGAAATTCACTTCATCACTTGGACCTCTGATATCAAATTACAAAATTACAAATGATACTTCAATGTCTCAAGTAAGTTAACAGAGTTCAACATTCACAGTCAGTCAAAAGGCAAAATTTGAAATCAGAAATTATTTCATAATAATTGGAGGATTTATCTTTCCTAGAATACAATGCTAAATGGCTATATACTCCACTGGACAAAAATATAAGACCACCCTCAAAAAATAAAGAAATAGTTATCGTTTACAATTTTTTTTAATATAAAAATCAGATATATGAAATATAATGCAGAAAGACAATTAAATTTAAAATATGAAGATATTACAATTCGTTTTTCATATGAATATTAGCATTTATGCTTAATTTTAAAATTTCGTTTTGACATAAATATAAGACCAATGAGCAGAACTATAGAATATAAAGACAAATGTTTTATTTAATATTGTGTAGATCCACAGTAAGCTTTGAAAACGTAAAAAATTGAGCTAGGCATACTATAAAGTAGTTTCTGAATTTGAACTGAAATTGAACTTTACCATACGTCTAAGATTGCGTTTTTGAGTTCAGAAATTAGGGATTAATGTCTACCTCCTTCAAAAACTTTTGAAACAATCAATCCCCACAAATTTTCTGTAGGTTTGGTATCTGGAGAGCACGCTGAGGAGGGAAGAAGTCTTATTTTTTGTTCAAGCAAATACTTCTTTCTTATTGATGCATTTTAGATAGCTGCATTATCTTGCTGAAAATTCATTCTTCTCCACATAGACGGCACCCTTCTTGTGCGAGAGATAAATCATTTAGCACCTTGACATAATCTGCTGTTTTGTGTCGACGACTGACAAATTGTAGTTTCGGTTTTCCTGGATATGAGAACTTCGCCTAGATCATTAGAGATCCTCCTCCACAGTGACTGGTTGAATTATTCTCTTCTGGAAAATTTTTGTGTGCCACTATTTGTGAAAGCCATCTGGACTGCCTAAATTGAATTTCTTTTCGTCCGAGAAAACAACTTTTCGCTATTCTTTAGCGCTCATGGTTTGATATTGACGAGCATATTTCAGTCGTTTCTCTTTGTGATTCATAGTTAACCTTGGGCGATGAATTCTTTTTTTAATGCTTATCTTTTTCGTTGTTTAAATGCCTTCTAATTGTTCTAGTACTGCAAGAAGCATCCTCAAGAGATTTTTGATGTTGGCGAAGTGTTATGTTTTGACCTGTTGACCCGGCCAAAAATGCCATTCAGGGTAATGCACCGGAAGGAAGTGACACATTCTGATGGCAATTATGAGAGGGAATCGCGTGGGCGGAAATTGGCTGATGAAATGAGACGAGGTAAAAAAAATCCTATTATACTCTCATAGACTGACGCACCGGAAGAGAGTGACCTCTGAACTGAATGACAGTTATTTCCGCTCGATGACGATCACACAGGCCATTCCAAAGAAAGCGAAAGTGACACATCCCGGTCGCTAGATATCGGAAGGAGTTGCGGAGACGTGTCCATATCACCGCGTGGGAGTTTGAAGGTAATAAAAGGTCGACGAATTGAACAGAGGACAGTTGAGTTCCGGTCAGTTGGGTTCAACGAGCCAGTGGAGACAGGCGAGTAGAGTTGAGGAGGTAGACGAGGTGTAGTAATGAAAGCCAGTGCTCGGTTGAGCAGCCATGGAGAACGAGAAAGACACAACGCTGACGGCCATAACTTCGGGGTCAAAATATTTCTGTAATGTTCGGTCTCCAGCTCCCTCTCACATGCAAACTTTGAACAACCCTTTCGAAACTTACAAATAAAGATGAGAGGTAAAATATTTTATAAAGAAGTCTTCCTGCGTCTTTCTGTGTGCGACTTTATCATCGCGTCAGTATGTATCCAGTATATATATATATATATATATATATATATATATATATATATATATATGTATAAATCCGCATGAATCAGCAGATGACAATATAACAGAAGTTTTCATTTTAACTCCGTGAAGAATTCTTCTCATGAATTATGGTGATAATTTTTCTGGCCTTTCTGTCGGTTTTCTTTTTCCATACTGATATTGATTTTTCCAGTAATTGCAGAAAATGATTTTACTGAATCCTAAGGCCTACGAGATTACAGCTCTGAGATTTTCCGACTCTTTTCAATGCTGTTTTCCCACCTATCTCAAATTCAGATAAATTTAGTTCCTTTAGCCATTTATGTTTTTAGTATTTTACGTATTACAGTTTAAAAAAAATTTTTTTATATAACACAGACTATTGTAACGGTGCATAAATATTCTATCTCAAGACGAGAGTTTATTTTTCGCACGTGTGAAGTCGAGGCAGTCTGGCACTTGACCCCTCGCTAAATAAGTCCTAGTCAAGACTACTGTTTCGGGCATAAGGTAACTGGCAAATAATGCGGGGGTTAATTTGGGTCCAGACTCATCTTGACGCTGGCAAGGGGGAATCCAATTTCACTTTACATACCCCACCAAGTCATTTTTTTCCCTATTCCCTCGGATAACGGAAAACATGGACTTCTAGGTTAAGACAACATATTATTCACTGCAGACTGAAATTCCAATTTCCCGTATAATGTTTTTAAGGCGAATAAGATATTTAGCGAGAATGAATTAAAGCGAATGAAGCTGAAAAAGATGTGTGCAAAAGAAGGCAACTCGATAGATAGACAACATAACGAATAGATTTCAACATAAGGGAACATTTAAACTATAACAACATTTTAGTAGGTGCAGACCAAACAAATATTAAAGTTGCCGGCTATATTACACCAGCAGACAGTCTTAAACACAAATGTCTCTCTTTCTACTTTTTTCTTTTCTTTCTTTCTTCTTTCTTTCTTTTCTTTTCTGTATACTTTTCTTTCTTTAACTTGAGAGAGAGCATATAATTTCAATATTTAGGAAGGGTAGAAGGAAAACAGTTTTAAGTTATACTTAGCTTTTCGAAGGGTTTATTTCGCAGATTCCTTTCTTACGGGCGAGCGGCATTCTGTAGAATCTGTCTGAAGGTACTGTTATCTTCTGCCCAGAGATTCTATTCCACTCCTTCCTCGTAGCTTGGCTAACTTAACGTGGATCTCTTGCCATTGTCTGTCCAAAACCTAAATTCTTTTCGCGGGCGAGGTACCCGGAGTTTGGCTACAGTTTAGCACATCTTTTCACGCCGACTGCTGTCCTAAAACTAAAAATCCCCTTCCAAATTTCCTCTAACGAAAAGACACAACTTTTGGCGCGAAAGGCTCGGGCCAATCATTTGGCTCATTCCTCTTCCTCCACCTCATCTGATCATGCTACTCAATGACCAACATTCCTTCTTCGTCCACCCGGTTATGGAGTGCAGGTAGTTTGACCTGCATTCTAACTACCTTAGCGATCAGTCCTCGGGACTTGTTACTACAGACACAGAAGGGGAAGGGAAATTAAATCTTACTTTTCCCTTCTCAGGGGCATACCACGTCACACTATATATAATGAATTTTTCAATTAAATTAACTCTTTTTTTTCTTTAGTTTTTATTGGTGGTCTTATATTTATGTCAAAAGTAAATTTTGAATTTCGCATAAATGCTAATATACATATGAAAAATAAATTGAAATGTTTTCTTATTTTGAATTATCTTTATGTTTTATCTTTCATATATCTGATTTTCATAATTTAAAAATCGTCATCAACATGTCGCACAGCCAGCACGGATCTCCCTGTCTTTCCCTCGCCACACGTCTCCATCGTGCATTTCTCCCGGGAGGCCCCCAAGATAAATTCAGTAGGGGCACAGAGCTGCTGTATATAGGTTCTAGCTGGCCGTCCAACTTTTGCTCCTCCGTGTGAAGGGGTCTACAGGATCACCTTTTGTTCATTTTTGATGGTGGTCTTATATTTGTCTCCATTGCCTATACCACAAAGATATCAACAACGTTTTTGAACATTTACCCGCAAGGAAAATGAAAGATTTGAGAGATTATTGTTTAAATAGTGAAAAAGCGTTTGGGGTTGGTAACTTGACGTGTTAGAATAATCGGTTTCATGGTAAAGTCAAGAGATGGGAAAATACTCCAGCTAACATTTATCCTTTGGGGAAAGGTGTAAAACTATCTCTTCTGTTCCAGCTATAAATAAATATTAAAGCCGACTGGTTTCTGTGGCCTTGGCAATGCAACTATTTTAGCGGAAAGAAAAATCTGATGTCAAAACAGAAGAAGTCTGCCTTTTAAAAAAAATTAATTGAGGTGGAATTTTGTTTGCATGGTAGCTTTTTTGTAAACACTTAGAATCGGTGAAAAAATAAAGGTATAAACAAATGACAATAAAATCTGATTTGGATTAATTAAGGTTTCTAAGAACAATTGAACCCCAACTAATTGCTTGCTTGATTTATTGATTGATTTTTCAGTATTTCAACCCGTCTGGGTTTTTTTATGCCTCGACGTTTGAGAATCGCGTCCATTGTATGTTTATATTTAGATGTTTGTGTAATTGTTTATTCTATTTATTGCACATGGCTCCATCGAATGCGATTTTATTTTAAAGAGATCTATTCGACCCATAGATGATAACCAAACAGATATTACTATGCAGATAAAAGTGGACCTGGGAGTAATGAGGGGATGACTCTACACATCCCACATGCGTAGAACTGTAGTTTCTCCATCAGATTCAATTTAGTCTTATATAAGCAATACAGTTTTCCAAATGGGAGGTCTCTGTAGGAGATACAGTCAATGTATTCTAAACCCCACTGACAGGGGTAAAACCCAAAGGAATAGCACATATTTTAGCGTTTTAATAGTTCCCTACATCAATGACAAGACTTTAAATCACGTACGAGGGAGATACAGGGGCCCGACAATATTTTTCGGACACTTTAGTATTCGACTTTCCGAGTACCATAGAGTGGCGAAATTCCTTCAATAGAATAGCATAAACATATAAAGACAATACCTGTAATAAAAATGAAAGAAAATCGATTAGATAAGGAAAAATATTTAATTTTCATCATTTTTTACAAAACGCACGCGACATTATTTTTCGGACATCGTTGAAAAACTGTTAATAGTCTGTAATATCACCTTTCTTCTCAATAACTTTTATCAATCTCTCTTCATAATGATCAAACATATGCACAATAACATCTCTACGTGTTTCTATTAGTTGTTTTTTGGCTCTTAGTATTCGTTCCCATAGTTGAGCCTCTTTCGTTATTTCAGGTCCATCATAGACAAGTTGCGCAAGCATTTCCCAAACATTTTCTATTTTCTAGATCTGGGCTTCTTGCAGGCCATTCCAAAGTAGTCATATTTACTTTAGCCCTCCATTCTTTCATGAGTTTTGACACATGGGTGCTGCAATTGTCTTGCTGTAGAACGAAATCATTCCCCATCTTTTTTCTTATCCTTGGTAGGGCTTTCTCGTCCAGCAACTGTTTGTTGCTTTCGCTGTTCTGTCGTCCTTTCAGCCACTCCAACCATATATTTCCATTAGCAAAGATCATACCCCAAACCATAACTCCTCCTCCCATCTGTCGTTTGTTCAGTACAACAGGCTCACCCATCTCGATCAAGTACACCATTCAACAGGCCCATCAAACTTGAAACGCTTCTCATCAGTAAATATAACCTTCTTAAAGTCAACATGCTTAGTTAACCATCTTTTAGCACACTCCAGTCTTGCTCCTTTGTGTTTCTTTGTTAGTGTAATTTTTTTTCTTAGCCTTTGCATACTTCAAACCAATCCTATGCAGCGTTCTTTGTACTGTTCGGATGTTTACATCCAATTCACATTTCTCCTTCACTTTTCTTGCTGTAACTTTTTCTCCAGATGTCAAAAGCCGTGTCACAGTCCTCTTTATTCTCCTTTCAGTCCACTTACCAATTGATCTTTTCCGCCCTCTCTTCTTTTTCCGCTCGGAGTTTGTCTTCAGCAAGTATTCGACCGTTGATTTCGACAGCTTCAAATCCATGGCGATCCTTCTGATGCTGAGGCCATCTTCCCGCTTCTTCCGTGCCAAACAAACGACTTCTTTTGAATGCATTTTACCTCATTAAACTTAATTGTTTTGCCAAGAAATGTCCGGACTATTTATGCTATTAGATTGTCCTATGTTAACATAGTAGTAGGGGTACCAGTGCCCCAGAACAGTGTACAAGCAGAAAATTTGCATACAGCAACATATACATGAACATAGCTCTTAATAAAATAGGATTTTTTGTCATGTCCGAAAAATAGTGTCGCGTAAGTTTTCGCAAAAATCACAAAAAAATAAAATTATCAAAGCCAAACTAAAAAAATGATTACACTAGTAGTGGATTTTCACTCCTCAACTACGTACTTACAATCTCAAAAGTTTTTGGCACAAGTGACCACCTTGAAGTACTTTTTTCAAAGTGTCCGAAAAATATTGTCGGGCCCCTGTAGGATTTCACATAGCACTAATATCATTGGGAAAGGCGTGAATCCAGCAGTTCTCCCTTTAGCTATGGGTAAATAGTAGGGCAGACTAGGTTCTTTAATATTGACTTGGCAACGTGTCTCGGAGAAGGAAACCTGTGAATTTAATCCTGGTTGGTTGGTTGGGTTTTATGACATATCAACCTTTGTAGGTTATTCAATGCCAAATCCATTTTTATGTAAATAATCATTATGTAAACACTTCTGTTTAGCATGAGTACACAGTTTAATTATCAAAAACATTTCTATTTCCAACTATTCAGTTTAGTCAAGCAGTTCTATTTCAGCTAATTCAGCTTAGTATATGTACAGATTTTGTTTACACATAGTTAAATGTCAAAACAGTTTTATATTAAATAATTCACTTCAGTGTAAATACAGATTTAATGTCAAAAAACAATTCTTTTTCAAACAATTCAGTTTAGCATGAGCACGCATTTTGAATGTTAGTACGGTTTACTCGTCAAAAACATTTCTATTTCAACCTATTCAGTTTAGTCAAACAGTTCAGATTAGCATACAAATGCCGTGGTTCTATTTAACCCATAGATAGGGCCCTATCAGGTGCTACCACACCAGGCCAGATTGGACCTGGGAGCAATGGCAATGAAGGGGTGTTCCGTATTCACCAAAGCTCCAGCATTAATGGAACCTCACCATCAGATTGTTTAGTGTCAGAACAAGGACACTCATGGGGGGGTCTTACCCTTCTGCAGAGATGCACTCAGTGTATTCTACAGCTCCAGCTGACTGGACAAAGTTTAATCCTGTTAAACTTTACTAAAAATTGACATTGTGCCAAATCCTTTCCGTTTTGATGGATTACTAAATACATACATCCTATTTTTGTAGGTGTCCCGAGTGTAATGGCTATTATCCTACGAAATGGACAGGGTGACACGCGTTCAAATCCTGGTCGAAGCTGATTGCATTTCACAAAGCACTAATACGCTTAGGAAAGATATGAAGAGTTTTATTCTCCCTCCAGCGATGAGTAAATAGTTGGGCAAACTGAGTTCTTCAGACTTGGCTAGGCAGCCAGTCTAGGAGAAGGAAATCTCTTAATCCAAAACTGTTAAACACCGCGTAAAAATTAATCCTGTGTTACATACATTCATCGTGCTTTCATCATCGAATTTTAAACATATCTGTTTTTTGATTATATAACAATTCATTGAAAGAGGTCAAAGAGACCGCACGATGTCGTGGCTAATATGCTGGTCGTTATCATTGTAGTAAGCAAGTTCGAACCCCAGGCAGTACACAAGTATGTTCACTTTCTGAATAAGACCTTGGGGAAAGCTATGAACTTATTTTATCCCACAGTTATGAGTAGAAATATAACCACTACTGATTTTGTACAAGGATGACTTTGGCATTAAATAACCCACGAAGGTTTATATGCCATTAAGCAAAGAAACCAAACCAAAGTAAACGCGAACCGTCCGGGATGTTTTTTTTTTTGTCCTGTCATGAAAGAAGGTTTAAATTTGCTTTCGTATGCAGGCTCACATACCTATGAGTTGGACTTGAGTTTTATTAGTTTTAAAGAACAACAACAAAATAAATTTTTTAAAAAAATGGCGTGTTTCTTCGTGACGAACTAATTTTCTCTCACTCCCTCTCTATCTCTCTCTGTCTCACTCTCTGTCTCTGTCTCTGTCTCTCTCAGAAAAGATTCTCCCCATTTCCATTTAGATTTTTTCTTCAATGTCTGTACAAAGAAAATAGTGTCTGTGCTTCAGGGAGTATTCGGTTTTTCGTGACTAATCTTTTCATTTCAGCCTACTTATCAGTGGCATCTTTCAATTTTTTTTTTTTTTTGGTTCTCTTGTAAAACTATAATTTTGATTACAAGTCAAGATCTGTTCTTGATCGATGAAGACGTGACAAATCGACAAAGAGTAATGCCACTCACTTCTCTGTTAAAAACGGAAATTTTTCTTATCGTAACTTTGATGGTAATAATAACCAGGTTTTTTAAAAAATTTATTTGTTTTTCTTTCCTTTCTAGTTTGGCATGCAAACGGAAGGATTATCGGTAGCAAACTTAATAAGCCCATAGAAATTAAAAAGAATTTTCTCAGGTTTGGAGCACATGAGGAGTGAATGATTGAAATTAACTGAAAATGAGATTTCTACTTCAAGAAATATAACATGCCTACAACTGCAGGGAAAATAATCATGGTATTCGTTTTATGCAATTATGCAGTTATAAATTACTTAGAAAGTTATATCTTAATGGTTAATGCACTGAACGGAAACAGTAAAGTTCCAGTTTTGACAGTGTTGTTCTTATTCAAATATGACGAATTTCAAGGGCACAAAACAAAACAAAAATATGAAAGTAGTCCTTTACAGGCTTTTTTTTAAGGGATTTTTTTATCACGTTCAGGAATTATTATTGGAAAGTTTCATAGTATTCAATTGTTTATTTCGAGAGACTGAGAAATACGGGTCCATTCAGTGTCTTAGCAAAGACCGAAGAGACTTTGCGGGATAGCGGCAAAAATTAAATTCCTGCGAAATTGAGATTATAAGATATTTTATTCTACTTTTGTATTTTATCATTTTTAACTTATTCAAGCTTTAAGAATTTATTAACCCCACCAAGGTACTCAAGCCTTTCTTGGCAACCATTTTAGGAGAAGGATAAGTCTGGATTCAAATCAGTCCTTGACTTGCAACTCTCACCCGTCAAACTTACTTGTTACTGAAATAGCAGCAGTATCACTTAGGTGGCAAGGATACATTTATATACGCCACAAATAATATACGGGTGATAGATCCGCCATTTTCCCCACCAGTGTGATTTAAAATTCAGAATCAGGAATGCAGATTTTCAATGTAAGAGGCATTTCCTTCCTACTTGGAAAATTGTTGCATCACAATCTTCCTACCTCCAACGAGAAACAATATTTATGAAATAATCGTTTTCAGAGTCTTACTACTGTAGTGAGATAGCCCCTCATAAAGTGGTTCACATTCGTATCATTGAACAAAATTAATTTTTGTCTTGTAAACTCCTATAATTTTATACTCGAAAACCATTAACTGTATAATCGATGGTGATTGTGTGTTTTATATTTGAGACCTCGTGCCTAACATATTTTAATTTAGCAAATATTCATATATCACGCCAACCAGAAGTTATGATAAATTTGCAAAGATAATTGTCCAATGTAAGTGCAATCCTCAGAGTATTTCTAACATTTTATATAAGACCGACTTAAACAACGAAATACCCAAAGATTGCGTCTAGCAGAAAAAAATAATTATCACGATAGTCATATAAAACTTAACAGTGTGATGTAAGGGGGTCCTCACATTGTACCTTATATTTGAAGCCTTACCCTAGATTAACCTAAACTTAGCAACATTTAGGCTAAGTCTAGCTGGTATTATCAAAATAATTATAAAAACTTAATACCGTGATATGAGTGCGATATTTAAGAATACATCATACTTGTGTTCATGTCTTTCTGACTTAATGTTACCTTAAATTATTTAGCAGTATAGATGATATATGTTCCTCATTTCGACTGAAAAATTGAGAAACCTTACACAAGTGACGAGAGTATGTTTTAACCAAAACCCTCCGCCTCGTGCAAGTTGTGACAGCGTTAAGTTTTAAACGGAGAAAAGCTAGTTTGAATTCAAAGTTTTCTTTCTCTTATACTGGTTGCCTAACTTAGGTGAAAGTATCCATTCTACCCTTCTATTTTCACCAGCTATGGGAAAATAGAAGGGCAGAATGGATCCCCGGTGCCTTAGCGTGGAGTAAAAGATTAAAAAGACTAGTCTAAGATTTAAATAGGGTCACCGATTCCATTTCTATTGATGAAAACCATTACGCTAAGAGCGTTACGAGAGACAAAAGAGAAATACGGAAGTTGCCTCAATCCCTATCATAACTATATCTGCCCGCACAGTTAAATTCACTCAAGTGGCACGGGGCCCAAACGGTTAGGCGTCGGGGGCTGTATAATATACCGACTGCCTCTCTGCAAAGAGGTAAAGTAAAGTTCGCGACCTTAGTCGAGGGCGACCAGAAGGCTCCCTTTTCAATAGCTACTACACTGAGGCGAAGGAGAGGGCACTACTCCTTTCCCTGGATTGCTCCACTTTACCCTTGATACGTACTTTATATTGCTGAGTGTTAAGCAAAGAGGTATCAAGTACCATTTTTAAAGTGTTTGGTATGACGCGACCTGGGATTGAACCCAAGTGTCTTGGACCATTAGCGAACACTCTACCCACTAGGCCAACAAAAGTCCCCAATGAATATCCTGTATATGAAAGTAAACGATTTGATGGCAGTACTCCTGTCCTTGAATTTTGGGGTATGTGGACAACCTCTTTATTGCCATTACTTTCAGGTTCACGCTAACTCGGAGTGCTAGAAACTGATAAAGGCCCATTCATAGCTCAAATAGATATGCAAATAAATGACTCTAAAACTGAATAGTTAGTGTTACATAATAGTACATTAAATCATTTAATATGCCCAAACAAATTATCAATTCTAAATAAAATTATTCGAGGTAGAGAGGAATGCTTGAAAATTTAACTGCGTGCAAAAATTGAATTATTTCAATTACACAGCAAAACTTGGAAATATTTAATAGTGTTGAATAAAATTATTACTGTTAAATAGAAATAATTGAAACTATTTAACTGTGTGCAAATAAATTCGCTTTATCGTTAACAAATTAAATTACCCCCAAACTATTCACTTACCCATCCTATAGGTATATCCATTTAACTATGGGCAAAGAAATGATTGATATTAAATCAAATTTCTAGTGTTACATATTTGGAACCATTTAACTATGTGCAAACAAATTATTCATAAAAAACAGAGTAATTCATGTATGATCGGAATACTTGAAACCATTTAACTGTCCTCTGGCTTGTTTAAAAATGTTATCAACAAACTATGAGTTTAAAAGGCATAAGTTTATTATATATGCATAAACAGATTATTTCGAGGTAGCAGTCCTGTGGCCATTACGCAACAAGGCTCCTTTGATATCAGCAGCAATCCATACTCTCCCACGCTTACAAAACACCTAAAGGTCACCTCACTAGGGAACAAGGAATATCAATATAACCTACAAGGACTGATACGCCATAACATCCAACTAACCAACAAACTAATACTGTGGTATGGAAAGAGGCAACCATTAAAAATATTGTAATACTTTTTTTTTATGCCTTCTCTATCATTATCTCTTTCAAGATTAACGCTAAAATAGCGAAACAATGTTTAAAGACTTCAACTCTTGGTTTACAATTCAGGGTTCTTCTTCATCTAGTTGACGCTATAAAGATAGATAGTCAAGGCAGTCTTTTATTTTAATTCTTATATCTATATATATATATATGTATAGAGGCCAAACAAAGTGATCTGCGCCTGGAAAGAGAGGAAGGCGGTGACCATTTGCATTCTATTCCAGACGCTGACACAAGACGATCGTCACTTCTCTCTCCTATTCAACAATATAAATGCTTGATTCATACAGTCCCCCTCTGGGGGTGGTTGAGTACTCTGGCGAAGGAATACAATGCTTTTCTAACAAATTGGGCTCTTCGGCATCCGATAGCGCAAAATGTAAACAAAGGAAACTGACGTAAAGTTTGGCAGGTTTCTATTTCGGATTGGAGCCACACTGAAGAATTATGATACAACAAAACAGTCTGTCTATATATATATATATATATATATATATATATATATATATATATATATATATATATATATATATATATATCAACCTTGGTGGATTATCTAATGTTAAAGCCATCTTACTTGAAAAACAATTGCAGTGTTATTCAACTCATAGCTTTGCGGATAAAGGGATTTATATATTTCTCAAGGGCATTAGTCTGAAAGTGAGCGACTGGAGTTCTAACTTGCTTACTCTGAGATTGCAATCCAGCACTTTAGCATCCCTTGACATCAATTAAAATCCATACTTCACTATGGCTACTAAACACCTAAAGGTCTTTTACCGACGGAGAATAATTATCAAGATTGCATACCAATACAGTTATGTTATGATTTCATCCTCAATGCATACCTCATACATTTGTCCTTGTGCCAGACTAAACTTAGCACCTAAAGAAGAACTTTTCGTAGCGAAATGGTTATCAAATATTTCTTGCAAACTGATTTAATTGTGTAATGACCTCGGTGACCTTGCGTCAGACAAATGTAACCTCAGTAAATCTTTAAAGAAATACCATAGCAAAGAAGGTATTAAGACGCAAACCAAAACTGCTGTGTTGTAATTTTGATCCTCAGTAAAGGCTCCTAATTTCTTACCTTACGCCCGAGAAATCTAATCTTAAATACCCCCAAATGATCTCCCAACAAAATCATGCCTCAGTTGCTTCTCTGGCGAGCAATGGATATGAAGGTAGCCTTGAAAAATAATTTATTATTGCTAATTCAATCTTGAATAGTTGACTTTCATTATTAGCTTTGTGTCAATTAAGGTTTTATTTGGTTTATTTATTTTAACGGCATGTAAACTCTTTATATGTAATTCATAGCTGAAATTTAATTTTTCTTCAAATGCTTGATTGTCGTCATATCTATATTTTCAGTGTTCAATTTTATTAAAAACAACAGCCATTATTTTGTCAACAAATATTTATACATCCTGCCGGCTGGAGCCATTGAATACACTGACTGCATTTCTGCAGTGTAAGACCCTACCTTGCCACAATAAGTGTACTTGACACTAATTAATTTAGTATTAAGGCTGCAATACCGGAGCTTTGGAAAGTGTTAATACTTCTTTGTTTCTATTACTTCCTGGTTAATTCTGACTCAGAGTGACAGTCCCTAGTAGTTTTTAAAGTATGGTTCGAGTAGTAATATCTAATCATTTACTAAACTTAAAATCACTTAACCGTGTGGTAAGAAAGGATTAATTATGATTTAGATTGGAAAACTTGATCAATGGAACAACTGATATTAAATAGCAATACTCGACACCTTTTTACTGTGAGCAATCAAATGTTTCCTTACAAGCTATACACACACACACACACACATATATATATATATATACATATATGCATATATATACATATATATATATATACATATTCATAAATATATATACATATATATATATATATATATATATATATATATATATAAACAGGATTTTGCATTACATAATTGGCATGGGTGAATATTCCTTCAAATCTAATAACTCAACAAAACCTAATTATTTTTGCCCAGTTGGCTGGGGCTGTAGAATACACCGACAACATCTCTTCAGAGGGGTAAGATACTCCAATGAGAGTCCTGGATATGACACTAAACAATCTGATGGCGAGGTTCCATTGATGCTGGAGCTTTGGGGAATGCAGAGCACCCCTTTGTTGCCATTGCTCCTAGGTCCACTCTGGCCTGGTGTGGTAGCACCTGATAGGGCCCTATGAACAGGTTAAATAGAAATAATTGCGTACTTATGCTAAACAGAATCGTTTGAATTGGAACTGTTTGACTAAACTAAATAGCTTGAAATAGAAATGTTTTTGAAAATTAGACGATACTTACATTTAAACTGCATGCTCATGATAAACAGAATTTTTTGAAATTGAACAGTTTTTGATATTAAAGTTGTACTTACACTAAGCTGTAATGTTTAATGCAGAAATGTTTTTAGATTTAACTGTGTCAACAAAATCTGTACATATACTAAACTAAATTAGCTGAATTAAAACTCTTTGGCTAAAGTGAATAGCTTGAAATAGAAATGTTTTTGACAATTATACTATGTACTCATGCTAAACTGAATTCTTTGAAATAGATCTGATTATTTGTTTAAAAATAGATTTGGCGTTAAATAACCTACAAAGGTTGATATGCCATAAACCCCAACCAACCAACCTAATTATTTGTTTGCACAGTTATATTCCAATCAAATTTAGATAATTCATACACAAATATATGGTATTAAGTTAGTATTCTTATTAAAAAAGACAAAAAATGTTCGTATACAGTTATATAGTTTTAATTATGTCACCTCCTGTCGCGTAATGATTATCAATCTAGAGTAGCAAAAACTTCCTCGTCGGTTCAAGTCTCACTGGAAGTATAGTCTACTTCTAGCATTGTGTCATATTTTAACTAAAATTTGTAAATAACTATATAGTTTCAATTATTTCTGTCGAAACCAACTACTGTATTTGATAGTGCATAAGGTACCCTTTTTTTGCTTGAACTATCTTTGAAGATTTCCCTACGTCTGATAGCCCATATATAGGCTTAAAATTTCCCTGCATTTCCATATATAGGTTTAAACTTTCCCTACGTTTCCATATATAGGCTTTAAATTTCCCTGCGCTTCCATATATAGGCTTAAAATTCACGATAGTCAGCCGAAACGAACAACTTGACAACTTTTACTAGCTTCGACTTAAAAGTAACTTTGATAAAACTATTGTCATCATTTTAAAGCTATTATGTAGATATACATAGTGTTATCATTGATAATATTCATTATATTCATTTCATCACGCTTAATATTAGTACTTTGTTTTCTCCTTGATTAGCTCTGCTGAAATTGGGGTGCATCTTGTATATCCGTGCGTCTTATATGCCGTCGAACACGGTAATTTCTACGTAACTGTATGATCTCAAGTAACTGATAATTTTAATACTTTGTAAAGGATTATAACTGCTAGAAAATATTCTCCGTAAATATAATTAATAAGCAATCATATGGTTTCACGTTTTCCCACCAATTATATAAGAAATTTAAACAGATCTTTTTGACTGATACTAACCTAACAGACACTTTCACGGCGGGTAAGAAAAAACAATGACAAAAGTAATGTCAAAAAGAGAAACCCCCATAATCTAACCAACCCCCAATTTCCAGAATTAGCTCCTCATCACTAGACGAGTTTTAAAGTCATAAACTTGGCACTCTTTCTTCTTCGTTGTTGGTCTTGATCTCTGTAGGGAAGTCAGTTGGTGTATTCTAACCACAGCCAAGAGGGGTTTTGTCTTAGACAAAGACAAAGATATTCTTTGAAAATACCTAATACTTTGTGGAACAATGGTTATGAAGCTAGCTTTTTAGATCCATTTCTTTGATTATCGTTAGATGTTTCACATATGTGACCTCGATTTGAATTCAGAGCTCTCGAATTGGTTTATTTAAAATTTTCACTATAATTTACTAGCTTGTATCGTGTACATCACATTACCGAAGCACTTCAAGCCGTGATTAGTACCCGCTGTGACTTGTAGTATTGTGATAGTTGGTACATCGAGACTTTTGGTATTGTTTCAATCCATGTGTGATTTGCGCGTTGAGCAGATCTAATTTGGGATCTTATGTTTTGTGAGTTTGAGCTGGGCTTCTAAGCAATTAAATCCTTTAGTGTGCGAAAAGTGACGGTGCAGTTGATTACAGTATAGCAATTAATTAATTGAAAGAAAATCACCACGGTTCTAAGATTATCGATAATCAAGCAAAATCAGGTAAGCGAAAATTCGTGAATTCAGAATCCGGGCTCTAAACTTCACTACCACAACAAAATCAAGTAAGCAAAATATCGTGAATTCAGAATCCGGGCTCTAACTTCACAACCACAACAAAATCAGGTAAGCAAAAAATCATAAATTCAGAATCCGGGCTCTAAACTTCACAACCACAACAAAATCAGGTAAGGTAAAAATCGCAAATTCAGAATCCGGGCTCAAAACTTCACAACCACAACAAAATCAGGTAAGCAAAAAATCATAAATTCAGAATCCGGGCTCTAAACTTCACAACCACAACAAAATCAGGTAAGGTAAAAATCGTAAATTCAGAATCCGGACTCTAAACTTCACAACCACAAAAAAAAAACAGGTAAGGGAAAAATCGTAAATTCAGAATCCGGGCTCTAAACTTCACAACCAAAACAAAATCAGGTAAGCTAAACATCGTGAATTCAGAATCCGGGCTCTAAACTTCACAACCACAACAAAATCAGGTAAGGGAAAAATCGTAAATTCAGAATGCGGGCTACAAAATTCACAACCACAACAAAATCAGGTAAGCTAAAAATCGTAAATTCAGAATCTGGGCTCTAAACTTCACAACCACAACCACAACAAAATCAGGTAAGCTAAAAATCGTAAATTCAGAATCCGGGCTCTAAACATCACAACCACAACAAAATCAGGTAAGCTAAAAATCGTGAATTCAGAATTCGGGCTCTAAACTTCACAACCACAACAAAATCAGGTAAGCTAAAAATCGTAAATTCAGAATCCGGGCTCTAAACATCACAACCACAACAAAATCAGGTAAGCTAAAAATCGTAAATTCAGAATCCGGGCTCTAAACATCACAACCACAACAAAATCAGGTAAGCTAGACATTTACCCTTGATAAGTAGTTTATATTGCTGAGTGTTAAGCAAGGAGGTATCAAGAAACATTTTTAAAGTCTTTGGTATGACGTGACCAGGGATTGAACCCAGTTCTCCCAGACCATTGGCGAACACTCTACCCACTAGACTAATGTGCCTGTATCCTGAGTGTTTGCCACTAAGCACTGGAGACTCTCTCCTAATTTACTTGAGATAGCCTAAGGTAAGAATATTATGTGAGTGTGTGCGTGTGTGTGCATTCTATATTTATTTGTGTATATTATATTTGATCAAATTGTATTAATCGTCTGTTTACACAGACTTTTGTTAACGGTTTTCTAAGCTTTGTTTATCTTTTCTCACTTTTGCGGCTTTATTAGATTTTTTTGTTTCTCTTTTGTCTTAACTACATCTGATAAGTTTAAAGCCCACGTTGATTTTATGTAATTTCCCTTGTAGACATCATATTACTTTTATTTCAACGCAAAACCAAAATACTTCCAAAGAACACCTGTTTTCATCTTTACGTTTTTTTAATAGCATATACACCTTTATTCAATGCTTAAGTTATATCTGCAGAAGGACACTAGGGGCTAGATAAGGGAGTTCATATCATTCCGAAGGATAATTGTTCGAAAGTGAACGTAATAATGGGATCGGAGATCGAACTCGCTTACTAAGATGTCGTAGTACCACACGTGAGCTACTACCCCATTTTTCCATCTCTAAAAAAAATCGATCATTTCGTCACAAATAAACGTGTAGGACTATTGAAGCAATTTTTTTTTAAACGATATTACTAAACTATCCGTGAACTCAGGGAGATCGACGTGTACCAGATGTTTGAGAAAATATTGCTGCATTTTAGAAAGGTGACTAGGATTCTTACAAGGTTATATGCGATATATCGAGAAATTTAAGATTCAAAATGACAACGCCAAGAACACGGTCTCTACCAAATTAAAATTAAACTGTTAAATTCTACTCGACATATTCTAGGATATCGGTTTAACTACTACTCATCAGTATGGCTAGACAAGCTGAACGCTTCAATATATATATATATATATATATATATATATATATATATATATATATATATATATATTGAAGCGTCCAGCTTGTCTAGCCACACTGATGAGTTTTGATACAACGAAACAGTCTGTCTGTGGATGACAATATATACGCTCCCCACGGGGGTTGAGCACTCTGGCGAAGGAATTAACGACTGCTACTCGCGTAATGCAAAGCTCTTCGTATGAATTGACAACTCTGGTATCCGTTAAGGCAAAATGTAAACAAGCGAAAGCTACTACATAATGCCTAATAATTACCAAGGTGACGTATGTCGATAGCTGACTGAGCGGTATGATACTAAGTCTAACGTAAAGTTGGGCGGGTTTCCATCCCAGCTTGAAATACCTTCCGTGTCTAGCCGCACTGATTAGTTGTGATACAACAAAAAAGTCTGTGTGGAAGACTATATATATATATATTCATCATACAACGTGTGGAAGCACGTGCGATACCATGTCCTCATCAGCCGCCATCCAGGGGTGATATCACAGTTTTGGTGGCTCAAGGCTATACTGCCACCCCTAGCGCTACCAGGCAGCGTTTGCCACCGGACAGGGTATTAAGAGAATTATATATATATATATATATATATATATATATATATACGCCAGATCAATTAAATGCAGAGACTACATTGGACGTTAATCTTCATTTTTTGAGTGCAGTTTGTGATTTTTAAAAAATGCATTTACTTTCGGCGGTTGATGTTATTACGCGTTTACAGTAACCGTTTCTTACGTAATCACACGGGAAAGGTGGTTCCGCGTGTATTACCTTCATGCTGAAAACTTTCTCGCTTTCGACCAAATCCAACTTGATGCATATCGCGCTGTGGTCTGAAGACGAGTCGAGGCAACTTTCAAACTGCGGCCAGTGATTCCTATTTTTGAAAGAAACGAAATGACTGAGTGTCCTATAAAACCTCAATAGGAATCACATGGCATATTCAACCCTTTTCCACGCAGTCGGCACGCAGTGTCTCGTAGCGGTTTTTCTTCCGCTCGTGTGCTTCCTCCTGGTTTTCTTCCCAAGGGACAGTCAATTCTATGAGGAGGACACTCTTCTTTGAATCGGACCATGTTACAATGTCCGGCCGCTTTTCTGTTTGAATAATGTGAACTGGAAATTGTAGAGATGTCTTGAAATATGCTGAAACTTTTCAGTCACTAGCTCCGTTCAGTAGCTTCATGTTAGGATTTTTTTCTTTCCTCACAGGACATTCACCTTCCTTGAGAAACTGAATTATGGGTTCCTTGGCTGTTATGGATTGCTGATTTGCTGTCTCACATTGTGCTCTTAGCAATTCTATTATCACTTCTAATACCTTGTTATGTCGCCATGTGTACATCTGAAGTGAGTGTGGACATGCAGATAAGACAATATATATATATGTGTGTGTGTGTGCATGTGCGTAAAATGAGTAGGACCACGAAGAGATTTGTATTTTTTAGGATTTATTTACTTATTTTGTTCTTACATACGTGTATGTTTCCAGCTTGATGCTTTCGCCAGAGAACATTTTTGACTCAGGGCCTTTTTAATGGGGTATTCAATGAGACTTGAACTCAGTCGTGTTTGCAGTTTAAATGGTTTTCAGTTGGTTATGGGTTTTTATGAAGGCCACTCCACTCTTTTTCTTAGAATGTGTTTACCGTTGTCCACTTTATCTTAAAAAGATTCAAATCTCTTGGTCGACATACTCATTTTTAAATATATTTTTATTCTCTCTTTGTACCCCCAACAAAAATGTATTCATCTCTCTCTCTCTCTATATATATATATATATATACAAAACAGTACTAAAGTGACTTATCGTGGCACAGCGTTAGAAATGAGTGTTCGCTTGATATCGTAACCAGTCGTATGCTTAGGCAAATTCAAACAAGCTACTAAGGAAATAAGCCACTAAACATATTGAAGGACTGATTTCCAAACAGGTGCAGCTAGTCTTATTCGTCATTTAAACAGGACGGGCAACAAAAGCCTGCTCACTTAACTTAAGGAGCAGCGCCAGAAATAAGTAAAACAAATATATATATATAAGTGGGTTGAATAATAGTGGAAACACCAGGGAATATCAAATAAATTTATTTAAATATGTTTTTTTTATTGCAGTCTTCCCGTGAAATCTGTCTCTGCGCAGCTCCCTTTTTACAGTTTTTGAGGAAACTGGGTTCTTGAAATAGGGTCTGCTGTGATTTTCGAAGCTGTATTCTTCTGATCCGTCCTGAAAATCCGCGTAAGAGTACGACGGTCCCTATCATACAGTTTTCGCTTTCTTCCAGAGTTTTGCTTCAGTAAGAACGTATTTGCTTTCTCAAATGCTGTCATTACTTTCGAGACAGTAGTCTTTGCTAAATAAAATAATTCAGCGCCTGCCATACAAGCACCAACTATTTGACCTCTTTTAAAGTCTGATAGATCTGCCATTTTAATGGTTTTGGATTAATTTCTTCTGATGATATCTGTAAAAAAAAACAATTTTAGTAAAGTAAGCCGAGAAAAATTAATTTATAAATTAAAAAATATAAAAATAACAAATGTTTGTTGGTTTTATCGGAATTTCAAAATTATGATACGAAGATTCTAGATGTTGCCATTTTTTTTGTCCAACACCTGTGTGTGTGTGTGTGTGAGAGAGAGAGAGAGAAAGAGAGAGAGAGAGAGAAAGAGAGAGAGAGAGAGAGAGAGCGGAAAATCAACTGATTTTCTTCCTAGATGAATGTTAATTATTAATTATTGATAGTATAGGTGTTAGGTATTGACAAGACGAGCCTACTGTTTAGCTCAGTTATGGGCCGAAGTGAAGTGTTGTAGCTCTCAACTGCTTGATATTTGAGTCACGAACCACTGAATCACCAGGATCACGTTGTCAGGAATAAAAGGTCTGACCCCTCTGAATAAGAGCAATGGTTTATTCAACTGACCCATTTGACTAGTCATAACCTCTGAATTTATTATTAATGTTGGTTGGTTGGTTGGTTGGTTGGTTGTTTTTCTAGGTTTTATGGCGTATCATCCTTTGTAGGTTATTTAACGCCAAATTCTGTCTCTATATATACCTTTTACCAATAAATACTTACTAGGTAAAATTTTCTATAAGAGGAATTTCACTTGTTTGCACATGCTTAATCAATTTTAATTCGTCATATTTTTTCGTACAACCCTGTCTCTCGCAAGAAGGACAGAACGTCATCTATTTTGACGTTTTCGAACAATTCGGTTAAACTAGTCACTTTGAAAAATCACTTTCTGATGACAGCGAAAACTCTGCATTCTATAAGAATGTGTTTAACCGTGCAAGTTGTCTGACTCGTCAAACACTATGGTTGTGGTTCCTGTTTCAGTATGAAGGCGTGAGTAAGCCTTGTATGACCAATGCGCAGTCGGGATATAACGACTTCTTCTCTTCTCGATGTTCTAAAAGTTGGTCTCCATTCTCCCAAGGGGAAATTAATTTGGAAGAGTTTATAATTGATGTTCATTTCCCATCGTTGTTGTCATTTTTTGTGAAGGAATTTACTGATTATCGGTTTCAAATCGGTATATGGAATGGAGATAGCTTTAGGGCTGAGATCTAAGGCCGGATTGGAAAATTTTATTGCATATGAATTCGTATCCAAATAACAAATTGACAAAATTCAACAGGTTTATTCTACCATACATTTACAAGAAAAATATCTTTAAAAATATTTTAAGTTTAAAAAAAAACTGATGCTGTGTTTTAGCCGAGAAAAATGTCTATATTTTTTTAGATTTTTAAAAATATCCCTCTGTGTTTGAGGTAGAAAAAATTCTCTACGCAATGTGTTTAAGCTAAAAAAATATTTTTTGTGTTTTGATAAAGTGAGAAATTCTCAGTGAATCTTACATAAAAAATATTTTGTGTTTTTAAACAAGATGTATGTGCATTTTAGGTAAAAAAATATTTTCTGCGTTTTTGGTAAAGATATTTTCTCTTTATACTTTAATAAAAAAAAACATCTATGAGATTTTTTAGTCAAGAAAAAGTATCTAAGTGGGATTTAGGTAAAACCATCTTTGCGTGTTCTATCTTTGTGTATTTTAGGTAAAAAATGATATCATCCGTGTGTTTTAGGTAAAAATACATTTTTGGTGATTTAGTTAAAAAGATAAACTCTTTATTCTTTAGGTAAAAATATTTTCTATGTCTTCTAAGTAAAAAACATATTACCTGTGTGATTTTGGTCAAAAATATGTATGTAATTTTGGGAAAAATATCTTTATGAAATTTAGGGAAAAATTCCGGGTGTTTTAGAGGAAAATATTCTCTGTATGTTTTTGGTAAAAAAAAAATCGTGTGAGTTTTAGGCACGCTGAACAAGAAATGCGAGTGCTTATGTTTGTAAGTTCGAAAAAGATAGTTTTATATCGTTTTTCTTTTGAAGCGTGATAAAAAAAGATCTT
>OY757925.1:74927682-75177682 GCA_963585895.1 Sepioteuthis lessoniana | reverse complement strand
AAAAATGATTGTTGAATATAATTGCATTACTATTTTTTAAAATCTTCTTCTTCTTCTTCTTCTTCTTCTTCTTCTTCTTCTTCTTCTTCTTCTTCTTCTTCTTCTTCTTCTTCTTCTTCTCAACGGCAGTAAGTAGACTTACAGTTGGAAGAATTCCCAAATGCATCAGTTAATTGAGATCCCTTGTTGCTAAAATTCTTGATGTCCTCGACTATCTAACGTTATAAGAAATGTTTGTTCTTTTTCAAATACTTCTGAGCTGTACACACCGTAGCCTTTATGAGCATTACAATGCAAGAAGTACTGATCTTAAGTATATCTTAAGTATAACTTAATGTGTCAATAAATTAGAGTGTTGGTAAATATTTAATCGTATAATATTATTTTTCTTACGTACATACTTTATTTAGGTGATATTTTAAATTACAAAGAAATTATTATGCTTAAAGACATGTACAATCAATGACAATGGCCAGGAAACTGTCTGAAAGAAAGTCCAACCGGAAATTCATTATGGAATATTTTCAAATGGTCCATTAAAAGGCTCTATACACAAAAACATTATTAACTAAATATCGGTAAAGTTGATACCACTAGACAAAGAATATTGCTTTCAATTAGTAAAAAAAATATACTTGAAAGGGCAATTCAATTATAATCCTTCTTTTTATATTTCTTGCCATGAGATCCAGGGTAATTTCTACAATATTCCATTATGTTTTCTTCTGCATGACTCGGGAAAATATATCATTAAATTTAATAATTTAATCAAATTTGTTTAGGGAATATTCTATGAAGTCAGAATATTCGACTATTAATAAAAAATGTTTCGCGTATTATCTGTTATAAGATTATTTACTGGTCAAAAAAATAAAAAATAAAAAAACTAGATGAACATTCGCTAAGTGTGCTATTCCATATTTTTTTTTTGTTTTTTTTTAGTTTATATACGTGTGTACCTGCGAGTTTGAGAGCGAAAGAGAGAGACAGAGACAGAGAGAGAGAAAGAGAGAGAGGTAATTTACTAAGTTTTTTTTGCTTCGATGTTGGTCTAGGCCATATGAAAAGAACACCCAATAAGACTAGAACTTATTCGCGTAGATTTGGTTGTCAAGCTTGCAAACCATCATACTACAAGAGGCGTCCAAAGAGAGAGAGAGAGAGAGAGAGAGAGAGAGAGAGAGAGAGAGAGAGAGAGAGATTGAGAGAGAGAGAGATTGAAAAAGAGAGAGAGAGAGAGAGAGTGGAATGAGAGAAAAAAGGAAGGGCAAGTGATGTAATGATAATATAATATACACATACTCTTGAAAAACAACAGTTCTACAGTAACGTAATTGAACGTCACATAAAAATTGAAAAATGAATTAATATATAAAAATGCAAATAGTTTCCAAATGGCCAGGCCGAGGCTCTTATTGTAGTTAAAAATGACTAATAAAATTGGAGGTCCAATATTCTTATAACGTATGTGTAGAAGCAAGGGGAAGCAGATGTCCCTTCCGCTGACACGACAGATGGAAAACTCTTGCCCTTTCCTGAGTTGGGGGTCGAGAAATAATAAGGTCAAGACTTCGGTTGAACACCAGCGACGAAGGTGTAAGGAGACAAAGTTTACTAGTCTCAATTTTGGGGGCACTCCAAAGGGGGCTTTAGATCCAGCAGACAAGCATGTTAGAACCAGGAAAACATTCAAAGTCTGTATTTGCTCTCCTTTTACCACCATGTGGTACTTTACACTAGTCGTTATCTCTTTGTCTTCAGCAACTCGCAAAAGAAAAACTAATTAATTCACTGCAAATCATTAAATCGGATTTCATAAATTTATGCCCTGCAAAAAAAAAAAAAAAAATCAGAGTGAAAGGCAAAAAATATATCAAATTAGATTAATTGGTTGATTTTAACTTTGTAGATAAAAATGGAAAATCAATTGATTATCATAGTAAAGTATTGTGTCAATTTCTGTAAAGAAAGCATCCGAAAGTCATAAAATTTGAACTTACTATATATATATATATACCAACTAATCTGAGCTTTCGAAAAGAACGATGATTCGTCAATGATTTTTGCAAACAATAAAATCTGTTTTGTTGCACAAAAGTTGATGAATCAGAGCAATAAATGATATAAATGATTTGAGAATCTTTTCCTTTTTATATTATGAGAATAATTATTAAAAAATCGTTTTTATAACCAATTAAGATCCTAGTTTAATTAGTCTATATTTGATTCTATTTCGAACCTAATTTTGATAAATTTGCGAGAAAATCAGATAGTCTTTCAGATTTTATGGTCATGGTAATTCAATTCCCTATGTAATTCCTCTACTTAAAAAAATAATATAAAACTATATCCTTGCCCTTGAGGTCGTTATAATTACGTCGATGCGTATTTCTAATCCTCTTCGGAAGACGTAACTCTGTAAAAAGTACGGATATAACTTACAAGACACATTCAGGTTAACTGGCCGCACAATTGCCATGACTAGTTAATTTGGTGTCACTTGTGTGCGATATGGACTGTTGGCTCAGTTGTAGAGTTTCGGCTCTGTGGTCGCTGGTTCGATTTCCAGAGGTGGAGATCATGGTATACACTGTTGATGAAACCTAATAAGGTCGAAACAACTGTCCAGTGTTTCCGTATGTCGTGCGTAGGTGTTTGCCGGATTTTCTGGTCATGGTAATTCAATTTACAATATAATTCCTCTACTTAAGAAAAATATAAAGGATAGTCTTCAGTTTATTCAAATGAATTTAATTGAGAGTTTTGGTTAATTTTCGTCTTTTGAAAATGCAGTTCATCGTTATATTTTTGGATGTAACACTCCTTATTATTTTGAAAAAAGATATTGTCCATTTCTATTTTATTTACATCAGCGCAAGAAATATTTGTACTAACTTAAATCATTAGCACCTGCTGAATATATTGATTGGTATACAAATGCACATTTGAATTTTAAATATCACTTTCTCTTTCATTTCAAATATTAACTACTTTCACTTTCTTTTTTAATATCATTTTCACACTACGTAGTATCATACACATCAGTAGACCATTTACACCAAATTTGTCAAATTTGTAGGATTGTGTTCATCATTTTTACACATTTCCTTGACAAATACGCCTGTATTCTACACAGAGTATCTACCAAATGATTTTTCTTTCTTTTCTTATAACGTAATAAAATATTTCTTTTTAAGATTTTTCTTTTTTTTTCTAATTCGAGGGTCATCGAATACATATGTTTTTTTTAAACAAAGCAAAACATTTTCTTTTTCCGATTTGTTCCTCTTTAAAAGTAATATCTGCATTGCTTGGATTATTTTACAGTAAAAATTATTTTAATCATGCTAAAGTATTTGTTTAGAGGCTATTTAAAATGGCAGCAAATCAAAATGAGTGCACCAGAATCAAATATGTGTGATGTGTAGGGATGAGCATGTTTTAATCGAAAAATCTTAACAAATAGGCTAAACATGGATTTTCTCCAACGAGAGTTAGTAGAAAAAACAGACCATGGAGTTGTTTGACAAAATAATCAAAACACCAAGAAACCCCTATCGTAATTTTGAAACTGTTATAAAACCATCAGACGTTTGTTATTTTCATATTTTTTTTATTACTAATTTTTTTCGTCTAATTTTCAAAAATTGTTGGTTTTTTTAATTGATATCATGAGAAGAAATTAATGAAAATTAATGGCAGATCTGTAACATATTGGCCCACGACCGAAGTGTCAATTAAGAAATGCACCTTTGTAAATACAGGTGCATCCGATCGAAGATATCGGAGTATCACCTTGACCTGTGGGCAAGGTTGAATTCGGTGCAGACGCCCACGGGAAGCAGGTGAATATCAATAAATTATATAACCAGGGGCCACAGACGGCTTGGGTTAGTTGGAGTCAGTTAATTGGAGTTCGAGTTGCAGTTCGAGGCAGTGAGAACCAGCTCCAGACAGAGGGCTTGCGGGCCACAGTGACCCCCGGTTGAGCAACTCAGCAGAATGAGAAAGAAGTACTGCTACAGTCAGAGGAACATGGGGTCAATATGTTGCAGTCTGTTCTGTCTCCAACTCACCTCTCACACACAACCCTTTTGCTACCCTTGCGTAAATAAAGTGTGAGAGGTATATTTTTCTAAAGAAGTGTGTTCGTTCGTCATTATAGTTGATTATATTTCCGCATGGGTATTGTTGTATCATGGCTATACAACATATTTATCAGACTTTAAAAGTGTTCAAATTGTTGGTGCTCGTATAGCAGGCGCTAGTGTAAGAAAAACTGCTGAATTATTTTTAGTAGGAAAAAGTACTGTCTCCAAAGTAATGACAACATTTGAGAAAGAAGGAAAAACCTCCTCACTGAAGCAAAACTCTCGTAGAAAGTGAAAGCTGTCTGATTGGGACGTTGGACTCTAACGTGGATTGTTACAAGAATACAGTTTCGAATATTACAGGAGCACATAATGAATATATATGCAAGGCTCTTCGAAAGAATTGAGCTCTCTGGTAGCCGGTAGGGTATGAAAAAATGTTAACAAAGGCTGCTGCTGCTGTTTGCTAAAATATAAAATACCTAAAAATTCCCTTTGCCAACGTAGTCCGCTTGTGGCCGTATGATCTGAAGCCTTAGTCTATCGTAAAGTTGGACGGGTTTCGATTCCGGCTTCGAGCGTCCTGCGTGTCTAGCCACACTGAAGAGTTCTGATAGAACGAAACAGTCTGTCCGTGGATGACTATATATATATATATATATATATATATATATATATATATATATATATTCATTATGCGCTCCTGTAATATATATAAGTTGTTTAAAAAACTGTTAGAGCTTGAGATGTATACAGTACACAGTGTTTTAAAGAATTGTATTATTCCCTAATCTAATAATTCTCGTTCATATGATTTGAATTTTAACAGCCTGAGTAGAAAAAAAACTCAAAATTATATGTTAAAGATTTTATGTTATTTCTTTTCAGCCATAGAAATGTCACGCACTGGAAACGAAAAGACGTTTGAACATTAAAAGTAGAATTTTTGAGATGTTACCACATATGCAGTTAAAATTTGAAATCTTTTGAACGAGAATTGGAAAACTTATTAAATTACGAAATGATGACATATTTTCTGAAACTCCAAGTACATCTCGAATGATATTTTCTCTTTTTGAAACAAGCTGCAGGTACTCAATGAACAGTGGACCTGTTGCATTTCAGTAAAGCAACGGTCTATCATTATACTGCTGCATCTATTTAAGAAGAATTTTGGGATTCTAATATTAGTATCAATAAAATAGTATTAATGAGATAATATTTATTAGATAATATTAATTAAATAATATTAATTAAATAGTTATCTCAGTAACGTAAATAATAAAAAAATGATCAGATCGAACGCCGACCCCACAGAATTATCATTCAGTTGTAAATCAGACCGGAAATTGCTCGATTAATGCCATAAAAATTTTAAAGAGCTGAGTTTTCCCTACTATTTATCCATAACAGGGAGAATAGTTAGATTCATGCCTTTGGAGGCGCTAGAGAGATAGTGTACGTACATATCGTTAACAAGTTATAAAGATTTGATTTTTTTTTTTATCATTGGTGTGATTTTTTTTTTTCACAAGTGCGTGGTCGAACGAATGCTGCGCGGAGGTTAGATTTTTTCATTCCCAACTTTAACAAATGCTCTTGTCATGTTTCTTGACTGCTGTCAAATGAGTTTTCATAATTCTGTCAGCAGTGTTATGAGCAATCGAAAAAGGAATCATTAAACGACTAATACCGATCCAGTAAGATAGAAAAAAAACGTAATGTCTTCCTCGGTGCTGTCAAAAATATTTAGACTGATATCAAAATATGTAACATTACAAAGATCGATAACGGTGTATGAATCAACAAGATCAATAATTCGAGACGAAATTGTTTACTTTGAAGTGTTCAGATAAAGAATTTTTCCAGTCGTTATACGGAATTCATTTTCTTTATAAACAATGATATTCAAATGATGTAGGGGAAATCCTCATGGCGTTGTGGCGAACGTTCTGCAATGTGACATCGTAGTAAAAGAGTTCGAATTCCACTAATTTTATTATTTTGCTTCTGGAATAATATATTTGAGAAAGCTTTAACTTCTTTATATACAAAGCAATGTCTTAAATCGAACTATAATTTTCTACAAGAATAGCTTTGGCATTAAATAATCCAGGAAGGTTGATATGCCATAAAAAAAACAACAGAGGAACTGAAGAAAGAATCAAACGATGCAAAAGCAACCTACATATACTGAGGGGCGTCTCGGGTTAAGTAATGGTTAACAAGCTAGAATAATAAACCTTCAAGAGTGAGTTCGAATCTCATCGGATGTCCCATTCATGCAACCTTGTGCAACATCTCTGCAAAAATCTTAGTAATTTACTGCAATTCCATGCTGAGATCGATCCCTGGATATGACACAAAACATCCTCAGGCAGTTAGCCTCCAGTTCTGAAAAAGTTGAGTACTTCTTCATTACATTTACTCCCAGATCCACTCTGACACTGAGTGGTATTAACTGTTTCATTCTAATTCATGGATCAAATAGATCTGCCTAAAATGTACAGAACTGTTGACGAGGTTTAGAATATCTTGACTAAATTCCCTTCAGAGCGGGGGCCAAGACGCCTCAAAACGAGATAGCCTAAGATCTGGAGATTTGGGGAGAGCTGAGTCACCTCTTCGTGGCCATTACTCCCTGATTCACTCAATCCCGGAGGAGTAGTACCTGTAAAGGCCCCATCTATGCATCTTAAAACTGTTTAAAATTATTTACATTCGCTTGGAGCTTGTGTAAAAATAAATTCAAAAAATCTCTTAAAAAAATACGCAAAAACCGTGATTCCCAAACCGTCAGGAATGATATAATTCTAGTTGAGTTTTCTACATTTGTTTATTAGTTTTGGTGACGATGCGGGAATCATTAGCATATATTGATTTATTTGAATATTTTCTCATCCCATTTGTTGCCCAGTCGGCTGGGGCTGTAGAATACACTGACTGCACCTCTGCAGAGGGGTAAGATCCCCCCCACATGAGTGTCCTGTTATGACACTAAACAATCAGAGGGTGAGGTTCCAGCAATGCTGGAGCTTTGGGGAATACGGAGTACTCCTTCATTGTCATCGCTCCCAGGTCCACTCTGGCCCGGAGTGGTAGCACCTCATAGGGCCCTATCTATGGGTTAAATAGAACTAACAGCATTCTTATGCTAAACTGAGTTGTTTGAGTAAACTGAATAGCTTGAAATAGAAATGTTTTTGACAATTAAACCGTAATTACATTTAAACAGCGTGCTTGTGCTCAACTGAACTGTTTGAAATAGAACTGTTTTTCGACATTCAAACTGTATTTACACTTAACTGAATTGTTACATATAACTGCAACTGTTTTTTGACATTGAAACTGTATTTACACTAAACTAAATTGTTTAACATAGAACTGTTCTGTCATATAACTGCGTGTCAACAAAATCTGTACTTTTACAAAACTGAATTAGCTGAAGTAGAATCGCTTGACTAAACTGAATAGCTCGGAATAAAAATGTTTTTTTTTTACAATGAAACTGTACTTACATTTAAACTGCGTCCTTTGCTAAACTGAATTGTTTTAAATTGAATATTTTTGACACTGAAACTGCACTTACCCTAAACTGAATTATTATATATAACTGAATAGTTTGAAATAGAAATGTTTTTGACGATTAAACTATGTACTCATGTTAAACCGAATTGTTTTGAATAGAACTGATTATTTACATAAAATGGATTTGAGGTTAAATAACCTATAAAGGCTGATATGCCATAAAACCAAACCAAACCAAACCAAACCAATCATCCCATTTGTTTTAGATATTGTTCGTGATATCATCATAAATATGATGTTTGTGACTGTATTCGGCATTTATTTTCAGGTGTCTATTTCTGCCTGATATATCAAGTATCTGTTCCTTATTGTGCGATTTCGTCTTAGTGATAACTTTTGTTTTCATTCATACTGAAGCAGAATATATATATATATATATATATATATATATATATATATATATATATACCTCTGTGTGTGTGTGTGTGTGTGTGTGTGTGTGTGTTTGTGTGTGTGTGTGTGTGTGTGTGTGTGTGTGTGTGTGTGTGTGCAACAATGAACAGCTAATATCAGATACCTTCTCTAAGCTCAAAACGGATATCTGAAGATGGCCGTAGGATACACAGCCGAAATGCTTTATCTGTGACAACATCTACATCTGCTAGAGCCAAGGGAAGAACAAAGCTAAGAAGAAATCAATGAATAATAAGCTTAGTTTACTACAAGATACGGACAATATTCTGATCCATTCAATAAGGCTAGAAATCTCTACGAGATGATGAAAAGCTCTCAGCCAGACCAAGAAGGGAATGACTTAAAACCATAAATTTTACATTAATCAACATTCCTGCAATGCAATACACTTGGTATATTGTTTCTCAAATTCATTTAACCCCCCCTAAAAAGATAAAATCTATAAGATAGGTTGTGCCGTGAAACATTTAGCACCTTCATGTTCCTTTATATGGGTTTGAGTGACGAATATTTTTTTTTACCACTTATTCAAATCGAGGAAAACTAAACGACTGCTTATCAACAATTAATAAATGAGAAAACACTTTTGATGTTAGTCTACAGTAATCTAACTGCAGAAAATGGAGAGAGATAGAAAAGCTCAAAAGGAAACTAGCACGAGCAACAAACCATCTTAAAGTCTTATACAGGTGTTAAGGACTTAAGCTAGTTAATCTAGGCTTAAGATTTTAATTACCAATCCTTTCCAAGAGAGCAGAAAAGATCGCAAAGAATGTAGAACTTGAGCTAGTCCGAGATTGAACATTTAATAACCTCTGGAGAAAACACCAATTACAGTCTGACATCACAGGAAAACTCGCTTCTTTTCTGGAGAGAGTATCGCTAACCAAAGATAGAAGCCGAAACCCAAAAATATCTGGATGAAGCATATCAGCAGGAATTTCAGGAGGTCAAATCTCGCCAAATTAAGAAGTTGAAAAAAATTAAAACTAGAGCCAAGAAAGAACAAGACAATTACACACCAGTAGAATCCATTGTTAACATTAGTGATTTGGACCCAGGTTGGGACCTCGAAAAGACAACTCGGAACATGGTATTCGTTTAAAGATATATTGAAGTAAGAAGATACAGAGAAAAGTGGTGGCGTAAGCTAGGCTTACTTGTCAGTCAAATATCGGTAGAGTATCCAATCTCTTCGAGGGTACTTGGCTCTCGATTAATATAGAATTTGGTAGAGTCCATGAATGGGTAGGTAACGGTTCCATAACAATTAGTAAAGGCCAGCTATAAACCTTTGAGAAAACAGTACAAAACAAGGGTCCTAAGTTTGCCACAACCATCAAACGGATTTCCTACTTAGATTTAATAGCTCCAATTGAGAAGGCAGACTTTAATATCTCCAAGCTTGGGCAGATGAGCTAAGATGGAAAGTGCGACAAGTACTGGAGAAATCGAAACCTCCAAAACCAAACATCACAAAAGAGGAAAGACTGACTATCAAATAACTACGACGTGATAAAAAAATAATATTACCAGAAGACAAAGGCAATGCTACTGTAGTATTGGCTAAGACAGAATACTCTGATAAAATGGCAGATATAATGGTAAGAGGTAGCTACAACTAAGTAAAGAGAAAACAATCCTGAAAAAGGAGAAGTTGTCACAGATCCTAAATAAAAACAAGGGTCTCATACCACCAAACAAATACCGACAGGTAACTCAACAAAGTCAGCTACCAGACATGAATGGCCTCCCTAAGATTCATAAGGATGGCATCTACTTTAGACCCATTGTTAACTGCCGAGGTTCAACGTGTCGTCCATTGGGCCGCTTCTTTGTAGAGATAATCATCCTGTTAACCAGTGAGGCCTCATCATACGTCCAGAACTCCGCCCACTTCGTATAAAAATCAGTAATGCTTCCATTCATTCGAATCAGATTGTGAATCTAGATGTAGTAAAACTATTCTCAAAGGCACCCACTGATGAGACTAACAATGATACGGGATAAGTTTGCAACAGATCTCACGCTGGAAGAACGCACTTGCATCCCAGTAGATAATCTGATGATGTTGACTTTCTGTGAGAAAACAACCAACTTCCGGATGGAATATGACGTATACCAACAAGAAGAGACCTAGATATGGGATCTCCATTTTCCCACTATAAGTCAATGTATACAGGGGATACTTCGGGAGAATAGCATTAAGATCTACATCAATGTGGCTTATATATGGGGATGACACATTCCTTTTCTGGCCCCATCGGGACTATGTTCAAGTTTTAATCCTATTTACCAACCCCTCCGCTCGGGCAGGATATGACACAAGGTCAACTTTTAAGCGGAGTTTGACAGGTTTAAATTCAGAGTTTTCCTTCTCCTAGACTAGTTGTCTCACCCAGGCTGAAGAACCCAGTCTGTCCAACTATTTACCCAGAGCTGGTGGGAGAATAATTGGATTCATACCTTTCCCAATGGTATTAGTGCTATGTGAAATGCAATCAGTTTTGTCCAGGATCTGAACTCGAGACACCGTGTCCATTTCCTACGACGATAACCATTACACCACGAGCACCTCTTTTAATGGACCACGTGAACTCAATCCTGCCATCTACACAGTTCACAATGGAGTAAGAACAAGACAATAAATTCTCCTTCCTCGGTGAGTTAAGAACTTGCACTGATCAAGGATTCAGAACATTTGTGTATCAAAAACCAACCTTCACAGAACATTACTTCAACTCCCACCATCCACACAATGTAAAGAAAGGAATCGTCCGTTGCCTACACCATCGATAAAAAGCCATCAGTTGTAACGATGTATATAAAGAGGAAATGGGCAGATTAAGAGATAACCTCCCTCGAAACAATTACCCAAAGTGCATAGCATGAGCTCCAAAAAATGTAGATTGCAAGACGGAGGACAAAATCCGTAAACTTATCACAGTCTGTCTATCCTATGTTAAAGGCTTGGCTAAAAAAAGTTTAAACATATTCTGTCCATATGATATCAGGACAACATTCAAGAATAGCTCAAGTCTTCTTAAACATCTCTTCCTGGTCAACCCACTAAAAGAATACAACATTACGTATATTCCATCCCATGCGACAGTGGCAAAGTATTCAAAGGTGAGACATGTCGTCCTCTGAAAGTAAGACTACAAGAAGATCGAAAAACAGCAGTCTGAGTGTAAATAGAAAATCGTGTGTGGCTCACCATATATAGAAAAAAAGGGAAACCATCAACCGTTATGGGATAAAGTTAAAGTAATTGATAGGGAAGAACTTTGGAAAAGATGACGTCTCAAAGAAGCAACACATATGTTGGGCTGTGTTGGCCTGTGTTGGGCCCTGTTGACCTCTTGAGTAGACCAAGTATAGAAATGAACACAAAATGAGAATTAATAAATAAAAAGATCAAATCAAAATTTTTTTTTAATGAAAATTACTTTTAAAATATCAAAAATAACTGATGTGCCATTGGATTTTACGTTTCGACTTCATTTCCTAACCCTTCTCGAGAAACTTCTTGAGATGCTTCTCGGGTTGATAGGCGTGAAAATCAATGACGTCCTTATTTGAATAACATCTTTATATTTCTGAATACTTTGTTTAATCAACAGTCAAACTTTAAGAATGGTTTCCCAAGTTGAATCATTTCTATGTCCGGATAAACAAGGGACGCCCGAGGAAGGTTGGAATATACAGCGACCGAAACCCACACAAATCTGCATTAGGTTTTTCTCGTTTTATAAAAAGTTGTATTCTGTTGCCACAATGAAAATGTTCAACAACGGCTCTTCCTTCTTGGTGAGTCTTAAAATTTTTGAACGCCCCACGTACGTTTACTTTCTAACTAATCCTATTTACCAACCCCTCTGCTCGGGCAGAATATGACACAAGGTCACTTTTTAAGCGGAGTTTAACAGGTTTGAATTCAGAGTTTTCCTTTTCCTAGACTAGCTGTCTCACCAAGGCTGAAGAACCCAGTCTGTCCAACTATTTGCCCCTAACTGGAGGGAGGATAATTGGATTCATACCTTTCCCAAGGGTATTAGTGCTATGTGAAATGCAATCATTCTCGTCCAGGATCTGAACTCGAGTCGCCGTGTCCATTTCCTACGACGATAACCATTACACCCGTGAGAAAAGCATGATTTGACATATATCCCCAACTGTGGGTTAACTAGTTCTACAGATAATCTTCTATATGGATGGTATTAAATAACCTACGAATATTGATAAAACATCGAATAAAGAAACCAAAACCCCACAAAACAAAAATTTCTATTACAAAGGATGTTTTCATTTTTCAGCATATATTTTTTGGCAATGTCCTTTATTTAGCAGAAAGTATTTATCACAAAGCTTGTTCATTATGCTATGAATATTTCATGTCGAAATTCAGATGATGACCGTTGTGTAGTATTCTGTTAACAAGAAATTTCATGCCCTTACATTTTCGTTTATATTATTTACTAAGCTTTGCTTAGTCTGGTAAAAAGAACTCTGGGCGTTTACCAGACCAAAAGCTAATGTTAAATTGTCATCTACAGCATCATAACGACACAATAATAAAGACGCAGGAAGACCCCTTTTAAAATATGTACCCCTCACTTTATTGTAAGGGTTCGAAAAGGTTATTCAAGGTTTGCGTGTGAGAGGGAGTTGGAGACCGAACATAACTGCAACATTTTGACCCCTACTCTTATGACTGTCAGCGTTGTTCTCCTGATGCTTAACCGGAGGCCCAGCGGCCCAGCTCTCTGCTGGATGATGGCTTTCTTTACTGCATCTTATCAGAATCTTCTCTGGACCCCAATTCATCAGGGCCCCAAGCCCCTTCGACCTGATGTGTCTTTCCCTACCACATCTCGTCTATAACTCCGTCTCCAACTGTCTGGAACTATCTTGACTTCTGTCTTGACTAAGTTATATAATAGTTCAACACCCACTCGATCGCCCACTCGATCTTTGAAATCGCATGTTTGATCGTCATCAAGCGGAAATAACTGTCATGCAATTCACAGGTCACTCTCTTCCGGTGCATCAGTCTATGAGTGTACCATGGGAATTTTTTTAGCTCGTCCCATTTCATCAGCCAATTTTCGCCCATGCGATTTCCTGTCATAACTGCCATTAGAATGTGTCACCTCCTTCCAGTGCATCACCTTGGAATGGCATTTTTGGCCGAGTCGAAGGTCAAAATATAACACTAAGAAGTGGTCACTCTCTTAGGTGCTGAACAGAATCACAACCGCTTAACGTTGCTGATTTGGCAGTAACCGATGCTTAAAGGTGTACTGACAATTACTTCTTATAAGAGAATGACACAGTAGAAAAAGAAAACCAACCGTATCCTATCTATAACCCCTATTGAAAAAATATGAGATACGCTGTTCTGATTATTTGAGGCAGCATACCTTATATTCCTTGGTTGGTCTAACACACACACACACACACACTCACTCTCTCTGTCTCTCTCTCTCTCTACCCCCCTCTCTCTCTCTCTCTCACACACACACATACATATGTATATATATATATATATATACATCATCTTCATCATCAAGGTATGGCTATTCTCAAGTGGGTAGAGTGTTCGCCAATGGCCCGGGAGACCTGGATTCAATCCCAGGTCGCGTCATACCAAAGATATAAAAATAGTACTTGCTACCTCCTTGCTTAACACTCAGGATATAGGTACGTATCAAGTGTAAAGTGAAGCAATCTAGGGGAAAGAGTAGTGACCTCCCCTACACCTTGATGTAGTAGTTATTGCAAAGGGAGCCTTTGATTACAGTCACCAACTTTACTATATATATATATATATATATAATCGGTCATTGCTCTTAGCAAGAACTTCAGACACAATCAAGTGTCCGAAAAGAGAAGATGAACGAAAGGAAACTCTTCAAAATAGCCGCCCAACTCTTCTAGGCAAGTTCCAGAGACCATCTGTCTAACCTGATTGAGTAGGAACTCTACTTAAAGGTCAAGGTCACAGGAAGTATCAACCGCAATAAGTACGGAATAAAATCTGTCTGAAAGTTATTGATATCAATCCAGTTTGCGATCATTACACTGTCATTTTACTGATCATCACACTATCAGTTTACGATCATTACACTGTCTGGCGATAATGCTAGGTCATGTTATCTCGAGAGAAATTATTCTTTAGATATTACTGCAGATTGCTTCAATCTTTTACTAAGAAATGTTCTCAGATCTTTGTTGAATGTGAGATGCATTTAGTAAAGAAAATCAAAGTTTAAATCTGTATTTACCTGATTTAAGCCAAGGGTCGATAAGCTGATATACGTTTCCCCATTCAGCTTCCTCTTGCCTCATTGTTCCTTCTTATCAATTGATGGCTGATATACCATTAAAACAAACTGTCCTTGTCAGTTATCTGGATCTCATCCCAAAAGGGGTTAGTGCGTGCTTTTCTCCCTCCAGATTTCAAACGTCAAACCAGATTCATCTATTAAACTTCCGATTATAATACATGTTCTTCAAACTTGTTGACAAAATTATTGTTATCATATGGCTAGTTTCGCACAATCTTATTATTATTTTACTTCTTGAAAGTTTTCCAATCAGCTTTAGCTAATGGTTTTCCACTCGAGTTTGAGTGACAGCTAGTCTCCACAAGTATCCAGGACTATTCTCAGTATTCTGGGCGATCTTAGCAATGCTGTAGTTTGGACAGTCTCCACCCTTTCCGTTATTTCCAACTCCTCCAGACCTTTTACCACTCCTTTGATGACTGTACCAAGAGCACCAATTATGATTGGTATAATCGTAATTTACACGTTCCACTGTTTTTCAATTCCATGACAAGGTTGAGCTATATATCCATCTTTTCGCATTCTTTCAACTCTACTATGTGGTGGGCCGATACACCAAAGTCAAGAATCCTGTAAGTTCTCTCTTTTTTGTTGATTATTATAAGGTCTTGTCTTCTAGCCGTTTGTATCTCAAAATCCCAGAGGAGTTTGTGTGTGTCATTCTTCAGGACAGATTCTGGGTTGTGCATACACCATTTGTTCGAATTGTCGAATTTCAATTCTTGCACAATTCCCAGTTGATCACCTTATCCATCCAGTCGTACATCGTCTTACACTCTTTTTGTGCAAATTTGCAGCATCCATTTAAGTGATTAATCGTTTCGTCTATCACCACATAACACACATCTGTTTTGTTACAACTTATCTATCTTGCTTTGAAATGGCGTTGTTTGGTGCTGCTATTAGAAAAGATTCAGTTTCTCTCTTAAGTTTTCCTTTCCATAACCACTCCATGTTTTCTCGTGAGATGTTGCTTGTTGGTCGCTTAAAACGTCAATTGATGTTTTTCTTCTCACTTTTCTTTTCTGGTTATTGTCATTCCGTTAGTCCCCGTATCGTTAGTATTGTTTCTGGTGGCTGCAATCAGTCTGCCTCCAAGATTTTTATGTGGTCTTTGAGTCGTTGAATCGATGCGTCAACGCTGTCTTCAGTGGTTTCTAGCCCTCTGCCTCCTTCTCTTCTGGACACGTATAATCTATCAATGTCATCTCTGGGATGCAATGCCTTATGCATGGTCATTAGTATTCTTGTTCTCTGGTCTATTTGTTCAAGTTCTTCTCTGGATCACTTCAAGAATGGTCCCGAGTATCTTACGAGGGGAAAGCCTAGGCATTTATCTCTTTGACAAGGTTCTTGCCAAAGAGTTTTGTCTCGAGTAATTTTCTGGTTCTTCAGAGATATACTTTTGAAATTTTTCTTTCAGCCCCCCTTGCTTGATGGTGTCAGGTTAAAATATACCCAAGTATTTGTAGGTTTCATTTTCTCTAAGCGTTCTGATTACTACTCCTTCCATCATGTGTCATTTGCAACTTTTCATTACATGCATGGCACATTTTTCTATGCCAAATTCCATTCATATATCTTAACTGTATATTTTCAGTTTTTATTCGGGTTTCCAATTCTTTTTCGTTTTTGTCAAAAGGTTTGATGTCGTCCATGTACGTCAAGTGGTTGATCATTTCCTACGATTTACCGAGTTTGTAACCTAAGGATTTGATTGAATGGAATGATGGTTATCACAAATAGTAAAGGTGATAGTGCTTCTCCTTAGAATATGCCTCTTTGGATAATAACCCCTAGATATACATTTTCCTCCTGCTGTCAATTCCACACTCCGGGTTTGCATGGTTTTCTCTATAAACTGTACCACTTGGTCGAGTATTTTATACATTTTGAGACAGTTTTGTGTCCAACTTTGGAGGACCATATCATAAGCCTTTTTGTCGTCAATCCTGGCCATAGCTAGATTTTTTCCGTCTCGTGTTACTCTCGTTGGGGATGCGTTGATCTATATATAGTAGTTCCTCTGTGCCTTTGTTCTCTTGTGTCATCCTTTCTGTTCCTCAGAGAAGATTCTGTGGTTTATCAATGAGTAGTAGATCTTCCTAATTTATGCCGTTAGTATTTTCCACATCATCGGTAGGCACGTTATTGGTCTAGAGTTTTTTTGGGGCAGGTTTTTGAGGGGATCTTTTTGGATTAGAGTGGTCTTACCTTTGGTCTCAGTTTTCTGTACATAATTAGTCATTTCTGTAGCATGGCTGTCGTGTATAGAGGTGATTTTTTAAAGCCGAAATCAGTATATGCCATCTAGTTTTTTAGTTTTATATCTTTTTAAGTGTTGCCATGAGCCCCTCGGGGATGTATTTTTACCTGACGGTCTTCACAACTTTGTTTCCATCTTGTTTATCCATTTGGCTTTTTTGTTATGATCTATCTGTTCTCATATTTTGCTCCAAAATCTTTTTGCCTCCGGTTGTTGATATGGTTTCACCTATTCTCCCCCTAATAGTTGGTAGAACTTTTTTTACGTTATTTTGGAACTGTTTTGTCTATATTGTTTGGTCTTGTTTCGGTATCGTTCTAGTCTTCCTTCTTTCGCTAGTAATTTTTGGTTGGTCTCCTCAAGATTTTTTTTTAGTTCTAATTGCCGTGCTTTTTCAGTTTCGTCCGAATAGTTCTTAATGAGCTGTTTCAGTACTCTTGCTTGTTGTTGTAGTCTTTTTATCTGTAATTAAAGTACGAGTTCCCAACTGAGATTTGGATTTCTGTCTGTAGTCTTCAAGAGGGTCCAGATTTTTTCACAGACTAATTTTGCGCCTGCGTATATTAAATCGTTTAAGTCCGTGATGTCGTTTGTCGGGATTTTTGTCAATAAGTATTTCACTTTCTCGGTTTCGGACTTCAGTGTCCTCCAATCTTGGTTCCTGAGAGAAGGCAACGTGGTTTTCTTTTCAGACATGATTCTTCTAACGGTATCACTATTAGTTTTTTTCTTGTTAGATCAGTGTTTGAATTTGTGTGTTTGCAGTTTATCGGTCATTGCCATGTAGTGTTTGGTTAGGAGTCTCTGGCTTTCCTGTATTTAGTCTCTCGGTTACTGTGTTAAGGGTTTGTTAATGTGTTTGCCTATATACTTGTTAGTGGATTTCCAATATTTCAATGTCAGAAAACCAACAATTCTTTGTTATTGTCCTAGCCTGGTCAGCGGGCCTTTGGCTTCTTGCCTTAAATCTACGAATTCGGTTCAGATTTTTATCAATCTTTTTCTCTACCCACTTTTTGCAAGGTTTCTTCAAAAATAGCAGTATAATGCTAGTTTTTTTTTTAATATTCCCCGGTCCATTTTCTATGCTGTAGTCTCTTGTGTGAGTGGTTGATTCGTTCATCGTTTGTGTACCTGAAAGAAGAATTTTTTGTGTACCTGGAAGAAGAACAGCCAGCATTCACAGAATTTGTATCAGGTCCCCCATGTTGGTTATCAAGGGAGCACCTGCCAATCATGACACCCAGATTTGTTGTCTGGGCCCATGTTGATTTATGTTTCGATTTGTCATTTTCATGGGTAGTATAATGTGACTATACCAGACCCACTTGTCGTTTATTAGCTGCGCGCCCGAAACAGATGTGACCGAAAACAGTTGTGGTAAATGTTCATGAACAGCGGGTCAAAAATAAGTAAATAAATAAAATAATTAAATGAATAGATATTTAAGTTTTAACTCAGTTAAAGTCCATAAACTTGCTATTTTTATACTCTACTTCTCAAAATAAGTACCTGAGCTAGTTTCAGGTGTTCCTGTATCACCTTATTGTTTTTCTTTATATTTACTGCCCTAATTTGAGACTTCGTTTCCACTAAAGCTGGTCCTTTCATAATAAAGCGTTGGCTCCTTAAACGTCTTTCTGGTTTCATTGAGGGCGGTAATTGTTCTTAATTAGCGCTTTCAGACTATATCAGATTTATTACATTTTTATCACTCGAGAGAAGGCACCCGTAAACCATATAGAATTTAGCGCGGAAAATTTAAACAAATCTAATTTATGCTTTTGAAATAGTTTAACAAGTTTAAATACAGTTTTCCTTCTCTTAGATAGGTTACCATACTCAGTTTAAAGGGTCAAACCTGCCCTACTATTTACCCATAATTGGAGGGAGGAGAATTAGATTCCTAAACGTATTAGCGCTTCGAGAAATGCAAACACTTGTGTCTTTTTCCTACGACCATATACATTATACCACGAACACCTCCACCGTCCTATCATATACAAACAATTTTTATACAGACATAGTTGACCCAGATATATTATCCAAACATGTGGTAACACTCAAAATTAAGGTAGACCTGGGAGTAATGCCAATGAAAGAGTACTCCCTACTTCCCATATCTCAAGAACTGGAGTCTTACTATCAGATGCAGTTTGGACTCATAATCAGGACACCTGCTTTTGGGGAAAAGAGTTAAACTTCTGCATGGGATACAGTCAGAATATTATAAGCCTCATCTACACAGCAACGTTTTTTTTTTATTGAGAATAGTGTGAATAAAACTGTTCTCTCTGATGTCATCTTATTTGATTTGTATCTTCCTATTCATTTCAAAATAACCATTAAAAGATTTTTGAAATGTTATACACACACACACACACAAGTATATATGTCATCATCATCATCATATCGTGCTGGCAGCACGGATATCCCTGACCCTCTCTCGCCACTCCTCCCTATCGTTCATCGCCCTAGGTAGGTCTTCAGGACAACAACCTGTATCCTCACATAGCTGCTGAATGTACGTTCGTGCTGGTCGTCCTGCTTTTGCGCGGCCGTGTGTGGGGATCCATAAGAGTACATCTCTTATGAGTTCATCTCTGCTTCTCCAGCAATGTCCTGCATGTCTGGTTCGCCTAACTTGAATAGTTTTCGTGATAGGGGGCAGGTGGCCGTACAGTTGGTGTCTTGTGGGGTGTTGCTGCCAGGACTTGTTCAGGATTGCACGCAGCATTCTTGTGTAATTGCCATCTAGTTTCTTCTCCAGCCGTTTTGTTAGCGTCCATGTAGTGCATCCATATAGCAGTATCGATGTGACCGCTGCCTGGAAGAAACTGCGTTTCATTTTATCGGTTAGGTCTGATTTCCATATAGTCGATAGCCTATTGATAGCTGTCCATGCTTTTGTTAACCTCGTTTCGATGTCCTTTTCGGTTGATTCGACGCTGCTTCCTAGGTACGTGAATTTGTCTACTAGTTTAAGAGGGGTTCCTTCTAGAGTGGAGATGTCCCCCGTTTGGTTATAGCACATATATTCCGTTTTGTGTGCATTAACATGGAGGCCTATGCTTGCTGCTGCTCGTTCCAGGCTATGCAGAAGTGTTTCGGCTTGGTCAGGTGTATTTGCCAGTATCGCTATGTCATCGGTGTAGTCGGCGTCGGTAATTGTTGTTGCGGGGTATCTTCTGCTTCTTTTCTTCGTCAGTTCGAAGCCATTCTCTTTGATTTTGTCAATCAATGTTCTAAGTACGTAGTCTAGACAAATGATAAAGAGATACGGAGCCAGCGTGTCCACTTGTAGTACTCCTGCTACAATGTCGAAGTATTCTGTGTCTCCATCTGGTGATCGTACTTTTACTTTAGTGTTTCTATAGAGAATCGTTATTGCCGCTACGGTTTCTTTAGGTATGCCGTACGCTAGTAGGATTTGTTCCATCTTTCCTCTGTGAATGGAGTCGAAAGCCTTGGTAAAGTCGACAAATATTAATGTCCTTGAAGTATATATGTATATATATAAATATATTGTCATCCACAGACAGACTGTTTCGTTCTACCAGAACTCTTCAGTGTGGCTATCCTACTTATGAAAATTAATTGGTGAGTTGCATTCCTCATAAATACGTTGGACACTGTTATGAGGGGATGAAAATATACTAAGTAGTCACCGAGAGCAGCAGTTACCTTCTTCACGCCACTGGCAAGTATTGTATTTTGTTAATGTTATAAGGATTTCCATTTCATTTCCAACCTCTGTTTTGGTTATTTCTCATTCAGTAACCTTTTGTTAGGTTACAAAAGCTATATATATATATATATATATATATATATATATATATATGTATATATATATATGTATATATATATATATATATATATATCAAGTCTTTGATTCAGTAAGCCCGCTTAAAATAATAGATATATAAGGATACATGATACCAGAGGATGACAATGCATCTGATTCTCTTTCTTTCGTTCTTTCTTTCTTTATTTATTTAATTTTTTATTTATTCATTTTTGGCTGGAGAGCGTCGATACTGACGTTCGAGTAAATAAAAAATGAGGATCGAATTAATTGTACGAGAAGAATCAGTTCCTAGAATGAAGATGTCAGACAGCAGTTTTGTATTCGTAATTCATTTCTTCATGCTTCCACAGCTCAGAAAGTGAATGAAGAAAATTTAGCAACGAGGTCATGACGCCTCAGACGTATTGCGTTTTTGTGTTCTTTCCACACCACACAACGATTGGCCATCAATGACATAGCAGTTTTCGATCACTACCCTACATTTGAATAGTTTTTCTTTTTTTTTTTTTTTTTTTTTAGACCAGCATTTGATTCGAAGAAGAGTTTAAAAAATATGAGGGAAAATTCATACCCTAAATTTTTCTAAATTGCAAATCCCGAAGATTACCTACTTTGATACCTATATGTGGAGGTAAAAGAATATTGAATACCAGTCGATTTGATTCTGAGTTGATTTATTGTGCTAAACCTTGAGCATAAATCAACATCAAATGATGTCGAGTCCAACTTAATATTTACAAAAGATCTCAGTACCTACTTGATGATTCAATTTAAACAGTTTCTTGCCGATATATATATATATATATATATACATGGGCGGGTTTCGATCCCAGCTTCAAGCGTCCTACGTGTCCAGCCACACTGAAGAGTTGTGATACAACGAAACAGTCTGTCTATGGATGACAATATATACGTTCCCCCATGGGGGTTGAGCACTATGGCGAAGGAATTTTCGGCTGCCGATCGCATAACGAAAAGGGTCTTCGAATGAATTGACCACTCTGGTATCCGGTAAGGTAAAAAATGTAAACAAACGAACGCTGCTGCTGCTGCTGCTATATAATACCTTATAATTCCCATGCCGACGTGGTGTGGTCTGATACTGAGTCTAACGTAAAGTTGGGCGGGTTTCGATCCCAGCTTCAAGCGTCCTACGTGTCTAGCCAAACTGAAAAGTTGTGAAACAGCGAAACAGTCTGTCTGTGGATGACAACACACACACACACACACACACACACATATATATATATATATAAAAGAAGGAGTCAGTAAAAAGTTCTAATATGAAAAAAAGAAAGAAACCTACAAAACATTTAAAGTACTGGGCATCCACTGCACGTGTTCAAAGTAGAGAATACAATGAATTGTCCAATCGTCCAGTGCGAACTCTTTGTGAATTACGAGATGCATACGATAAGTTTCGAGACTTTTTTTGTACGGGCATTTAAAATTGATATTGCTATACATATTATGAGACGACTGACCAATTTTTATGACTTCAGGTTTAAATGAACAGCTACAGCAGCAATTGGAATACACCCTACTAAAGCCTGATTGTCACAGCTGGTGAATTTCAACAATGCAATCTGACACTTTAGAAGAATAATATGCAATAAAATTCAGTTTTAAACTCGTACAAAATGCCACAGAAACGTATGGAATGCTTCAGACTGCTTTTGGAGCATCTTGCATGAATCGAGTATCAGTTTTTGAGTGGTATAAGAGATTCAAGGAAGGCAGGGAGTCTGTGAAGGATGATGAGAAGTGTGGGAGGAGTGAGGAAGTCAATACACCAGAGTTGATTGGCCAAAGGGTTAGGGTTAGGTTAGGGTTACTATGCTGAGGTTTTAAGGGAGTTCAGGAAGAAATTCCGTCGGAAGAGGCCAGCACTCTTCAAATCGACTCAGTGGCATTTCCACCAGGACAATGCACCAGTCCACAACTCCATCCTTGTCACAGACTATTTGACCAAGATGGGCATCAAGACAGTTCCTCACACTCCCTATCGTCCAGACCTTGCGCTCTCTGTGACTTTTGGTTATTCCCGAAGCTCAAAGGCTGTCGTTATGAGACAATTGAGGAGATGAAAGAGGCTGTGACGAAGGTCATTGGCACGTTCACACAAGAGGACTTCCATGGGGCCTTCCAGAAGTTGTTGGAACGGTACAACACGTGCATTGCAGCCGGAGGAGATTACTTCGAAGGGTACTAGAGTTTCATGTATCAATGAAAGTGTCCATACGAAAAAAAGTCTGGAAACCTATCGTATGCACCTTGTAATTCCTCATAAGTAAGCCAGACGCAAAGCATCTCCCTGTGTTTGAAATAGAAATATTGCAAAGCCTTAGATTAATCTTAGTATATACATTTTTTGTTAACCAAGTTGAAATAAAATAAAACTCTTGAGAGACTTGTGTTCGTAACTAGCTGAAAAGCCAAAAAAAAGTGATATAAGTCAAGCCTCATAGGGGATTTATCCTTTATTATTTCCAATTTATATAGTATGTGCTCTGTTTAAGGCTGATGATCCAGGTAATCTTTAATGAAAAAAAAAACATGTTTAGACGAAAGTATATAGTATTCAAAAATCAATAAATTTTTTTTTTCAGTTTGATAAATATCTTTCAGGAAATCGAAGTCATGTCTGCAAAGATTTAAAATTACACTATATCCTTTCAAAAAAGTCGTCCAAAGTATATATATATATATATATATATATATATATATATATATATATATATGTTAAAATAGGTAGGTCCTCGAAGACATTTGTATTTAAATTTTTTTTTTCATTTTGTTCTTACATACGTGTTATATATGTGTATGTTTCCAGCAACAAAAGCAATGAAAGCAACAAGCTGGAAACATACACGCATATAACACGTAAGAACAAAATAAATAAATTCAAAAAAATACAAATCTCTTGGTGGACCAACCTATCAAAACTATTATTTTTATTCTTTCTTTGAACCGACAACAAATGTTATATATATATATATATATATATATATATATATATATATATATATATATATATACCATGAGTAAAAGTTATATGACAAATAGGAAAATATGTCCAAGTTTACTTTTTAAAGAAATTTTTGGGGGTAAAAAGTTTTTAAAGATTTTTAAAAAATGTAAGGACTTGATATACGAAAAGAGATGTAGAATATATACATATGTATATACGTATATATACATATTTTTGAACGCTAATTACATCACACGAATTTGAAACACGTTACCAAAGACAGAATGTTTCAAGAGTTTCTCATATTATTCACTTCGTTTAATTACTCGCATCTTTTGATGATGGACAAAAAACGCAACATTTTAAAGTTGGCAAACTATTCAACAAATAAAATAATCTTCTAAATATCTCGGGTTTTTCATCATTACACTTTCATAATATAGTATTTTTTTCAGTTTTTACCATATATATATATATGTTGTAAAATTTGGTGATATCAATAACAACAGTACAACAAATACATATTCATATACAAATACAGTCAAATATAAATACTCAGGCGAAAACAAATACACAGGCGACTCCGTTGTTCAAGTACGACCGCATTTATTAACTTATGACTCCGGTTCTTCGACACGAGGAGAGAGACACAATTCTTAAATGTCTTTCGTATCATACTATGCCAACAATACCCGACGTTCGGCACATCTCGTGGTATTTTAGATCTAAATTCATCTTCGCTGTTCGGGACCCGCAAAATTTGACCGCCGCCGGAACGGTAGAAAACTCAACTCAATGGCAGAAAACTAAATTCTCTATGCCCTAATGGCAGAAACTCAATTGTCTGCCTGCATGGTCCAATCTCAATTTCTCTACACCATGTTCGAACCCCAACTTCTCAACACCATGGTCGGACCCCCACTTCTCAACACCATGGTCGGACCCCAACTTCTCAACACCATGGTCGGAACTCAACTGAATCTTTTTCAAAATCTTCTAAATACTCAACCCATCTTTTCTGGGAATGACGTCATCCACTATCCAAACCCATTTCCAGTCTGGGATTTATTATGACAATGGTGATTGTCATATCCTTTGCGAACGAGAGTCAATCGCACCAATTGAACTCTTAACCCGAATAGTTCAAAGCCCAGCCAAACTGAACGACAAAATATAATTAGTGAAAAATGATTAAAATAAAAAATCATTCTTTGCTTATATAACATATATATATATATATATATAATCCACTCCACCTCATTGTAAAAGGGCATATATATATATATACATATATATATATATATATACCTTAATTATATAACATACGTATATATTTATATAATCCACTCCACCTCATTGTAAAAGGGCATAAGTCCCGTACCCAGTATTGGTAAACCACTCTACTAGTGATTGTCATTAGAGGCTAATTGTATTAGTCCTGTGTCTAGCATTGGTAATCCACTCTGTTACTGATTGACTCTCCATCTCTTTATATGTATTTACGATTCCCTCTGTCACCACCAGGTGGCTATTTACGATGACCTGTATTCATGCCCATGATTGCCTGGCCTAGATATGGCTTAGAAATCAAGTAATTTAATTCCGAGATTCGTGATCTCTTAAACACAGATTATTTCGAATTAATTGCTCATCAGCAGACTGATGTCCAACATAAAATGCGCCTCTTCACTCATGATCCTCATTAAGAGTTACATTAAGTGTAACGTTGTGACATTTGCAATTCTCGTCCCTCTGAACAGCGGACGAACGGACATTCGCGCAAGTGTGTTTTACAATTGACAAGTGAAAGTTCACCACTCACAGAAACAACCCTGAGAAACTGCGGAAAATAAATAGGATCATTGGCTATATGTAGTCACGTTGAATTTGAGAGATTAAGTTATATTACTAATACTGATTTGTAGATTCCAAGAATGATTGAGTCAGACGTGATTTAAAGGGGATAAACGTTGCAGAAAGCCCTTTGAATACTTCCCTCATTATATCAAAGTTCATCATCCACTGATGCATCCATGAGAAATTGTGGGAAATACATATGCATTCACTGGAGATTGTAAGCAGTTACGTTTGTTTGTTTGTTTTATTGCATATCAAACTCCTCGGCCATTTGATACCTAAACATATTAAAAGAGCGGTAAACGGAAAAGTATGTTATGTTTGAATTTATTTGAAGGGAAACGGTTTATAGAAAGAATCTGGTTTCGATGGAAATTTATTTGTATGTAATCGTTTTGTAGTAAAAACTTCTTTTTTATTTTTCATTTTTTTTTTTTTTTTTTGTTGAGAAACTGCTTGTAGAAAGGATATGATTTTATTATAGTTATTCTTGTAGAGATACAGTTTGCAGAAGAAATTTGGCCTTGTTGAAAATTTCTTTAGATTTTTCTATATAAATTCACCGCTTTTTTTTATTCCTTTCAATTTTTTGGAACAACTCCTTCGTGTCATTTGAACAATAAAATGTTTCTCTTATATGTGCCTAGTCGGTCCATTCAATGAGAATGTGCTTCACACTGTATTCGGTCTGGCAGGCATGACACGTTGGTTGCTGGTTTGCTTCAAGTAAGTAGAAATGTGTTGTCCTTGTATGTACATATAACTTCCTCTTTTCGGTTTTTTATGTAGTTTTGTATATAATCACTCAATGTAGTTTTAATTTCAAAAAAAGAATTGTGTTTATTGCAGTTCCAGGGTTAAAGCTGTTTGGTGATATTTGAGATACTTCATCATCATCATTATGTCGTGCCGCTAGCACGGATATCCCTGACGATCTCTCGCCACATTTCCCTATCGTTCATCGGCTCTGGCAGGTCTTCTGGCCTACATCTCGTATCTTCATATTGCTGCTGTATGTATGTTCTAGCTGGTCATCCTGCTTTAGCTCGTCCATATGTTGGGGTCCATAGGTGTACATCACTTATGAGCTCGTCCCTGCTCCTCCAGCAGTGTTCTGCGTGGCAGGCTCGTCCAACTTGGATAGTTTTCGTGATGGGAGGCAGGTGGCCGTATAGTTGGTGCTTTGTGGGGTGTTGCCGCCATTGAGATTCAAAATTGTGATTTTGCAATCCTGAGAAGGATAATCATATGTGTTTTGTTTTGATTTAAATTTTTTAGAAGCTTTTTTGATGGGGTTTAACATAATTTGATAAGAATGCAAAGAATTTTCATCATTTTAATAATCCCAATAAATTTTAAAAAATTTTCTCTCCAAGTTTTCTGATGCTTTCCTGATTCGATAGTTTTCTATTTTCTGTGATTTTTCTTTGCATGCTTTTTAATCTCAGTATAGCAAACTTCTTAACACCCAATTCCATTCCATTCCAGTATCCTGGCTGAATATTCTTATTTTTTTTTGTATCTGTTCTCTTGGGCTTTTTAATTTTTGGCAAATATCTTAAAGTTATACATGTACATAAAGTGATTGATATTTTTTTGTGATTTTTAAATTTTGTTGCCCCTTGTGAACTTTCAAAAAATATAATTAAATGGTATCATTGTAATTACGATTAGATGAAGCAAGAATAAGTCAGACTGAAAGGTTACTCTTTGGATTTTCACCTATGCTTCGAATTGTCCTCCAGCTACTGATTCCACTTTACAATTTTCATGGCTCTCGAGATGAAGTTTATGACTTTGTTGGACATTTTGTACATTTTCAGACATTCTATTATCCAAATTTGAGGAACTATATCATTGGTCTTTTTTTTTACTCAGCTCATGCTATGGCTACATTCTTCCACCTCGTTTTGACCTCCCTGTGCAATAAAAAGGAGGCCATCTGTTCCTCTTGTTCCCTATATGTTTCCTAGGAATAAGTAGGGATATCCACTTCTCTGTGGCATACATACGAATAGTATTTCCTCTCTAATCTGTGCGGTTAGCATTTTCTACATAATAAGTAGACACGCAATTGGCTTATAGTTGCTGTGGGTGGTCCTTTTTTGTTTGTGGGTCGTTCTGTATTAAGTTAATTTTAACCTTAGTCATTCATTTGGGTATGCAGTCTTGCCGGCATTTACTGAGTTGCAAAGCTGGTCAGTTGTGGATAGAAATTAATTCTTGTAAAACCAGAATCCATGTATGTCATCATAGCCTCTTGTTTTCTAATTTGTCATTTTCTTTAGTGTTGCTCTAAGTGAGTCTAAGTGTATAGTCACCTCAGTGCCTCCTTCAAGTCCTTTTAATTCTTTTTAATGTTATTTATCCATTCGGCTTTTCTGTTATGTTTTTTTGTTCTGCTCCCATATTTTGCTCCCAAACTGTTTTGTTTCCTTCGTATTCCGTTAATGATTTGCCCTTGTGTATCCTCCGCCGACTTGTTGGTAGAACGTTCTTAACTTTTTTGGAAGTTCCTGTATTATTTGCATTTTTTGATCCTATCACCTGATGGACTGAGCTTTCCTTGCACCGATATCTGTTGACTTCTTTCTTCAAGATGTATTGTCAGTCTTCTCTCCTGATTTTTTTTCTGTTTTTTCATTTCATTTTGTTCTTATGTATTTTTTCTCCTGAAGTAATTTTGCTTGTTTTTTGCATTTTATTTATTCATCCTTCTAACCTAATTTTCATATAGCTTTTATATTACTGTATGAGCTTTTAGGGAAATGCTAATTTCATCATAAAATAGATTGTTCTTGCATAAATTAGCACCTTTGGTTCGGCAATGTTATCCGTTGGTATGTTTTTAATTATCTATTAAGCTTTTCGGTTTCTGCTAAGAGATTTTTTGTCCTGATTCCTCGTGGATGGTAATGTAGCCTTCTTTTTTGTCATGATTTTTTTTTACTAATACTGCATAGTTTCTTTCTTCGTGTGTTAACATTGATATTGTGGTGATGTGTTGTATAATATTTTGGTTTTCATTATCTTATTTCAATTCGTTAAGGGGACTCTTAAACATATTTTTCATAACTTACATATCCATATGTTTCTATTATTTTGAGGTAAGAAAAATTGCCTTTCTTTAAAGTCACTCTAGCTTTGACGGCAAGTCTTTGGCTAATTGTATTAAATTTAGCGGACCAGGCCTAAGTTTTTATCACCTTTTTTTCTATAAACTCTTAGTCTAGGGGTGCTTTTAGAATAACAGTGATTTGGTTGGGTTTACAGCATTGTAGTTTTTTCAATCCCAAAACCTCTTCATACATAAATGTTAAATGTGTAGGATTTGGTTTAATGGGGTTATGGCATATCAACCAGTACAGGTTATTCAATGACAAATCCTGTTTATACATACGTATTAGATATATGATTTGGTTGGGTTGTGTTGGGTTGGGTTGGATTAATTGTATGTCAACCATACTATGTTTTTGATGCCAAATCCTGTTTATACATATTAAATATATGATAAGGTATGGTAGCTTTTATGGCATATCAACTATCATATGTTATTTAATGTCAATTCATTTGATACATATATATTAGATATATATACGTGGTGCATTCAATAAGTTCCAGGACTTTTTTGTAGAGGCATTAAAATTGCCGTACACTCAAAATTCAGTATCTTACTGCTATACATCTTATGAGATGACTGACTAATTTTTATGATTTCAGGTTCAAATGAACAGCTACAACAGGAATTCGAATACACCCTACTAAATCCTGATTGTCACATCTCGTGAATTTCAAGAATGCAATCTGTAGGTCAGGACACTTTAGAAGAACGATATGCAATAAAATTCTGTTTTAAACTTGGAAAGAATGCCACAGAAACGTATGGAATGCTTCAGACTGTTTTTGGAGCATCTTGCATGAATCGATCATCAGTTTTTGAGTGGTATAAGAGATTCAAGGAAGGCAGGGAGTCTGTGAAGGATAATAAGGAGTGTGGTAGGAGTACGGAATTCAGAACACCAGGGTTGATTGACCAAAGGTTAGGCTTAGTGTTACGACGTTGAGGTTTTAAGGGAGTTCAGGAGAGATTCCGTCGGAAGAGGCCAGCACTCTTCAAATTGGCTCAGTGGCATTTCCACCAGGACATTACACCAGTCCACAACTCCGACCTTAATAGAGACTATTTGACCAAGGTGGGCATAAAAACAGTTCCACACCTTCCTCATCGTCCAGACTTTGCTCCAGATGACCTTTTGTTATTCCCTAAGCTCAGAGGCTATCGTTATGAGACAATTAAGGATATGAAAGAGGCTGCGACGAAGATAATTGACACGCTCACACAAGAGGACTTCCATGGGGTCTTCCAGAAGTTATTGGAACGGTAAAACTAGTGCATTGCAGTAGGAGGAGATTACTTCGAAGGAGACTAGAGTTTCATGTGTGTTCTATCAATAAAAGTGCCCATACGAAAAAAGTCTGGAAACTGATCCTCGTAATTGTAAATACACTTTGAAGACACCATTTAAAAAAAAAGTCTGAGATCATTGTTTTGCACATAGTCAAATGATTTCAATTATTGATATATAACAATCACAATTTAACATTGGGTGTCCTTTGTTTGCCCACAGTTTGTATATAATTCCATTTTTAAATGAGCAAGATCTAATTCCTTTGCACATCAGTATCGAAATTCTTCCTCCACAGTTTAATCGTTCAAATCATTGCTATGTAATTGATGATTCTATTCGATATTAATTATTTGTTTGCATACGGTGAAGTGGTAACAAGTATTGCTATTTAATTATTCTATTTAATGCTATTCCTTATATCCGACGCTACAAATTTTTAAACTGATTTCTGTTATCACTGTTTAAACATTTTCCACGCGAGACATTTTGCATTTCAATTCGACCTGCCAACATTGCCTTAAACTTATAGTTATTCAACTTTCTAAATGGATAATTTCATTTATTCATATTTAGGGACCTACTAATTTGTTTGCATAAAAGTTTGGCAACGTTGCTTTTGATAGGTGTTGCTATATATATATATATATATATATATGTGTGTGTGTGTGTGGATGTTCACAAATATTGACCATCCGTAGAATCCTTGAAGGTGTACGGACAAAAAACCTACAGGTGACTTTACTATTTGTCGACTTTACCAATGCCTTCGATTCCATTCACAGAGGAAAGATGGAACAAATCCTACTAGCATAAGAAACCGTAGCATCAATAACGATTCTCTATAGAAACACTAAAGTGAAAGTACGTTCACCAGATGGAGACACAGAATATTTCGACATTGTAGCAGGAGTACTACAAGGAGACAGGCTAGCTCCATACCTCTTTATCATCTGTCTAGATTACGTGCGTAGAACATCGATTGATAAAATCAGAGAAAACGGCTTCGAGCTGACAAATAAAAGAAGCAGAAGTACCCAGCAGAAACAATTACCAACGCCGACTACGCCGATGACATAGCGATACTGGCAAATACACCCAACCAAGCCGAAACACTACTGCATAGTTTGGAACGATCCGCCGCTGGCATAGGCCACCATGTCAATGCACACAAAACGGAATATATGTGCTATAATCAAACAGGTGATATCGCCACACTAGACGGAACCCCTTTTAAACTGGTAGACCAATTCACTTACCTAGGAAGCAGCGTCTCATCAACCGAAAAGGACATCGACCAGCGGCTAACGAAAGCATGGACAGCTATCAATAGGCTATTGATCATATGAAAATCATACCTAACCGATAAAATGAAACACAGTTTCTTCCAAGCAGCGGTCGTGTCGATACTGCTGTATGGATGCACCACTTGGACGCTAACAAAACAGCTGGAGAAGAAGGTAGACGGCAATTACACAAGAATGCTGCGAGCAATATTGAACAAGTCCTGGCGGCAACACCCCACAAGGCACCAACTATACGGCCACCTGCCTCCCATCACGAAAACTATCCAAGTTAGATGAACCAAACATGCAGGATACTGCTGGAGAAGCAGGGACGAGCTCATAAGAGATGCGCTCCTATGGACCCCAACATATGACCGAGCAAAAGCAGGACGACCAGCTCGAACATACATTCAGCAGCTATGTGAGGATTCGGGATGTAGCCCTGAGGACCTGTCAGAGGTGATGAACGATAGGGAGAAGTGGTGAGAGAGGGTCAGGGATATCTGTGCTAGCAGCTCGACATGATGATGATGAATGATGATATTGTCATCCACAAAAAGACTCTTCAGTGTGGCTACACCGGCGCGATGCTACAAGCTGGCATTGAAACCCAGGTGACATATGTCAGTCGGGCATCTTACCCCAGACCATCATAATTCTCTACGTATGTGAGTGAATTTTTTACGTACAATGTTTACATATACATTATCGGCTACCTGGAGTGCTCAACTCTTGAGAAAAAATTATATATATATATATATATATATATATATATATATATATATATTCTATTATTAACGATCACTAAGTTAGCAAAGGAAAGCAAAAAGGTTTTCATACGTCTTACCTCATCTCAAAGGTATTGTCAAGATTTACAGACCAGTCGGTTTTGTATCCCACCGGAGCGTCAAGATAAAACACGTCTTATTAAATTTAACCAATGACTTTGAATTTTGTCCACTCGTCGCTCACCGCTTATAGATTTTTTTTATAAATTATCAATTCACACTTACGACCACTCGTTTTCAATGTTTCATAATATCCACAAGAGAAGAAACACATCTTATTGATTATGTTCCATATTTATTCAGTTCACTTTGAACAGAATCCATTTCCCGATTTTATGACACCCTGACGATGATTAATGACATAGGACATGAAACCACGTCCCGTGTTACCGTGATAAGGTGGCCACAGATATAATTAGATGAACTGTGTTAGCACATTGTGCGATAAACAGTAAGAAATTTTTTCTTTGGGTTTGTTTATCTACGTTAAAACTGTTGAGTGAAAATAAGAAGAGGAGAAAACCTAACGAACGTAAGAAAATATTGTGTCATTTTCCAGTGTGACACACAAAAGCAAAATACTTTTCGCAACCGCAATGACGTCACAAAACAATATTCTACCAAAATGCAAAGAAGTATACAATTTTTAAAAATATCAAGAAAGTGCGTAGATAGATAGATAGATTGATCTTCTGATTTTTAATACAAATATATATATATATATATAATGGTGTGTCTGTGTGTTTGGGTTTTATTTCATTTCAACTTTTATTGGATATTTAAGGCCAAATCCATTTTTATAGAAATGAGCAGTTCTATTTCAAACAATTCAGTTTAGCATAAATACATAGTTTAATCGTCAAAAACATTTCCCTTTCTAGCGATTCAGTTTAGAAAAACAGTTCTAATGAAACCAATTCAGTTCAGTATAAGTACAGGTTTTGTCCACTCACAGTTAAATATCAAAAAAGTTTTATTTCAGATAAATCAGTTGAATATAAGTATGCAGTTCTATTTCGAGCAATTCAGATTAGCATAAGTACTCAGTTTAGTTTTATTTGATTCATAGATAGGACCCTATCAGGCGCTACCAGTCCAGGCCAGAGTGGACCTGCAAGTGATGGCAATGAAGGGGTGCCTGCATTCCCGAAAGCTCCAGCATTACTGGAACCTCGCCATCACATTGTTTTGCGTCATATGCAGGGCACTTGTTGGAGAACTCTTACCCCTTTGCAGAGATCCAGTCGGTGTAATCTCTAGCCCCAGCCGACTGGAACCTTTACTCGGTCGAGGCTGATTGACATGGATGCTGGAAAAGCCCAATATTCACATTACGCAGGCTGCACTTATCGATCCCACCGGCTCTTATCCCCCTGGGAGGAGGCTAAGTTAATCGCCTGACGCCTGGGGTGTCCAATTTAAGGGGAATGCCAACAAGATACGAGACACTTTTGGAGTCGCCGGGCATGGCTGAGTAATGGATCTGCACCGGACACACCTTAAAAAAATCTTGTGTCGTATTCGCCCGTTTGTTGTGGTTTGCAACAAATAGCTAAAATATGTTAAGTTGTCACTACTAGCAGCGGTTACCTACTTTACGCAGCCGTTGAGTATTGTATTATTTTAATGTTATAGAGACTTCCATTTCATTTCCGATCTCAGTTTCTGGTTATTTCTCATTCAGCAACCTTTTATTAGGTTACAACACTGTTAGAATCTCAACAATTGATCAGAGAAAGATTCAATCATAGACTGATGATAAATACTATTAATGATTTGAAACTAGTTGTGCGCACATTTTTTATCATATGGGGATACTTGATAAAAGAAATCAATAATGTTAAGTACCTATACTTGAATCCATTTAACTGTGTGCAAATAAATTATTAATATTGCTAAAATAATAAGCGTTATATACTTGAAATTATTAAACCGTATTCAAGTAATTGAGCTGTACTAACTCATTTAAAATTAGTAACCAATAGATTATTTGCTCATAAATCTTATATATATATATATATATATATATATATATATATATATATATATATATATATATATATTCTGTCCAGTTAAACCGGAGTCGGGAATAATTCCGCCAGGAAAAATCATTTAACTATGAACATTTAAATTTTCCTGGTAAAGAGCTCAATGTAACTGACATCACAGAGCAACAATTTCTTTAAGAAAAACAAAAACAGATCACATTAGAATTATAAATTTATTTCCATCCTGCTATGGGTATTGATATGAATCAATAACACCACAAATAACAGGACTTCTTCATATCTAATGGATAAAATAATTACAGTCAGAATAGACACAGGAGGGGAGGGTGGGAAGGGGGTAGAAGAGCAGTGCATAGTTTCCTCCCCATTTACCCACTTCTGGTTTTTCTTTTTTATTACCGGTTGGAATCACAATAAAGTAACTGGACTTATATTCAAAATTAACTTTCAACAGTAAATTAATTTTTTAAATTTTTAAATTCTAAATACATTTCAACGTAAAACTCCAGATTTAATAATAAATTAGGGAAGTTTCAATCATACATCTTAGATGAATCAGGGAGGTCTTCAGTGATGCGCTGTCTTCATTGCCGATTTCGGGTTATTTCTGCATCATATCAGCTCCGACAGTAACCCCGGCTTGAGTCTAAAAGAGCCAAGCCGCCTCCGTGATCGCGACGTGCTACGCTCGTGCCTCTGCCAAAGCAAAGAAAAAATAAATAAAAAGCCGGACTTCGGCCGTTCTTATAGACATCTGTCTTTTAGTAAACAGCCAATGAAAATAGGGCATTCCCCACTCCTCTGCTATATAGTACCATCTTTACCTCATCCGGTTTCTCCCTGCTACTTCCGGAATCGGTACCGAGGTAAGATGTTATTTTAATACTCGTCCGTGTCCATGATTTACACTTCACTAGACTTACACGAATTTCTCGCCAAATCTGTCCTATACTAATATTACTAAACTAAGTAATATATATCATCGTGTTGTGCCGCTAGCACATATTTCTTTCATCCTCACTCGAAACCCGTCCCTATAGTCCCCCGTTTTCTGCAGGTCTTCCATGCTGCATCCTTTATCAGTACCAAGATGTAGTTAATAGATTTTAGCTGCTTGCTTGCCCAGTTGGCTTAGGCTGTAGAATACTACGACTGCATCTCAGCTTATGAGTAAGACTCCCCAATGAGTGTCTTGGATATAACGCTAAACAATCTGATGGTGGGGCTCCAGTAATGCTAGAACTTTGGCAAATGTGGGGCACCCTTTTATTGCCATCGATCCCGGGTCCACTCTAGCCTAGAGTGGTAGCACCTGATAGGGCCCTGTCTATGGATTAAATAGAATTAATCTGCGTACTTATGCTAAACTTAATTGTTTGATATAGAACAATTTTTGACATTGAAAGTGTACCTACGCTAAACTAGATTGTTTGAATTATGACTGTTTTACTAAACAGAATTGTTGGAAATAGAAATGTTTTTGACAATTAAAATGTGTACTCATGTTAAAAAGAATTGCTTGAAATAAAACTACTAATTCGTATAAAGATGGATTTGGCATTAAATAACCTACAAAGATTGATATGCCATAAAACCCAAACAACCAATCAATCTACCGGCTCGCCCTAATCTTGCTCGTCTGTGTGAAGAGGTCCATAGGTGTACATCGCTTATAAACTTGCTTATACATCTCCAGCAGTGTCACGCATGTTTTGCTGGTCTAGTTTGGATGGTTTTGCGGGATGGGAGGGGAGGTTGGTGGAAATACAGCTGCTGTTTTGTGGGATGCTGCCTCTAGAACTAGTTCAATACAAGCCACAACATTCTTGTCCAATTGCCTTTACGCTTTCTATCCAAACGTTTAGTCAGTGTCCATGTGGTGCATCCATACAGCAGTATTAACTCGACCGCAGCAGGGGAAAAACTACACTTTATTTTATCTGACAGGTCTGATTTCCATTTGACCGATAGTCTTTTGATGTCTGTCCATACCTTCGCTAATCGTGTGTTGATACCATTTTCGGTTGATAAGACGCTGCACCCGAGGTTAGTGAAGAGAGATCTTCCATTTGATATGGAATTGTCACCACTTTGATTAAAGTACAGGAACTCTGTTTGGTCTGCGTAGACAGAGAGGCCTATGCCACCTTTTCCAGATTATGCAGCAGGGATTCGGCTTGGGCTGGTTTATTTGCCAGAAGCACTATGTCGTCAGCTCAGCCCGCGTCCGTAAGAGTTCGTGCAGGGTATCTTCTGCTGCTTGTCTTTGCCAAAGTAAAACTATTTCTTTCATTAAATCTATCGATGTTCGAAGCATGCAGTCTAGGCAGATAATAAACAGATATGGGGCGATATATATATATATATATATATATATATATATATATACACACTCCTTCATGGGGGTTGAGCATTCTGTGGAATTTACGGTCGCCACTAGCATAATGCAAAGCTCTTCGAACGAACTGAGCACTCTGGTATCCGATAAGGTATAAAATGGAAACACACGAAAGCTACTACTTAATGTCTTATAATTCCCGAGCTGACGTGGTACGCTTGTTAGCTGAGCGGTATAATACTAAGTTTAACGTAAATTGGTGGTTTTCGATTCCAGCGAGTCTAGCCACACTGAAGAGTTGTGATTCAACGAAACAGTCTGTCCGTGGATGACAATATATATATATATATATATATATATATATACAAGTAAACACCGGACATTGCTTAACACTCAGCATTATAAGGTACGGATCAAGTGTAGAGTGGAGCAATTCAGGGAAAGAAGTTGAAACTTCTCCTACACCTTGATGTAGTAGCAATCAAAAAAGGAGCCTCCGGGTCGCCCTCGATTGCGGTCGCCAACTTTACTTATTATAAATAATGTCAATAATACCGACAGTATTGAGAAAATAGAAAAATAAAGTAATCCAAAAGTGATAGGATTCATTACGAAAGAAAAGTTCCCGTTAAAAGTTTCGGCTTTAGTAAACCCTCGTCAGATTTTAAGATGGTGAAACAAGTATTGGTAGAACAACGATGGATGTTTTAAAGTCTTGATGAAAGTTTACTAAAGCTGAAACGTTTTAAGGTTAACTCTCTTTCGTAGTAAATTCATCACTTTTGGATTACTTTTCTATTTTCTCCATATATATATATATATATAGAAGGAAGAGTTTTCATTAAATAACTCACATGGTTTGATATACCATGATACACCAACAAAGCCAAAAACAACCAATAATCCAACTACGCGCTGTTGGCTTCTTTTGTGAAAGAAAGCCATCCCAACATCAAAGAGAGTCCTGATTATGACATTTAAAAAAAAAAAAGAAATTGCTTGCTAAGAGAACTGTTAATCTGTTCTCCAGATCAATAACACAAACGATTTATTTTTAGAGAAAAGGTTGTTTGTTTGTTTGTATATGTTTGTGTGTGTGTGTGAGTGTGATTGTGCGTTGGCGTCTTTGTTGTAGCAGGTTAAACTGACAAAAATATGAATCAGAATCTGCCCGCTTGATCATTAGGCCTAAATTTAATTTTAACATCATAGAAGAACACTTGATCTCTGACATTTTCAATGGACAGATCACTCAGGCTCACTCAGGTCCAGAACAGTGAAAGCCTGACCCGCACAAAGCTGACATGTCATCAGCTTTCATCCACAACTTAGAATCTTAATAAGTCCTTGCAATTTGGCGCGTCTCTTTTGTAAGGGAGAACAAATATTTTGTTCAACATTAAGCTCTTTCTCTTATATCTAGCTGTAGATATGAAATTCATTAAATAACTGAGGGAAATCTATCTATCTATCTATCTATCTATCTATCTATCTATCTATCCGAGGGTCATTTAATAAATATGCTGAATCTTTTTGAAAAAGCAACTTACTTTTTTTCAGAATTTTTTCCAAGAATTTGAATACTGTATTTTTTGGAATTGGCTTACGACAAAAGTTATTCTAATCTAGCTGAAATATTTCATTTTGAAGCTATTCAGAATATTGATAAATCAAACAGAATGCTTGAACAGATGTCTGTCATCGTATTTTTAGTAGCTGAAAAATAAAAATCATATCAATGTTACTGAATAATACGTGATCCTTACAGAGAAGCATGTTTTAATCAAAATATGCTTACAAATGTGCTTAACATGGGTTTTCCACTACGTTCAATTGTCAACAAAGAAGGCCATGCTGATAGTATTCTGGGTCAAGAAATGATCCATCACTGTTGATTTTCTTGAAAAGGGTGAAGCTCTAAGTAATGTTTCCCATTGGTAACTCCTTTGGCAGACCCTTATATAATAGTCACTTTCTTTCTGCCGAGGGGTTCTTATTAGTAATAGGGTTTTAGCCATCATTATCTTCTTCAGCCTCCACTATCTCATTCTCTCTCCATCCATCCTTATAGACTACTGTTCTGTGCATAATTTCTGTTGTTAGTAGTATTTTTGCATCTAAGTTAAGTTTATCATAAATAAAAGTTGTTCCTAAAAAAACATAGAAATAAACTGAGAAATAAGGTAAATGATCTAAAATGAAATAAAATAAAAATAAAGAAAAGAAAAAAAAAACGTATCTGATATACGTACACGACAAAAAATAGGGAACTGAGGAAGCAGACTCGAAATTTCCCTTACAAAAAAGTTATATATATATAAAAAAACATAAAAAAAGGTTAATTATCGAACTTAACTAAAAAAAAAGAAAACAAATAAAATAAATAGCAGAAAAATAAAAAAGTTATATTACTATAATTCCAACCGACAGTAAAATTAAATAAACAAAAATAAATAAAATAAAATAAATAAATAAATAAAAAAACGGAAGTGAAAAAAACGAGGAGATAACTCTTCACCCCTCTTCCATCCCCCCCGTGTCTAATCTGATTTATTTTATCCATAAGATTTGAAGAAGTTCTGTTATATTTTTCTTCGTGTTTTTGGTATACATCGGGAGCACAAAACTGGATGGAAATAAATTTACAATCGTAAATTGTTTTTTCTTAAAGAAATTATATATATATATATGCAGCTATAATATGCGTTGATACTCATACGAATATTCTTGCACGTAAACGCATACTTAAATATCTGCGCCCAGAAGTGCTTTTATAGTAAAATAAGAATGTAATCTTTCTAAGATGAAACACAGTCAGTTATAAACGATTTCTTCTCGTTTTTCTTTCATCTTGTTTCTATTGCTTAGTAGTAATAAGCTAAAATGGCTCTGTACATGAATACATTGTAACTCAAATCTTTAATTTTCCGAATTATAATGAAATTATCAGAATAGATTATTATAGAGACTGATTGCCTACATACTGAAACATCCGTTTAACTTCTTTTACAATAAATATGAATATACAATTTACTAATGCAGAATAGACTTTAAATTAATCAAGATGTAAGAATTGTAATAAATAAAGGACACAAAACAGAGAAAATTTATTTAGGTTTTATTTTGCATATCGATATTTGTTCAGTATATAAGCATTTATTCAGAACTTAGCAAGGACCAAAATGCGGTACAAAGCCTTTTTAATGTGGTTACAGGGCACAGGACTACAGCTCAGAAAGGTCCTGTAGCTCCAAAAATGCCTTGGGCCTCGTCGGCATTCCCTTAAAAAGGGGTGCTTCAGGCGATAAACCAAGCCCTGCTGAAGTGGGTGGGAGCCTAGTGAACGCCCCCACCCCCCGAGGCCCAAGGAGTGTCTGTCTTAGCTGCGTGACACGAGTATTGGTCTCCCCCAGCACCCATGTCAAGCGGCCTTGACCGAATTAATTCAGCAAATAGGAGTAGTTTGTGTAAACAGCATGAATAGTGGATCTTACAACGAAAGGCAGTGACGAGAAAATGAGTGTTAATGCAGGAATTTAATGAGATTTTTATGTTTACGTTGACTGTTTTCCAATGTGAACCTTGGGTATTAAATATAAAATATTGTCAATTATTATTAATTACCAGCATTAATCCCTATTAAATATGCATTTTAAAGTGGGTGTTATAAAAAATAAACAACGTAGAATTGCTTTTATTAATGTTTAGATGGTTTCTTGGATGCTTGTTAATACCGTCTTCCACTGTGGTGTATTTCATGGCAACTCACACAGGTATTGCACCACTCAACAGGAACTGTAGAATAGACCAACTGTATCGCTACAGAGGGGTAAGAACCCGCCAACGAGTGTCCCAGATATGACACTAAACAATCTCATGGTGAAGCTTCAGTAATGCTGGAGCTTTGGGGAATGCGGAGTACCCCTTCATTGCAATAGTTTCTAGGTCCACTCTACCTCGGAGTGGTTTCATGTGATAAGGTCTTATCTATGGGTCGAATAGAACTAAACCGTGTAATTACACTAAACTGAATTGTTTAAAATTTACTGTTTTTACATTTAAATGTGTGTTTATACTCTTTACTTATGAAAAACTGCATTGTTTTAAATAGATCTGTTTTTGACATTTAACAATGGGTAAATAAAATAAAAACTATACTTATGCAAAACTGAATTGTTTGAAATAGAACTGTTTTTGACATTTAACAATGGGTAAATAAAATAAAAACTATACTTATACAAAACTGAATTGTTTGAAATAGAACTGTTTTTGACATTTAACAATGGGTAAATAAAATAAAAACTATACTTATGCAAAACTGAATTGTTTGAAACTTTTATCAAACAGATTAATTCGACATTAAACGACCTGAAAAGGATTGATACACCATGAAACAAAACAAAAACCCAACTAACCAATCACATAGCTGTAATACATTTGGGAAAGATACAAATCCAATAATTCTTTCTCGAGCTATGGATAAATAATGTGGCTCTTTAATGTTGGTTAGGTAACCGGTCAAGTAGATTGAAAACTCTGAAATCAGACCTGTTTTTAAAGATTGACCTTGTGTCATATCTTACTTGAGGTGGAGGGGTTGGATATATCTATAAACTTGTGTTTTGATTCGTTTTGTAGTTTTGATTTTCTCAGTCAAAATTTGGATTTTTGTTATTGCTGTAGTTTATGGGAGTGTTACAAGTGTAGTGTGAAGATTGTATCAATTTATGCAGAAAGAGTTCATAATGAAATGTAGCTTGATATTATAGAAAATATGTTTTCTGAGTACTGTGATAAAAAAGGCTACTGTTGGCATCAATTCAAAACAAAAACCAGCGAAATACTAAATCAAATAATGGCAGTTTGAGTTAAAACAGGCGTTTTTTTTTTAATATAAAATGTTTGGTTTGGTTTGGTTTGTTTGGTTTTATGGCACATCAACCTTTGTAGGTCATTTATCGCCAAATCCATTTTTATGTAAATAATCTGTTCTATTGAAAACAATTCAGTTTAGCATAAGTACACAGTTTTATTGTTAAAAACATTTCCATTTCTAACTATTCAAGCAGTTATATGTAATAATCCAGTTAAGTGTAAATACAGTTTTAATGTCGAAAAACAGTTCTATTTGAAATAATTCAGTTAAGCATAAGCACGCAGTTTAAGTGTAAGTACGGTTTAATTGTCAAAAACGTTTCTATTTCAAGCTATTCAGTTTACTCAATTCATTTTAGCATAAGTATGCTGTTAGTTCTATTTAACCCATAGATAGGACCCTTATCAGGTGCTACCACTCCGGGCCAGAGTGGACCTGGGAGCGATGGCAATGAAGGAGTACTCCGCATCCCCCAAAGCTCCAGCATTGCTGGAACCTCACCATCAGATTGTTTAATGTCATATCCAGGACACTCGTTGGGGGGGGGTCTTACCCCTCTGCAGAGAAGCAGTCGGTGTATTCTACAGACCGAGCCGACTGGGCAATAAAATGTTTGGTAATAAGTAATAGCTATTGATATGGTATAAGATATGGTATGTGATTATTTTTTGTCCGTGTTCAGTGTGTGTAAATCTTTTTGCGATCTTTTTTTTACATGCTATATTGTTTGTCAGTCGTAAAATCCTGTAGAATATAAAACTTATTTAACATTACGATTGGATCCATACACTTTTTATTACACTGTATTCATGGACATATTATCTCACTCGGTTTATACACTATTCATCACATAAAGATATAATCGTAAGTTATATAAAAATATACGAAAATATATGAAACCTTTTATCAAATAATGCCCATTGAGTTATTAGTGAATAGTTTTTAGGTAAGTTTATTTTTAAACGACTAGTAAGGGTTCAGTTTTAAGTATTGATATTTACCTTTAGTAATTCTATCTATCAATTATTCCTATATAATAAAAATAATTTGTACACATTCTTATGGTTTCAGATAACTAATAGTAATAGTTATCCTAAGTAAAAATTGAACACTTCTATTTGAACCCTAACAGGTACTTCCACTCCGGGTTAGATTGGACCTGGGAGTAATGGTAATGAACGGTTACTCGAAATATCCCAGAAGTCCAGGCGAGTAACCTCACCATCAGAATCGTAGTACGCGAGTTCGTACCCCAGTCGCGCTATTACGTTCACTTTCGGGCAAATACCCTTGGGAAAGGTATGAACCCCCTTATTCTCCCTCCAGCTATGGGTAACTAGTAGGACGGACTAGGTTCTTCAGCCTTGGTGAGGCAACTAGTCTAGGAGAAGGAAAACTCTGAATTCAAACATGTTAAACTCCGCTTAAAAATTGACCTTGTGTCATATCCTGCCCGAGCGGAGGGGTTGGTAAATAGTACCTCACCATCAGATGAACTTTAATGTCATACCCAATAAACTCGTCGCGGGGGTAGGCTTAACCCTTTACATAGGTTTATTGGCATATTCTATAGCCCCAGTTATTTAATAGAAGTGTACAATTTTTTAATCTGTCACTGTAAAAGATACGACATTATGTTCGTTTCGAGACGTCATGTACTCATCTTGATTCGTCCTTTTTTTTGTGGCTTGGGTACGAGGAGACAAGTGCTCCCGTGATAAGAAAGAAAGAAAGAAAGAAAGAAAGAAAGACATATAGACAGACATACAGGCAGACAGACAGAGAACCTTCAGATATACATGAAAAGACTGTTCCTAGAAGAACGAAGAAGCCAGTCACACGATGGTTCTGATATCCATTTCTTTCTGCTTTCACTGAACGAAGAAAATAAAAGCAAGCGAATTTCTAACACTGAAAGCGAGTTAAATTTTTTTTTTGTGTGTGTGTGAGTTCCTCTTCCACTCGCCTAAAGATAAGCTATCACCGATATAGCAGGCGTCGGTGACTACGATACAACTGTTTGAGGATAATGTGAACAGACATGACAGTCATTGATTCGGCCGTACATAGGCAGTCGGAAAAAAGAAAAGCAGAAGATTAATAATTTCACAACGAACTCATTTCTATCAACGTTTGAATCTGGTTCATCAGCTGTCAGGATATGTAAAGATGTTTTAGTCAGGCAATCTTGCACGCCAAAGAAAATCATTCGTATGGTTATCAGCGCAGGCGCGAGTCAATCAAATGAAATAGAAATATCATATAAGATAGTTTAAAAGTCTACAATCAAGGAGGTTGGTTGGTTGGTTGGTTTCGTGGCATATCAACTCTTACTGAATGATTTTATACACGGTGCAAAAAAATGTTCAACGGTTTCTCGGCTCAGTTGGCTGGAGCTGTGGAATACACCGACTGAATCTCAGCAGAAGGATGAGACTACCCCAAAGAATGTCCTAATATGACATTTAAAATCTGAGAGTGAGGCTTCAGTGATGCTGGATCTTTGGGGACTGCGGAATACCCATTCATTGCCATCGTTCCCAAGTCCACTCTGGCCCGGAGTTGTAGCACTTGATAGGGTCTAATCTATGGGTCAAACAGAACTAAACAGTGTATTTATGCTAAACTGAATTGTTTGAAATAGAATTGTCTTTGACATTTAAAGTGTGTACTTTTGCTGAACTGAATTGTTTAAAATAGAACTCTTTTTGACATTTAAACTGCATTGTTTGAAAAAGAACTATATATATATATATATATATATATATATATATATATATATATAATGGATTTGGCATTAATAAACCTACAATGATTTATATATCATAAAACCAAACTAAATTAAACCAAGCGAAACGTAACGGTTATTATCGTAGGAAGTGGAATCCGCAACCTGAGTTCCAATCCTGGACGAGGTTTGCTGTGTTATATTTTGATATAATGCCCTTGGAAGAGTCGTGAATTCATCGGTCTCTCTCCAGGTGTCGGCAAATATTTGGGAAGTCTAGGCTTTTAGACTTCGTAAGACAACCTCTCAACTAAAAAGAAAACTTCATATTAAAACCAGCTTTACACCGCCTAACAAATTTATTTTGCCACATCTTGCTCGTGGCGGATTATATATATATATATATATAAATATATATATTTACTAATCTAATATCTACCAGTATTCACGGTACCAGAAAAAAAACCACTGGCCAGGAACAAGAGAAAAAATTCTCTCGAATCACCTCCCAGGGGAAAAAGAAAAAAAAATTGGGTTAAAAAGAAAGAAAAAGCCAACCTCGTCCGACCCCTTGAAAAAAAATCAAGGGGTACTAAGTCAGTGGCCAAAAGAAAACCAAAAAACCCTCCGCGAATACTGCAATGCTATAATTACTAAAGTGCTCAACATTAACCAATGGAGCCAATTATAGAATTAACTTAAATCGCGAGTCGAAAATCTTCTACTAAAGTTTCACCTTAACGGATCATCAGGAAGCCTAAATTCGACTAAATTAGTAGAAGATTTTCGACTAGCGATTTAGGTTAATTTTATCAATTTTATATATATATATATATATATATACACACTGTACACAATGTACCATAAACATAATTTTAAACAAGTTAAACGTATTCGAAACTGATCTATTTGATTCATAAATGCAATCCCAACAGCTACCATCATTTCATTTAGAAAGTGGACCTTACAGTGAGTGAAAAAAAAAAGGAGTGTCCTCGTGGTGTAATTGTTAAATTGATGGATGGTCGAATCTTAGTAGGTGAATTCGAACTCCAGTCGTGCTATGACGTTCATTTTCAAACAAATACCCTTGCGAAAGGTATAATCCTCCACTTATTCTCCAAGCAATGGGTTAAATAGTACCACAACTATTCTTCAAGAAGAGTGACTTTGGATTTAAATAACCAACACAGGTTGATATAAAATTAAACAAAGAAACTGCAATCGAAGCCAGAAACCAATGTGTTATCCGCATTTCCCAAAACTCCAGAAGAGGACTCTTGCAACTGAATACAGTTGTCACATTAAGGATCATTAAGGTTGATAAGGGTTGCCTCTACGAAAAGTCTTACGTGTTTATCCTTTTGAAACTGTACACCAATTCAGTCAAAATAGAAACCAATAAAAGTTGAATTCTTATATGACACAGGTGATCACCAGAAGACCCTATTAGGTCCTTGATTAAATTCATCTGGGTAATAAAGATTCTTTGGGTTAAGTAGCCTATATAAGATGACTAGACTGCAACCACCAAAACATTTGTGCTACGTAGGGTATGTACAGGATGTTTAAGATAAATGGATATGATTTCAGATGTATACCGGGTATTTCTGAAAAATTGATATCATTTCATTGTCTAATACCTTGACCAGATCTCATACAAATGATCTCAAAAATTTTAACAACCTCTGTAGAAAAAAAAATTAAAATACTATATTTAATATTTTATGCTTTTTTTTCATCTGCAGAAATATAATTTCCAAGACCATCCTGCTCTTCTATTGCTGGAGGGAGAATAGTTCGATACATACGTTTTCAAGAGGTATGTGAAATACAAACAGCCTCCTTCAGGATTCGAACTCAAATTCAATTTAGCATAAGTCATTTGTTTGCTCTCAGTTAAAATGTCAAACAGTTCTACTTGATCTCTAGATAGGACCCTTTCAGGTGCTACCACTCTTGGCCATAGTGGACTTGGGAGCGATGGCAATGAGGTCAGTGTATTCACTTGAGAGAAGAAGAGATGTCACACAGAGTTAAGTATAGTATCCATTATACAGGACTTGCATAATCCAGTGGTCTACCCTAATACTGCTGGCCAAGTCTGCTGGGGCTGTAGAATACACCGACTAAACTCTGCAGGGGGGTAAACTCTCCGAACGAGTGTCCTGGGTATGACATTAAACAATCTGATGGTGACGCTTCACAAATGTTGGAATTTTGAGGTATGGGAGTGTCCCTTTATTGCTATCACTCCCAGGTCAACTCTGACTGGAGTAATAGCACCTAAAAGTTTCTTATCTGTGGGTTAAATAGAACAGTGTACTTATGCTGAACTAAATTGTTTGAAATAGAACTGTTTTTGACATTTAACTCCGTGTAAACAAAAATCTGTACTTATGCTAAACTGAATTGTTTGAAATAGAACTGTTTTTGACATTTAACTCCGTGTAAACAAAAAACTGTACTTATGCTAAACTGAATTATTTGAAATAGAACTCTTTATATGTATAAACATGGATTTGACATTAAATACCCTACAATGGTTGATATGCCATAAAACAAAACTAAACGAAACCAAACCTTTAACTACTTATCTATGAAACTGATAAGAAAAAATCTAGAAGTCTAGACGTCATCATCTTATGAGTTAAATAGCTGTGAATGCAACTTTGTTTAAATTTTCAATTACAGATTTTTAGATAATAAATTAAAAAAGGATTTGGTATCAGTACTTTTTGATCGCATTTTGCATGCTGTCAATGAATCAAGTGGCGATGAAAGAAAAAAAAATTCTTCTTTCAGTTCCTTCACAAAGCGCCATTTTTTTTTTTTTTTTTTCACAGAAATCATTGGAAAAATGCAGAAAGCTGGAACTGGCAGCTTCAATGCAAATTAGAAATCTGTTCAAGATAAAAGATTAAATCAAAAACACGGAAAACAATATCAATAAGACAGGTGCTTGATTTGAACTGTTTGATACGGAACCACCGACTTCACATATGCATATTTATTGGATCCAGGCGGATTTTTTTTTTTGCTTTTTTTAACATGATTTTTTTTTTCTTTTCTTTTCTTTATGTGTGTGTGTTTCTCGTGAGAAATGGGCTAAGTTGATCGAGCGTGCATCTTTAACAACAACAACAACAACAAAAAAAGACAAACAAATCTTTTCTGAAAGATGAAACTAACCGTCGTCAAGCCGGGGGCACTTGTAATATGAAGGCTTTATCATCTAAAATCAGGCAAAATGCCCTCTCTAAAAGAATTGCCCTTAGTGCGACACTAAACAGTATTCGGAGTTTAGGCTCCGTCTTTGAAGGTCTGGGCAATATGGAGCCACTCCTTCATGGCAATTATTCCAAGGTATACTCTGACTCGTAAAAGTAATATCGGTAATTGGACCCATCTATAGCACAAATAGTTCTGTATAAAAAAAATGTTTGCATTGGGTTTTAACTGAAGATCTAGAGCAAAGGGCAAGGCTGTGGCGCCGTTTGATATCTGACTCCATTATTAGGTTATTTTATTTTACCCCCACGTTGGGTATTCGGTGTAACGCCTTGCCCAAGAAAGTCCCAAAAAGAATTATACACAAGAAGACAGTAACAGATAAGAGACGAAGACGTTTCTTTTATACTTTCCTTTATTCACTGGGTTCAACAACCATTCCATGGGTGAGGGAGTTTTCCCTGTATACAATTGAAATGGTTGAATCCCCAAGTTAAGGTGTCAAAAATACGTTTATCGTTTCATGCATATGTTTGTCCTCATTTGGTATTTCGGGCTTCCATAAGGGTTAGTTTCTTTTGGAAGTTTGTCAAAGTCCAGTTGTTTTAGTTTGTAGTTCATTTGCGGGTCTTTTATATTTCAGCATACTGTTGAATGAGAGAGATATACTACTGGGTGAAAGGGACTAACCAACGCCACGTCCAAAGACGTATGCGTGGTGCCCAAACGCCAGACAGGAAAAAATGCTGTTGTCAAATCGCTGGTCACCGCCTGAAAGAGAAAGATAGCCTGTTCCCCTTTGTCAGGAGGTTGCCTTTTTTCTTTACGTATGCGTCATCCCTTTTTCTTGTCAGGGACCTCTGGGAGTTTCTGTAAATTTAAGTTTCCTTTTTTTTAATTCAATTTAAATTTATCTTTATTTATTTATTCGTTCCCTACAGAATACTTGATATTATATCACTGTTTGCAAAGATTATTTACTTGAAGCTATTAGGGTGTTCTGAAAATAATGTCCGAATTTAGAATAAACATTTATTTTGAAATTAATGAATTTAAACAGTGATTCAATCAGTCAAAATATTGTTATATTCTTACTGACGCAATGATAAAGACGCAGGAATAAAGACTTCTTTAACAAAATATATACCTCTCACTTTATTGCAAGGGTTCGAAAAGGGTTACTCAAGGTTTGCGTGTGGGAGGGAGCTAGAGACCGAACATAAACTGTAATATTTGACCCCACTGTTATGGCCGTCAGCGTTGTGTCTTTCTCGTTCTCCAGGGCTGCTCAACCGGAGGCCCCGGACCCACTCTGCTGGGTGATGGCTTTCTTTACTGCATCTTATCAGCATCTTCTCTGGACCCCATTCATCAGGGCCCCAAGTCCCTTCGGCCTTGTGTGGCTTTCCCTACCACACCTCGTCTCCAACTCCGTTTCCAACTGTCTGCAACTCAACTGCCTTGACTTCTGTCTTCACTGAGCTATATAATAGTTCAACGCCCACTTGATCGCCCACTCGATCTTTGAAATCACATGTTTAGTCATCATCAAGCGGAAATAACTGTCATGCAGTTCAGAGGTCACTCTCTTCCGGTGCGTCAGTCTATGAGAGTATCATGGGATTTTTAGGCTCGTCTCATTTCATCAGACAATTTCCGCCCACGCGATTTCCTCTCACAACTGCCATTAGAATGTGTTACTTCCTTCCGGTGCATGACCTTGAATGGCATTTTGGGCCGGGTCGAAGGTCAAAATATAACAATATCATCACTGAAAATCTCTTCATTTTTTGTATTGATTCACAAGGTTATATATGCCTGTACGATTAAATTCTCTTGGATTTTATGCCAAAACATCTTTAAATGAAGTTTCTAATTCTTCTTTTAGGGCGGAGAATGTTTCTATTTCTTCAAAAAGGGTATGAGATCAGGAGAATATGTTGGATGTATCAAAGTCTAACATTTCAAACTAGTGAGCTTTTATAGTGTCATTTTAGCAACATGTGACCGAGCATTATCATAAATCAGAATTATGAAAAAGCTTTAACCGATCCAAAAATGTAAACTCATTGTTATTTTTTTCGTGTTCATGTTTAGTGGCATATAACTCTAAAAATCCAATTCTAAAAGAAGTGATAAAAATTAAGAAAGAGGACACTTTAAACTTTTGGAATGGGAATTTTTCAAACAACTACCATTAAAATAATATGTTAAAACAGAAGTTAAACTGTTTATACTTAAATCGGACATTTTTTTCTTAAAAACAACCTAATATTAGACATAACAACTTCATTTTTTTTTGTTTGTTTGTTTGGGCATATCAACTTTTGTAATTTATCTCATGCCAAATCCATTTTTATACAAATAAACAGTTCTATTTCAAACAATTCAGTTTAGCATAAGTACAGAGTTTAATTATCAAAAACATTTCTATTTCAAGCTATTCAGTTTAGTCAAACAGTCTTTTTTCAAACAATTCAGCTTAGTATAACTATATTTTTTTGTTTATACACAGTTAAATGTCAAAACAGTTCTATTCCAAACAATTCAGTTTAGCGTAAGTACGGTTTCATTGTCAAAAACAGTTGTATTTTAAACAATTCAGTTTCACATATAAAATTGGTCGATTTTGAACAATTCAGTTTTGCATAAGTACGCATATTTAATGTGAAAACAGTTCAATATCGAGCAAGTCAGTTTTGCATGAGAGATCAGTTTAATTGTTAAAACAGTTCTATTTTAAGCAATTCGGTTTAGAATAAGTACATTGTTAAGTTCTATTTGACCCGTAAATAAGACCCTGTCAGGTGCTTCCACTCTGGGACAGAGTGGAACTGGGAGCGATGGCAATAAAGGGGTACTCCATATTTCCCAAAGCTCCTGCGTTACTAGTGCCTCACCACTACATTGTTTAGTGTCATATATCAGGACACTCTGCAGAGAAGAAGTCGGTGTACTTTACAGCCCCAGCTGAGTGGGCAATACTTAACCTGTATAACTCCGTGTAAGTTTTGTATTAAGGACATTTATTTGAAGCTTTAATTGCTTACTATTGATGATTATGATTATAATCATTATGTTACTCAGGCGCTAGACAATAAACCTAGCCGCTCTAATAGTGTCTAACGCATTTATGAGGAACCATTACTGTTCTCTAGTAGAGTATATAACACGAGGAAAGTTTAAATTGGGTAAGACTGATTGCGATTCACTGTTGGCTGAAGTTTTCCGGCAGCTATGAAGACAGATTAGACCAGTCTCTGCTTTTTATTGCCTTGATGATTGGCAAAACGGTTGAAAAAGGTAAAAAGTGAATAAAAATGCAGAAAACAATGAGAGTGAGACTAACAACAAAAACCTACTACTAAAACTGCAGCTCAATCACTGATGCTGAGTGGCAGTGGTTCTATACTTCTCAAGGAATCTACACGATTATACCACTGCTTATCATATTTACCCAACCCCTCCGCTCGGGCAGGATATGGCACAAGTTTAATTTTTAAGCGGTGTTTAACAGGCTTGAATTCAGAGTTTTCCTTCTCCTAGACTAGTTGCCTCACCAAGGCTGAAGAACATAGTCTGCCCTACTATTTACCCATAGTTGGAGGGAGAATAATTGGATTCATACTTTTCCCAAGGGTGTTAGTGCTATGTGAAATGCAATCAGTCCAGGATTTGAACTCGTGTCGCCGTGTCCAATTCCTGCAACGATAACCATTATACTATATGCTATTATACTTATGCTATCGGTAGGTCTTAAAGTAGGAAATGAGTTTAATTTACCCAACCCCTCCACCATAAGTAACATGTGACACACAATAATTTAAATCATCAAAAATTTTTTAAAATATAATTATTCATATTTATTAAATTTAGATGTACATTTTCTCCTTTTTGAATAGAGGAATTATATTGTGAATTGAATAACCATGATCAGAAAATCTGGTGAACACTTACGCAGGACATACAGAAACAGAGGACAGCTGTTTCGACCTTATTAGGTCTGTTTAGCAGTGTATGCTGTGGTCACTGGTTCGATTTCCAGTGGTGGAGATCATGGTATACACTGCTGAATAGACCAAATAAGGTCGAAACAGCTGTCCAGGGTTTCAGTATGTCACGAGTAAGTGTTCGCCAGATTTTCTGGTCATTGCAATTCAATTCATACTTATTAAATTTACTTACTGAATCTTCAAATTGCAGCAACACTGGCAAAAGAAATGCAACTAAATGTTAACGAATGTCAAAATAAGGTAGGCGAAATGTAATTGTCAAAAATTTAAATTTCTAATCATGAATGAATCAATAAATATTTGAATAAACAAATAAGGTATTATCAGTCCCATGAAAGTAAATATTTATATTTAATCAAAATTTGCTAATATTATCATTAGCAATTTTTCATGCTGTAGGCGTTAAATAATTACATAGCATTACTGTTGAGTTTGAACAAAAAGCAAAAAAATATTCTCATAAATAAATCTATTGACTATTTTGATTGAAAAAAAAATTCGCTTCAACATAACGTAAGAATGTTTTACTGATAAGAATAACTTTTTAAATAATATAAAATGTATTTAGTAAATTTAATTTCTATATTCCATCCTATCACTGTGGCTTAGAATACATATGTCTCCAGCGGAGGGTAAGACCCTCCCCCCAAAAAGAAGGTGTCTTGAGTATGATGGTGAGGTTTCCGTTCTGGAGATCTGGGGTGTGTAAAACACCACTCCATTGCCATTAATTAAAGGTCTACTCTGACCCGTAGTTGTAATATTTATTCCTGCAACATTAATGATTCAGGAAATCACTAAAGATTATTCGTATTCAATTGGATCAGATAGAAAAAAATCAGATAGAAAAAAAAAACTCTTAAAAACGACTATACAAAATATGTAGATATAAACGCAGAGTGAACGCTATTCTTTAACCTCTAGGTATGAAATAATCCCAGACAGTTTGACATGACATTAAAACTGTCAGCCATTCGTTTTTATTGAGTAGAGATATATTTTATAGTAACACTTATAGTTTAGAACCAATCAGTGAGTATTTTTAACTAAATACTTGTAAAATATACTCTATTAAGAAAATATGGACGAGATTTTAATAAAAGATTTATCTATTAATTTCGTTTTATTTACGAGCCAAGTCTTCATGTTTCTTGCTGTTGACGAGTACTTCAGCTATTTGTAAATGATTAACTTTCGTATTAAATTGCTAACCGTGTTTTTGTTGGGTTTTTTTTTTTTGGCGATTTTTCGTGTCTGTGTGTGTGCTACTCTAATGAAATACTTAAGAAGCTTATACACTTACTTATGTATTGTCTATTGTTCTTACTGTATCTTATATTTAGTTTTTGTTTTATTCATTGTCTGTCAAGGTTGATAAGAGAAGTAATCATACTTGATGTTTTACCCTGATCGGTGAAAGTAGTTCAGTTTCCACCTTAGTTTCGATTCTACTTCAGTCGGTAAGGAAAAAATACGGTTTGACGCCTACGTTTTATTGAAAGGCCAATTTCCTTTAAGAAAATATTTAAAAATGCGGAAACTTTCATATGCTTGCTTCAAATCAAACAAGGGAATTGTCTGAAAATAAAATTTGAACTTAAAATAAATAGCATAAAACAGGTGTTCATGACTGATGAAACAAATTAAAAGTTTATATTAGTTTGCTCTGACAGAAAAAAAAATTAGTTTTAAAGATTGTGTTGCGTCAATCTGCGAGTAAGAAAATTGTAATTTTCTTGAAAATGAAAAATAGAGATTTTTTTAAATGATTTTCATCTGTATTACCAATGTTACTAGAGGCAACAGGTTTTAGCTTGTGACAAAATTTTTATGTATCATAAGTTCATCTTCAAATGGTTGTGCTGGTTCAAGGTTGATAACGGTTGGTATAGCAAGCTAAACTAGCAAACCTACACGAGTGAGTTCGAGTCTCATTGGGCACCCCATTCATTCTGCCTTGTGTCACATCGAAGCAAATAGCTTGGTAAATTACTATAAATGTGTTTTATGCATGCAAGCATATGACTGTGTCTCTTTCCTCACTTTCTTTCTCTCCCCCTCAAATATATATATATATATATATATATATATATATATATATCTGATTCTGTTCAAAACTATATATTTATATATCTATCTATTTATTGAGGGGGTGTATTGGTTAAAGCAATAGACTGCGGAATCGTAGTAAGCAAGTTCGTACTCCAGTCGCACTATGACGTTCACTTTCGAGCAAATACCCTTGGGAAAGGTATATAACCCCGTATCCTCCCAATTATAGGTTTAATAGTACCACTCCTGTTCTTCTAGGAGAATGGCTTTGCCATTAAATAACCCACAAAGGTTTATTGGCCATTAAACAAAGAAACCAAACCATACCTATTTATAGATTGATCTGTCTCTCAATCCTTTGACCTATCATAGTGTTTTTATCGCTTTTTCTCTCTCTCTCTCTCTCTTACTTTTTTTCGCACACACACACACATATATATATATGTATATATAAAGGATTGCCCCCAAAACCATTTGTTAGTATAGGGTGACTCACGAACTACTGGCCAACGACCCTATTAGATGGATGCAGGCTGAGACGTAATCAATCAGAGCCAATTCCCTTTAGCGAGGAGTTATGACGCTCAAAAGACCGAAAAACTCCACTGAATTAAAGGACATCACTGATGATGCAGCCAACTGCATCTCAAACGTACTTTGCAATATATATATATATATATATATATATATATATATATATATATATATATATATATATATATATATTACTCTTTGCAAAGTGGTCACAGAAGCTGTACCCATTGGTGTTTCACTGAAGGATGCGAGACAACTAGTCTCTTCATGTCTATAGGACTCTTGTATGCATTTTAGCTGATTTAAGAATGCTGTTCTCTGAAAGTCCTTTATTCTTTTTCTAATCTCAAGTTCTCCCAATATTTTTTCTTTGGTGGACCGTTCTAAAAGTATTATCTCCCTGTTCCGAGGTCCTTTCAGCTCTCAAGCAAGACCCATTATTCAGTACAATCAAATATTATCTCTTATACAATTCCCAGTTGACCACCTTTCCCACACAGTCAAACAGGTCTTGTATTCCTTTTGTGCCAGTTTTCTGCATTCATTTATAATGTTGAACACTGACTTGAGGACACTTTTTGACATGCCACGTGAATTGAGTCTGTAGCATTACAGGAAAGAGATCTGTTTCCTTAAGTAGAGAAGACGTACTTGCCCCAGTGGAAATGCCTCGTAAGTTGCGTGGATGACATTACAGGAAAGAAACCTGTTTCCTTATGTTGAGGAGACGTACTTGCCCCAAATGAAATGCCACATAAATTGCATAAGCGGCATGCTTGAAGAGTCGGACGCTGAAAACAAAAATGTTCCTGGAAGTACACTTGTTTAATTAAACAGGACGTGGTTATTTCCTTTGCCGGAGTGGCGTGTAAGTTACGTGGCTGGTAAACAAGACGGGAGGCATGTCCACATGCATAGCATAGGTGGGATGTGTGACCACGAGAATTGCGTGAGCATTCTAAAAAGATTTCAACGTAGGAGAACTAAAACGAAAGACAGAATTGTTTCACAGAAACACTGCACTGTCAAACCCGTGTATGTGCATTTCAGCCGTCCTTAACTCTCTCTCTCTCTCTCTCTCTTACTCAACCCATGCATATATTTCGATTAGTAAAATCAAGAAAAGAAGCACACTATCTTTTTATACATCAGAGTTGTTGATTTTCTCCTTTGTATACATCATATGATGAACCACTTTATCTCTTTTACCACATAACCTAACCTTAATATTTTTAGCGTATTATCATGTTATAAGTTGATATAATTGGTTCATTTGCAGTATTTTCTGATGGTACTTAAAGAGATCCAGTTCCTTTCCTGGAGTCCCCAATTAACTTTTATATTCTTACTTATTTGTCTTAGCTGTGCAGAGCTTCTGATTGCTTCGTAAGAATTTATTTTCATGACTGCATTTAGATATAAGTTTTGATAGCTCATTTTAAAATTTGCTTATTCTCTTTAACAATCTATTTGTTAAAAGAGTTTATTTCTGATAATGAAGCAGTGAAAATATTTTAGTTTTCCATCGTATGTGACGACTGAAAAATGTAGGGTAAGAATTTTATAAAAAATTACTTTCCCCAGAAAATATATATTCTAATTCATATATTGTGACCCTGAAATAAGCGAGTTCGAACCTCAGATTCGCTTGTAGGTTCATTTTCGGACAAATGCCTTAAGGAAAGGTGTGATATCCACTTATCTATCCCCCACGTTTAATTGTATCTTTGCTGGTTTTCTACAAGGATGGATTTGGTATTAAATAATCCACGAGAGGTTATTTTCCATAGGAACTAAACCTTTATACACCCCTGGTCAAAAACATAAGACCACCCTCAAAAATGAAGAAAAAATATTGTTTACAATTTTAAAATGATGAAAACCAGATACATGAAAGATAAGGTTAAAAGCCATTTAAATTTTAAATAAGAATAAATTTCAATTCATTTTTATATGTATATTATCATTTATTCGAAATTTAAAAATTTATTTTTGACATGAATATAAGACTTCCAATAAAACTAAAGAAAAAAAGGACTTAATTCAATTGAAAAATGTTTATATATAGTCTATGTAATATAAAAGCAATTAAAACTGTAATACTTAACATGCTATAAACATAAACGGCTAAAGGAATTAAATTATCTGATTTTGAAAAAGGTGAGATCACAACTCTGAGAAGATTGGGAAAATTTCAGAGAGAAATTTCGAAGACCTTAGGATGCAGGAAAACAGTTATCTGCAATTATTTGAAAAGTCCAAATTAGTATGGAACAAGAAAACCGACTGGCAGACCAGAAAAAATATCACCAAAATTCAAGAGAAGAATTGTTTGCAAATTAAAAAAACAAAACTTCGTCAACATCAAAAATATTGAAATGTCTAGTGGCTGCTTCCTGCAGTAATAAAACAATTAGAAGTCATTTAAAAATTATCATAAGGAATTCATCAGCCAAGGTGAACTAGGAAGCACAAAGAGATATGACTGAAATATACTCAACAATATCAAACCATTAGTGCTAAAGTATGGTGAAAAGTTGTTTAGTCGGACGAAAAGAAATTCAATTTTGACGGTTCAGATGGCTATCAATATTACTAGCACAGAAAACAAATTTCCAGAAGAGAATAATTCAACAAGGCATAGTGGAATAGGGTCTTTTGTGATCAGGGGGGCTTTTCATCTTCAGGAAAACGTAAACTGCAATTTGTCAGTGGTCGACAAAAAGCATCAGATTATGTGATTAAATGATTTTTCTCTCACACAAAATGGGCATCGTCTATGTGGAGAAGAATGGATTTTTCTGCAAGATAATGCTGCTATTCACAATGCATCAATAACTAAAAAGAACTTGCTTGAACAAGAATAAAACTTCTTGACCTCCCAGTGTGCTCTCCAGACCTCAAGCCAATAGAAAATTTGTGGGGATTGATTGTTTCCAAAATTTATTAAGGAAGTCGACAATACCCAGAAATTTCTCAGCTCAATATGCAATTTTAGACGCATGGGGAAAATACGTTCGGTTCAACTTCAAAAACTAGTTGTTAGTTTGCCAAGCCGAATTTTTTTTAGTTTATCATAACTAACGGTAGATCTACACAATATTAAATTAAAAATGTCTTCATATTTTATAATTCTACTTAATGGTCTGATATTTATGTCAAAACAAAATTTTAAAATAAAGCATAAATTCTAATATACATATAAAAAAGAATTAAATTTTCTATTTTAAATTTAATTGTCTTTATGCCTTATTTTTCATATATCTGATTTTCATAATTTTCATTATGTAAACAATATTTTTTTCTTCATTTTTAAGTTTGGTCTTATATTTTTGTCCAGGTGTGTATGTATAAATACATATATAATTCTTGTGAGTCCATGTAATATATAGACTAAAATGGTGTGCATATTTGTGTATTGATTTAACAGATACAAACAAAAAATTTAAAAAAAGATAAAAAGATCATGCTGCGCCAAGTTCCAAATGAATAAGGTCTTTGAAATCAACATTAAATGTCAAGGTTTTTCATTTGTTCCCTAAAAATTGACAATGGACGTAACAGGTTTTTGCTGTGGAGTATTCATGACTAAATTTTATGTTACTCAATCTGGTTCAAGGCAGAACAAAGCAAGAGGTGAATCTTTACCTTCACCAAAAGTATTAGGGTAAAATGACCTCTTGCGATATTCAATTTTGCCCTTTCCTCAATTCCATTTTAAGTCCAGCCTGGGCCCGTTTTATATCTCGTGACCCTTTCAACTTGTCCCTTTGTAGCTGACATAATTAATGGCCACGACAACATATCTGCTAGAATTATCTCTAGGCACATTGGTATTTATGGAGGTGCGTATAGCGTAATGGTTATCGGCGCGGAAGAAGAGAGTTGGTCATGGGAGTGGAGGTGTAATAGGACCATGAAAGGAAAAGACCCCTGCAGCCATAGCAGAGAAGAATCTGTTTGTCCAGACCATCTGAACAATCAGATTAAGGGTGGCAGAACATGACATAATAGTTATCGTGCAAGGAAATAGACACAAGGAGAGAAATTTTAAATGATGATGATCATCAGTTCATGCTAAGAGCACAGAATCACTTCAATATTTCTCGCCATCCATCTCTGTGGGTCATCGCTCCTGGCAGGTCTTCTAGAAGGCATCCCATGTCAACACAGAGTTAATGTTTGCAAGTTTTTGTTAGTCGACTAACACTGGTGTGTCAACGTGTTCATAAGAAAAAGTCGCTAATGGCTTTGTCTTCTCTTCTCCAGCATTATCCATCATGTTTTATTTGAATAGTTCGCGAGATGGGAGGCAGGTAGCGGTACAGCTGCTTTTTTTTGCCTAGTGCTATTTCCAGGATTTATTGAAAACTGCACGTAGCATTTTGTATCGTTTCCATCTATATTTTTCTCTTGACGTTTCGTTTGAGTCAGAGCAATGCAGCCATACAGTAGTACTGACACTGACTAAGCTTGGGAGAAACTCTTTCCCCATAAAAATGTTGACAACATTTTCAGTAGATGAGACAATGTTGCAAAGTAATGAACTCTGTTTGGATACGAGGATTTTTGATAAGCGCTAGATCATCTGCATAGTCTGTGTCTGTTAAAGTTTTTGCCGGATATCGTCCTGTTCTTGTATTTTTAGTGAAACTATTTTCTTTTATTAGATCTATTGACGTTCATAGTAGGTAATCTACGCAGATTATCAGCATGCGTGGTGCTAATATTCCTACTTGCAAGACTCTAACAATGTCGAAGTCAGTGCAACAATCAGGTGATCGAACCATTGCTTTTGCATTTTTGTAAAAGGATCATTGAAACGTAACTGTTATTTTGAGGAGACCATATGCCAAAAGTTACACCATCTTTCCTCTGTGTAAGAAATTAAATGCCTTGGAGAAATCTGCAAAAATTAGTATTGCTTTGAGATCTTTTGCGAGTCCTCCTTCGATGATTCGATGGATGGTCAGAATCTGTGAGTTTGTGGATCGTTTTTACGAAAAAACGTTCTGATTTTTCTAAAGATTTGTTTCGACTTCAGGTCGTATATGATTGATAAATAGGACACTGTCGACTTTAGCAGCTATAACAGTAAATGTTATAATTCTGTAATTCTTAGTGAATCCGAGGACAGCTTTTTTGGACAAGGGTAGGATGCAAGCTGTCGTCCGTTTCTCTGATGAATTTTGTTCCTTCAAATGCTTTCATAATCAACGAAGTATACAGTCGAATTTCATTTCAGACTTCTGGTGATATTTCGTCGAGGCTTTTGGCTTTTCTGTTTTTACTTTTTTCTGTATTGCATCAATTTCTTGCCCCGTCAACATTCCATGTTGCAAATAGACAATTATTATTTTTCCAGCAGTTTTATCAGTGATTCCAGAAGTATTTACAAGCTGATTCTTTAAATGTTATTTCCACATCTGAAGACTTTCCTCTTTGCTAGCAGCATTTAACTTTGCTCTGGAGATGTTTTTCCTTCAACTAACTTCATTTTCTGTCTGCCATTTTAATTGTGATTGTCTATCTTCTAACGAAATTTTGACTTTATTGATTTGACCTTGAATGTATTTTAGTGGTTCGTTTTTGTGTGTCTGAGTTCTTTCCGTTCACTAGCGTTTGTCGGGTTTCTTTTATCAAATAAAGACTTTTTTTCATGTGGTTTCGTATTTCCGTGATTGACTCCCAGAGAACTTGACATCTGGCTATTGGTTGGGTTTGGTATTCAGCTACTGTTTCTATTGGACAAAATTTTCATATTTGTCATTCGGATTACACTTTTCAGATGTCTGCAGGAGAGTATAAAACTAGTTTCTAACAGTTATTGTACATTGATGGCTTATATATTTTATTTACAAAGGAAGACCAGTCATATCCTATTTGGTTGCCCAGTCGGTTGGGGCTGTAGAATACACTGACTGCACCTCTGCAGAGGGATAAGACCCCGCAAATGAGCGTCCTGATATGACACTAAACAGTCTGATGGTGAGGTCCCAGTAATGCTGGGGCTTTGGAGAATACGGAGCACCTCTTCATTGTCATTGCTCCCAGGTCCACTCTGGTCCGGTGTGGCAGCACCTGATAGGGCCCTGTCTCTGGGTTAAATAGAACAAACGACATACTTATGCTAAACTGAATTGTTTGATTAAACTGAATAGCTTGAAATAGAAATGTCTTTGACAATTAATCCGTACTTACATTTAAACCGCGTGCTTATACTAAACTGAAATATTTCAAATAGAACTGTTTTTTTTATTGACACTGTATTTACACAGAACCGTTTAGACATGTAACTATGTGTAAGCAAAGTATGTACTTATACTGAACTGAATTACCTGAATTAGAAATGGATAGCTCGAAAAAGAAATGTTTTCACAATTAAGCTGTACTTAGATTTATATTGCATGCTTATGCTAAACTGAATTATTGGAAATTGAACTGTTTTTGACATTGAAACTGTACTTTCACTAAACCGAATTGTTATATATAACTGCTTGAATAGTTTGAAATAGAAATGTTTTTGACAATTAAACTGTGTACTCATGCTAAACTGAATTATTTGAAATGGAACTGGTCATTTACATAAAAATGGATTTGGCGTTAAATAACCTACAAAGGTTGATATGCCATAAAACCCAACAAGCCAAACCAAACCAAACCATTATGCTGTTTATTACTTAATTATGCATAGATTCTGGCGAAAGTTTGCTGAGACGATTCTATGATCAGAAGCTTCTTTTTCAAGTAAGACTCACAATTGAAAGCACTGTTTATCGACTTCTTATTCAGAAATATATAATCTAATTGTGCTTTAAAGTTATTTGGATTGGTGTAACTGCATAGCATTCCCATTTTTCTTTTTTTTTTTTTTTTGGTTTTGGTGTTTAGACTTCTTCTCTGTTCTCGAGATAAAACTCCCTTTGGTAATCACAATTTCTATTTAACCAGTTGTGTAAGCGGAATTCGTTTTTTCTGTTTTTGCCTATTTCGGCATTTATATTTCCACCCATGACCGGAACCTTGTGCCTTGGAATGAGTCAGAAAATGAACGATATCTCGTTTTAGAAAGCGGGGAAGGCTGTTTCACCACTAGCATTCGTAAGTCTATTTCAAGAGACGATTCTTCCGCAGGTGTTTTCATTAAATGCTGCACACAGAATTCACAGTTGGATTCTCTCTGTGCGGTTGAGTGATTTTAAGGCACGAGGACTGAGAAGCATTTTTACACATCCAGTAACGGCATGGAATAATTTTTTTCATGCAGATGATGACACAAAAGTCCATCCATTAGAGAACTCATGGTATTCTAATTTTGTTTGTGTTTTGTGGCATACCAACCTTTGTAGGTTATTTAAGGACTATTCCATTTTTATACGAATTAACATTTCTATTTCAAACAATTCAGTTTAGCAAAAGTAAATAGTTTAATTGTCAAAAACATTTATGTTTCAAGCTATTCAGTTTACTCAAACTGTTCTAATTCAAACAATTCAGTTTAGCATAAGTAGAGTTTCAATGTCAAAAATATTTCTATTTCAAACAATTCAGTTCATATATATATATATATATATATATATATATATTGTTGTCATTGTTACTAAAGTAGCCAACGTGGCTAGTGCTATAAAATACACCGACTGCATCTCTGCAGAGGAGTAACGCTCTCCCTACTAATGTCCTGCATATTACACTAAGCAATCTAATGGTGAGCCTTCAGTAAAACAGGACCTCTCTGAAATGTTGAGTATTCTTCATTGCCGTCGCATGTCCACTCTGGCCCGGAGTAGTTGAACATGATAGCATCCTATCTATGGGTCGAATAGAACTATTTGACATTTAATCTGAGTTCAAATAAATAACATGCTAAACAGAATTGCTTGAAACAAAAGATTTTGATCATATGCGTATATTTAAACAAATAGGTGACGTTTAATTGAACAGTTACTGATACATTGCAATAGATTGAACATTGAACTGTGTACAAACAAATTACTAATAGCGAATAGAATTATTTGTATTCGATCGAATTATGTAAAACTATTTAAATGTGAAAGAAAATGAGCTCAGGCTCGTTAAAATTTTACAACAAAATATGGTTAGAAATCATATATTTAATATATATCTATAAAAAGGATTTGCCATTAAATGACCCCCAATGGTTGCTTAGCCATCAAACCAAACCAAATGAAATCATATATATTTAATATATATATATGAAGAGGATTTGCCATTAATAACCTACAGTGGTTGATATGCTATAAAATCAAACCAAACAAAATCATATATATTTAATATATATGTATGAAGAGGATTTGCCATTTATAACCTACAATGGTTGATATGCCATAAAATCAAACCAGACCAAACCGTTGCTATAATGTTTGTTTTTTGTTTACGGTCATGTTATTTTAACGCATTAGCCAACCTCCTTCTTTCCTAAGCTCGAGTGGTTCCTGCATCTTCAAACTATCAGCACCTGCACCAGTTCCAGCTTCACCATCAGCAGTTCCTGCACATTCCAGCAACCAACACTTGCAGATCGACTCCAGCTTAACCCAGCAGCAAGTCCTGCACCAACAAGCAACAACATTAACAGCAGATCACTTACAGCTACACCCAGCAGCAAGTCCTGCACATTCCAGCAACCAGCACTTGCAGACCGACTCCAGCTTAACCCAGCTGTAAGTCCTGCACCAACAAGCAACCAATACTTGCAGACCGACTCCAGCTTAATCCAGCAGCAAGTCCTGCACCGACAAGCAACAATATTAACAGCAGATCAGTTACAGCTACACCCATCAGCGAACTTTTGCAACACCATAGTTTACGAGCAACCACAACTCGGACTAACACAACACATCCCCGGTTAACCAAAATACTGAACATCCGAGTTCCGATCACCAAGCCTCTGCAACCAGTAACTGAATTTTCGGACCTGCGACAAGGCAGTCGTGCACGTCAGTTCAGACAACATTCTTGTCCCTAAATGGACCAATTTTTATTGTTATCGATTAGCCGAATAAATCTTTGCTTTTCGAATTAACCTTCTTGTCTTTGTAATTTTTGCCTAGTTGGTCGTTAATTACTTATTTTTCAAAAGTTCGTGGGATCGACATATTTATTATTCCTACAACACCGTTTGAATTTACAACATCAGAATTTCTGCAAAACTAAAAAAAGAATTCTTACGCTACTCTGAAGGTTTCCAATAATATTAGAATTTATGTAAACTTAACGAAACGTTTCTTGTTTCTCTTTTATTTGCAAGGTTTATTTTGATCTCAACAAAGCGAAAAGAAAACGCTGGGATATGTTTCTTGGTTTTGGCTCGTCCAGACAAAAGCCGTTTTCTATATCTGAATGTTTTGGAGCTGTCACTTATCTAAATATTTATCAGAATGATAAACTACTTCACTTCAGAAGCCAGATGAAAAGTACAGTGTAAGGGGAACTTGAGTTGCAATGCAAATTTCCATTCCTGTTTATTTTATCTTCTAAGATTTACTTCTGTAATAATGGTGCCAACTACTTCATGCATCTTATCGCAATGATCAGAACATTATTCATGTAAATTTAAAAAAAAATCCTTTTGTGTTTCTGTGACGATGGGTGATCTTTTCACTTTAATTCGCAAGGGTTATTTGTGCGGCTAAAGATTGAATTGAGCACGCACGTGTACTCTTTAGCAAACAGTGCTGCCCCTTATTGAAAGATCTGAAGATGAACATATCATTTAAAAGATGTAATGGATGGAGGTCTTTTTGCATAAAGATTATCGTCGTAAAAATGCAATCAGAGAACCGAGTTCAAATCCTGAACAATTACAGTAAAATTTATCAGATTTAAAAGTAAATAACAATGATTTGAAAAAAAATCAAGTTCACTGGTCAGGAGTCAAAATAATGTTAAAGCTCCTCATCATGGGACATTAGTTAATACTCTTGGTTTCACAGATCGATTGCTACTGAGCAGTGACTTTGGTCCTTACTTGGTGCCCCACACAGATAAGATGATCCGATTTCGCGTATTTATCTGTTAACATAACTCGGCAAAGTTGCCCATTTTAGTTTAATTAATAACGTTAGAATTCTTTAACTAACCAATTTGGAAAACGGATTGGCAAGGTAGTAATTAGTTGAGGTCTGCATTTGAGTTCACCCAGATCAATATATTTTCTCAATGGAATCAAATATCAAACACTGCTCGTGGTGTGTTTTTATTAGTTTTTATTATCATTTAATAAATCAATTAATCTATTAAAACTTATATTAAACAGACTGTGATTCAACAGCAGGTGTAATGGACACTGAGAGTCGTTTTTTTGCAAGTAATGAGGAAGTAATTTCTTGTAGTTTGATAAAACGCTTTTCTCTAATTATCCAAACTCTCAACAAGCAGGATGTAATCCAATATCAATTTCTTAGCGGAGTAAAGTTGGTTTGAATTCAAAGATTTTCCTTCTTCCAGACTAGTTGCCAAACCTAGGCTCAAGACCACAGTATTCCCGGTACTTTTTCCCATAGCAGGAGAGAGAAAATATGGATTCATGCCTTTTCCAAGAGCATTAACGTAAAGAGAAACGTAAACAGCCTAGTCTAGATTTGAACTCTGCTCTCTGATTTCATTTCTTACGACGATAGTCGTTACGCTAAAGACCACTCCATCAGTCACATTTTTTAAATATCTATATCTTCAGATCTTTCAATAAGTAGCTGCTCTATAGACTAAGGAGAACACTTGCATAGCATAATCCAGTTTTTACCCATATACAATCCCCCCCCAAAAAAAAAACACTCTCAAAATGCTACCTAAAATAGTGTTTAGGGTTATCATAATTGGTTTGGATTGATGAGTTTTATGGCATATCAATCTTTGTAGGTTATTTAACGCCAAATCCATTTTTATGTAAATAATCTGTTCTATTTAAAACAATTCGGTTTAGCATAAGTACACAGTTTAATTGTCAAAAACATTTCCATTTCAAACTATTCAAGCAGTTATATATAACAATTCAGTTAAGTGTAAATACAGTTTTAATGTCGAAAAACAGTTCTATTTCAAGTAATTCAGTTAAGCATAAGCACGGAGTTTAAATGTAAGTACGGTTTAATTGTCAAAAACATTTCTATTTCAAGCTATTCAGTTTGCTCAAACAATTCAGTTTAGCATAAGTATGCTGTTAGTTCTATTTAACCCATAGATAGGACCCTATCAGGTGCTACCTCTCCGGCCTAGAGTGGACCTGGGAACGTTGGCAATGAAGGGTACTCTGCATTCCCCAAAGCTCCAGCATTGCTGGAACCCCACCATCAGATTGTTTAGTGTCATATCAGGACACTCGTTAGGGGGTGTCTTACCTTTCTGCAGCCCCAGCTGACTGTGAAAGTTATCATAATAGTAAAAGTTGTTTCAAATAATGAATTTAAAAGATTTAACAAGATCTTAACTCGTAGGTTACACCTGCTTCTTAAAATATATTAGGTTATCATAAAGAGAGTCATCAAATACAGAATATTCCGTAGGAAGAAGAACACACAAGTGAATTGATACTAATATAACATTAAGTTCTATAACAAACAAGGTGGGGAACTAAGTTCCACTCACAAGCTATAAAAGCGTCACAATGCGTTCGAGGAACACAGAGAAAGGTACATACGACAAAGAGGTGAAAACCACTTACTGCTTCACAGGTCTGGTAAAATGGGGAGGTACCATGAGTTGCAGGGGAGCAAATGACTACGTCTGTCACTTCTGAAGTCCTGTTCGACAAACAGCTGGATTCCACGGTTCGCGTTATCATGATGCCAGAAAGGACTCGTGGCGTGAGAGAATTCCTCAAACACCGTAATAAGGGAGACCACTCAGTTTAGTCTCCCAACAAACTCATCCTTTATGCTGATTTTTGTTGTTACTTTTTTTTTCGGTTGATCCATTCAACAAACTTCATGAGGAACAAAGGGACGGTCCCAGAAATTTCGAAAAAATAATAAGCTTTTCAGGAGTTGTTGAAATAATTATTTTTGTTCATTTAATGTCACAAATATAGCGTGTGTTACTTTCGAGAATAGTTATTATTAATGATATTTACGTTGACTACAAGTTAGGTAACTGAGTGAGTTAAAATCTTTGCGATATTTTGGTAATGTGAATTATAAATAAGCAGCTGCAAATGTTTTTTTGTTGAAGTCGTAAAGGTAACAAAAAACACAGGACTAAATGAGAGGGAACTCGCCCTGATGTTCTCTGAACCCTCTTCAACTGATTTGCTTCTACAACGATTTTAGATCTATGTGACCTTACTTGATATTCGAGGTTCTTGCAAACCTAGTGAACTTTCTTCAACCATCTGGTTACTGTAAAAGTAACCAACTTCAATTTTACTTTTCGTACCAGATTGATTTTGGTTACTTCCACGACGTTTTGACCCAGTTCAACCTCGCAGCGTATTAGTTCCCAAGTTAAGACTAGGAAGCTCGTTCATCTGAACGGCTTTAAAGTCACGCACGCAGTGAAAAAATGCACGTGTCAGCGCATGATCGACCACAAAAGGAACTGTTTCAGTCATGTGATATACTTTGGTCATGTGATCCTATTTACCTCCGCTCGGGCAGGATATGACACAAGGTCAATTTTTAAGCAGAGTTTAACAGGTTTGAATTCAGAGTTTTCCTTCTCCTAGGCTAGTTGCCTTACCAAGGCTGAAGAACTCAGTCTGTCCTACTATTTACTCATAGCTGGAGGGAGAATAATTGGATTCATACCTTTCCCAAGGGTATTTGTGCTATGTGAAATGCAATCTGCTTCGTCCAGGATTTGAACTCGTGTCGCCGTGTCCATTTCCTACGACGATAACCGTTACACCACCCCTTTGATCAGGTGATATATTTAAAAACTTTTGACTCACCATAGTTTTTGTAACACATACTGATAAACATAAACATGAAATTTAAATATGTTTACAATTTTGATATTATTTCAAGTTTGTTCGATTTTACTAATTTGCATGTCAAATATTTCCCCTTAGTATAAATCCTTTCGATTTGCTTTCAAAAACAGACTGAAAATAAATAAAGAAAAAACGACTCGTGTTTAATCTAGAGGGAAATTTGATTTTTAAAATCTGCTGAACGTTATGAGAATTGCAGAACTCAACACCGAACAAAGAAAGATTTCTCAACGTCTATACAGGACCTCGTTAATTTAAAAAAAAATAAAACGAGTTTTTCTTTATGAGTTCTCCCAGCAAAACAATAGAAATTCGGTCACAGTGACATGATACAGGGACCTAAGTTAGATAGATATCGAAAGATTAGACAAAAGAATGGCCGAGATGAATAGGATCTAAAATAATAACAATTGAATAAAATGACAAAGTAATTCTATTCTTTTAAACAAATTGATAGTTTTTTTTCCTTCTTCGTTAAAGAAACGGTAAAAATATATAGTAAGGATGCAGTTAAGATCGTGAAGTGAAGTGACAGGTAACATTTTTAAAGTAAAAAGAAAGGTGCCTTTTAAACTTTTTGTTGTCTTTATAATTCACCCAGAAGTGTGAATGGCTTACGTCAAACTATCCGTAGAGCATTCAACATCCGTTTTGATTGGCATCGACACACAGACATGTGTCTTCTCTTGAAGAAATTGAAGAAAATTCATGAATAAATCTTTAAAAATTCATAAATATTTTTAAAAAACCCTGAAAACTCGTTTAAACTGATCAGCAATGCAAAGAACAGGAAATAGTCACAAAAATTCAGTTCAAGAGTTTGGTGAGGGGCTGTTCCACCACAGCAATATTCTTTTAATCCGAAAACTCATTCACTGAAAGTATTTCTAGAAAGTAAGGATCGATCGATTGATTGATTTTAATGAGATGTCAGGCTGTTCGGTATTATTTCATCGTCATCATCATACATTCCTATTCACACATTTTGTGGACTTGTTTCTGAAAATACTAGGATCATTAAATAAGAGACCAAGAGACACATTTCTTAGTGGAAGTATGCTGGCTCTCCCAGACCCAAGAAAGCCAGACAGACCAAATCCACCCACAAACTTTTGATGATCCCCTTTTTTAGACAGCCCTTTCATGATCTACGTGCACTGGGTTCCCACTGGACAGAAAGTCAACAAGTAATACTATGTTGAGGCTTTAAGGGAGTTCAGGAAGAGATTCCGTCGAAAATCGGGTCAGTGGCATTTTCAACAGGACAATGTACCAGTCCACAACTCCATCCTTGTCACAGACTATTTGACCAAGATGGGCATCAAGACAGTTCCTTACAATCCCTATAGTTCAGCCCTTGCTTCCTGTGACTTTTGGTTATTTCCTAAGTTCAAGAAAAAAGTTAGAGGCTGTTGTTATGAGACAATTGAGGAGATGAAAGTGACTGTGACGAAGGTCATTGACACGCTCACCCAAGAGGACTTCCATGGGGACTTCTAGAACTTGTTGGAACAGTACATCAAGTGCATTGCATCCGGGGGAGATTACTTCGAAGGGGACTAGGCTTTCATGTGTGTACTATCAATAAAATTGCCCACGCGAAAAAAGTCTGGAAACTTATTTAATTTATTTTGTAGATAGACAGATTCACACCAACATATATATTTATACATAAATCTGCACACACACACACACACACGCACACGCACACACATAGATAGATAGATTGATAGATAGATTCACTCATACATATATATTTATACGTAAATCTACACAACACTGACGCTCACATATTTTGCACTTTCTTAATCTTTTATATCAGTACATTAATTATGATTAGTCTAAGAAAGTGCAAAATATGTGTGCGTCAGTGTTGTGTAGATTTGCGTATAAATATATATGTATGAATGAATCTGTCTATCTATCTATCTATCTGTGTGTGTGTGTGTGTGTGTGCAGATTTACGTATAAGTATATATATATATATATATATATATAATCTTTTATATCAGTACATTAATTATGATTAGTCTAAGAAAGTGCAAAATATGTGTGCGTCAGTGTTGTGTAGATTTACGTATAAATATATATGTATGAATGAATCTATCTATCTATCTATCTATCTATCTATCTATCTGTGTGTGTGTGTGTGTGTGTGTGTGCAGATTTACGTATAAGTATATATATATATATAATCTTTTATATCAGTACATTAATTATGATTAGTCTATGTGTTTTTCATTATCATATTTAATAGCTTTAAATCCTTCAGGAACATCTTGTTCAGATTATTTTGTTTTAAACGTTATTTGTGCTACTGATTCTATTAAAGAAAAAGAAATCTAAATGTCTTCATTTCACTTTTGATAGCAAACACAAAATGACCAAATCGTCACTCAGAAGATTTAATCCGACTTTGTTTCAATCTGTTTTTTGAATAATTATCAAGGAAAGAGAAAACAGCAACACACAGAAAAAACCAAATAAAAATCAAATTTGCTCCCAGACAATAAACAATAAAGTATATATTCCACAGACTTCTTTTTGATCAACACAATTTTCAGACGTGACATTCTTATTCAGGAATTTGAAATGCATTTTTTTATTACAAACATTTATCCCTCTGTGTCTTTCATGTGCACATCGAAATATCCTTATTATTTTCACACACACACACATACACACACACACACACACACACACGACTATAGAGGTATATACTCCCCTACCCCTGTGGGGTTGAGTTCTCTGGCGAAGAAGTAATCGTGTTGCCATTAGCGTCTATTGCAAGCCTCTTCGGAGATGAATTGAGGTCTCGGCAACCGTTGAACGAATGTATGTAAACAATAGTAATTGTGATTCATAACCGTTTAAACTTTACTTCGCAGCTAATGGTTCCTCTTGGCTGAATGGTTAGAAGCTTTGGTTTGGTTGTTGAGTCAACCGGGTTTCGATCCCAGCTACGGGAATATACTGTCTAGCCACACTGATGAGTTCTGATAGAACGAAACAGATCTGTCTGTGGATGACTATATATATATATATATATATATAATAAAATTGAAAATGAATCGTCAAAAAGATTAAAATAAGTACAACAGATAAAACGAATATTTAGAAAGTGTTCAATAAGTACATAAAAGCGATTTAAAGAACCGAATAAAAAAATAAAGCTTTCTACATCGGTTTCATCGATTGTATCGTTACATGTCATTTATGATGGGTTCGCAGAATTCTGTTTCCGCTGCGTGATTTTCGATTCTAACAAGTTTGTTTTTCGTTAAATGTGTCACGAAGTTGGAGTACAAGATTAAATTCTTTGTCAAACTTAGGAACAATAGAACAAACCATTTAACAACACGGACTCATGAGGATCGAGTATACATATAGGTTTTTTGGTGAGAGAAAGCATTTTCGAATAACCGAAAAGTTGTGGAAAATGGACCCTATTCTCCTTAACTGCTCATTTAAAGGACCGAGAAAGGACTTAAGAGATTTCTCATTAGAATAAATCAGCGCTTTATAGTGAGAATGATTGGTGATTAATTGATATTGATCAATTGATTTTCAATTAAAGTTGCAAACACATTTTAGTGATTGGCTGTTTGCCATTTATGCAATATCAACCTTTGTAGGTTATTTAACGCCAAATCCATTTTTATGTTAATAATCAGTTCTATTTCAAACAATCCAGTTTAGCATGAGTACACAGTTTAATTGTCAAAAAGATTTCTATATCAAACTATTCAAGCAGTTATATATAACAATTTAGTTTAGTGTAAGTACAGTTTCAATGTGGAAAACAGTTCAATTTCAAATAATTCAGTTTAGCATAAGTACGCAGTTTAAATGTTAGTACAGTTTAATTGTGGAAAAACATTTTTATTTCTAGCTTTCCAGTTTAGTCAAGCAGTTCTAATTGAACTAATTCAGTTTAGTATCAGTACAGATTTTGTTTACACACAGTTAAATGCCAAAACAGTTCTATATTAAACAATTCAGTTTAGTGTAAATACAGTTTCAATGTCAAAAACAGTTCCGTTTCAAATAATTCAGTTTAGCAATAGCACATAGTTTAAATGTAAGTACGGTTTAATTGTCAAAAACTTTCTATTTCAAGCTATCCAGTTTAATCAAACAATTCAGTTTAGCATAAGTATGCCTTTAGTTCTATTTAACCCATAGATGAGGTGCAACCACGCCGGGCCAGAGTGGACCTGGGAGCAATGGCAATGAAGGGGTGCTCCGTATTCTCCGAGGCCTCAGCATTACTCGAACCTCGCCATCAGATTGTTTAGTGTCATATCCAGGACACTCATTGGGGAGGGGAGAAAAATGAAGAAAAATCTTGATGGGAACCAACTAAATGCTGTCTTAAAAAGATATTGGAAGTAATAGCCAACAAAACAGTAAATGTTCGACTACTCAACTCCCTCTCTCCCAAAAACCATCCAACGAATACGAACAAGACACGTCGAAGACTGTTGGAGATGTTAAGGCGAACTTATAAACGACGTTCTCTTATGAAATCCTCTACAAGAATGCACATCTGTCGAACGACCTGTAAAGATTTACGTATATCAACTCTATCCGGACACTGAGTGCAGATTAGATCTCTCAGGACCGATGGACTGTAGGGACGGATAGAAAGAGATATTCAGAAAATACTGTGATATTAGCACGACTTGATGATGTATATATATTGTCACGTGATATCCCACGGAGACGATAGAAATAAGATTAATACTATCCTCCCGTTGGAATGAACAGTGGCACGCCGTCAAAAAAGTGACCGTTAAGAAAGAATGTAGGTCACAGAGGGGATATCAACAGATGTTGGTACTTAGTAACATCAGGTCGCCGGACACCGGAAGGGAGAAGGAGAGAGAAGCCAAATGATTCGCTGGGACCCTAAAACGGAAGTGGCACCTTCTTCCCGTCAGCGAAAAAAACGAAAAGAAAGGTTAGTTATTGGAAGGGGCTCGTGGCAGACAGACCCATAGCCAAGTACTCCGGGAGAAGAAGACAAAAACATATCTTGGACACGAGGGACCCAAGTTCTTCAAGCCAGTGTTAAAAATAACATAAAGTCTATTAGCCCGTGAAAGAAGAAAGATTCTCCAGTGGAACCCCGTCGAAAAATAAGATAAGTAACTTTGGGGCTTTTTATCCTTTATACCCAAATTTTATATACCACCCTCTATCTCTCTCTCTCTCTCTCAATTTGAAGAAACGAAAGAACAGAAAAGAAGGAAGACATTTATGTCCATGGACTGTTCAATTCATTATATATTTGACACAGTGAAAGTGTATCTCTTTGTATAGTAAAGGATCCATGTATTTTATGTTACCACGTGGTCTAAGTGGTTCTTTGCAGTTCTGCTACGAATTTGTTGTGTCACATTTCCTTTTCAGCATCTATTCGCCTTATGTTATCTTGCTTAGAATTGTCCTATTTATTCCTTAAAAATATCACACGGGAAACCGGAGTTGCCGACTACTACAATATAATATTGTTACGACTAAAACCTATAGGTCCATATCTTCTGTTGTTTAGGGAAGGAAGTTTAGTGGCCTTGGTGGGTGTGTGGATAGTGTGAAATTTGGAATCCCTTGCAAGCGGCGGTCAGTCTGGCCCTAAATTAATCCCTCACGTAATATGCCAGGTCTTATATGCCTGAGAGAAAAACTCTGAACGAGGACTTATTCTATAGGGGATCAAGTGCCAACCTGCCCCGTCTACACACGTGCGAAAATAAAACCCCGTTCTGGGATGAAAGTAAACCTTTCGCGTCACAATATATATATCTTTAAGAAAAAAACCAAAGACCGGTTAATTCATGATTATAAATTTATCATCATGAATTAACCGGTCTTTGTTTTTTTTTTCTTAAAGAAATATTGCTCTGTAATAAATTACATTGAGCTCTCTACCAGGAAAATTTAAATGTTCAGTTCTTGAATGATTTTCTTGTCCTGAGGGAATTACTCCAAACTTTTTAACCTGACCGAATATTACCTATATATATATAAAAGAAAAATCGTTTAAAAGTGCTCAAATAGTGGACAGCAGAGCACGATATAACATGAAATAAACTGGTACCCCACTTCTTTATTTTGGTTGTTTGGTTTGCTAGGTTTTATCGTATATCAACATTTGTAGGTTATTTAACGCCAAATCCTTTTTAGACGAATATTATATATATATATATATATTGGTAAGCAAATAGATTTTTGGTAATATTTTAAACGAGTCTGATCTCGTTTGTTCAGATTGTTAAAGTGAGCTTTTCTGTTGTAGGGGAGGTCCATAAACATATTTTTGAGGCCAATTTTTTCTTCGATAGTTGATTATGCGAGTGGAAGCTGCTGTTACAACTAAGTCTTTCTTGTTCGTGGTATTGTGAAAGGTTCTTTGGAATAGGTTTTTGAATTCTATCAGCATATGCTTCTATGTGTTTGGTTTTTCAATGGAGCATTTTGGTGGTGGTTCCTGTTTTCGTATGAAGTTGTGTGTTACTTTCAGGTGTTTGGAATTTAGTATCATTTCCCGTCTCATTTTAGCTTTATTTTCAATAAGTATGAGTGAAAGTTTTATCTTCTGGCTGAATATTTGGAAATATTCTGTTAATGCGGTCATTCTTCTTTCCTGGTGTAAATATTTTGCGTATTTAGCGCATATCTTAGGACCAATATATTCCTAATTTTTTTATATTATACTTTGTAAAAATGAAAGAATATTTTTTTTTTTTTGTTTGGTTTGTTTTTTCTCCTCCCAATTCCTACTTGCTCTCTTTCGTTCTGCACTCATTTTTTGCATTGTAGCGGGAATATTTACCACTTACTAATTCTTTTCATCGTCCATTTTACTTTTGGAATTCTTCTAATAATTGTATTTTTAATACATGAAACTTTGCTTTATGTAACTTACATGAAGCAGTGATATATATATATATATATATATATATATATATACTATCTAGTCACACTGATGAGTTCTGATAGAACGAAACAGATCTGTCTGTGGATGACTATATATATATATATATAAGAGAGAGAGAGAGAGAGAGAGAGAGAGAGAGAGAGAGAGAGAGAGATCGGTATAAAACGGTTGTAAAACTACAAACCTATTACTGTGCACTATGCACGAAAGTGCAGATCTGATATTGTAAGATTATATTAAGAAGGTATTATACTTATGATGGAAAATAAAACTGCCCTTGACACAGAGGTTCTTGAAATCTATCTATCTATCTATCTATCTATCTATCTATTTTTGTTTATTCTCTCTCTTTAACGTTCATTAATTTTTTCTCTCTTGTCTCTTTTTTACTCTTTTTTCCATTACAATGAAGTCAACGACGTATGACGTTATCACTACGTTTTTTCTTTTTAATCATCTTCATTTCTTTCATTTATTACTTCATTCATATTTTTTTACTTTTCTCCAAGACGTGTAGTACCCCTGTTTTTCCTCCAAATTCAAGCCAAGTGGTCCATTATTTATCTGAGGTGATGACATGACATAACTGTCAAATACATGCGTTCATATCCCATTCTATTAGATATTATTGATTAAATTTGTAAGATGCCCACTGTATTCCTTTATGGTAATTTAACCATAACATAAGAAAACGGCAATATTTGCTGGGTTTTTATTGAAACTATATGCTGAAAGTTCTCCAACTAAGAGAATAAGGCAATTAAAACCGGCTCATTGGTCTAGTGGGTAGAGAGCTCTCCAATGGTCCGGGAGACCTGGGTTCAATCCCAGATCGCGTCATACCAAAGACTTTAAAAATGGTACTTGATACCTCCTTGCTTAACACTCAACAATATAAGGTACGTATCAAGGGTAAAGTGGAGCAATCCAAGGAAAGGAGTAGCACCCTCCCCTACACCTCGGTGTTGTAGCTATTGAAAAGGGAGCCTTCTGGTCGCCCTTGACTAAAGGGAGACAACTTTACTTACTTTTACATTTAAATATCGGGTGTGGGGAGTTGTGGCTTACGTGTTGGACTGCGACATCGTACTAAACCGTATGCCATTAAATAAAGAAACCAAACTAAACTATATGCCGTTAAATAAAGAAACCAAACTAAATTATTTGCTATTAGATAAAGAAAGCAAACTAACCCATATGCTATTTGTGACGGCCCAGCGGCAACGGTAGGGTTAATATGTAGGAAACCAAGGACTGATATGAAGACCGGAAATTAGGCAGACAATTGGCGGGTTTTCGAGCCCTAGCAACAGCGGAGGACCAACTGAAAAGGGGCAAAGGTTTTGACCTAGAAAGGGAAAAGACATACGATTGGTCGAGGCAGCGAGGACGTTTGACCGCCAAAAAGAACGAAAGCCCAAAAGTCAGTTCCGAGCTTCGCCAAGCAAGAGAAAAGACGCCTTTTCACGAGGTCAAGTGAAAGGTGAAATTCGAGTAGCAGAATGGCCTAATAGAAGCCGTCAACTCCGTTGGGCAAGAAACTGAGGCTCAACGTAAAAGAAAAAAAATGGTGTCTTGCGACTCGTTAATAAGAAATTAACGAAAATAAGAAAAAAAAACAAAAGAGAGGAAAGGAAAAAGGTTTGTCAAAAAATTTAATACAAATGATATACGAAACCTAAATAAAGGACCGTATCAAGAATATCCAAAGAAACATTTTTGAAGTTGTTCATTAGCTGCCTGTTTCGGTGGAAAACATATTTGTTTAAAATTGTATATCCACTTTAAAGACAAAGAGGAGAGACTTTTTTTCTTCGCTAAAAGAAGGGAAAGAAAAGGAAAATAAGAAAACAAATATGGAGGAGAACGAGGAGGCTCCCTCCCTTTAATTGTAAAAGGAAAAAGAATATATTGGTGTAAGTTTAAGACAAGTTGAAAAAAAAAGAAAAAAAGGAGAACTTTGTCTTATTGGAAGGATATAGTCAAACAATATTGGAAGCGACTTGTCCTCCACATTTCTGTATGTTTTTTTTTGTTTGTATTTGTTTTGCTTTTTGTTTTTCTGTTGTTAGAATTGTACTTTCTTTGAAATAAAATATATAAGAAAGATACATGTATAAAGAAGAGAAAAAAAAGAACCACGCGTCATATTGTTTGTCCGGTTCGGCATTCTTCAGGTGTTCATTTATATCACGTCGCCCTCTCGACCCTTGACACATCCTCATTCGTCCATATCTCGAAAATTAAACCTATACGCAAGCTTTATACATGGCTAGTTATATGGGCTTTCAAAGCTATCAATAAAATATAACTAGTCACGGAGAACATTTAGAGCTTGGGTGGTACGGTACTGTCGTCAGAGATTCTCCCTGACGTTTCAGGATAATGTAACTTCGGAACAAAGATACAGTAACCGTCACGCTATTAAATAAAGAAAGCAAACTAAAACATATACCATTAAATAAAGAACCCAAACTAAACTATATGATATTAGATAAAGAAAGCAAACTAACCCATATGCTATAAAATAAAGAAACCAAACTAAACCATTTGCCATTAAATAAAGAAACCAAACTAAACTATATGCCGTTAAATAAAGAAACCAAACTAAACCATATGCCATTAGATAAAGAAACCAAACTAAACTATATGCCGTTAAATAAAGAAACCAAGCTAAACTACATGCTGTTAGATAAAGAAAGCAAACTAACCCATATACTATAAAAAAAAGAAAGCAAACTAAACCCTATGCCATTAAATAAAGAAACCAAACTAAACTATATGCCGTTAAATAAAGAAACCAAACTAAACCATATGCCATTAGATAAAGAAACCAAACTAAACTATATGCCGTTAAATAAAGAAACCAAGCTAAACTACATGCTGTTAGATAAAGAAAGATAAAGAAAGCAAACTAACCCATATGCCATTAAAAAAAGAAAGCAAACTAAACCATATGCCATTAAATAAAGAAAGTAAACTAACCCATATGCCATTAAAAAAAAGAAAGCAAACTAAACCATATGCCATTAAATAAAGAAAGCAAACTAAACCATATGCCATTAAATAAAGAAACCAAAGTAAACTAAACCAGACCAATTTTAGCATAATCTGAATTCTCGATATAACGTACATAATCATAAAAATCATAAAACGTAAATTAATCTTCACTATTTCCAAAACAGAAGCATTAATAAATATCCTTTTGAAAAGCTGAGACAAAATTTTCTATACGCCGTCTCTTCGATTCTTAAATGTCTGCATATGCATCGAATAATAGCAGGTATTTTCTAGAACTTTAAATTGTGTTGCATCAATTATCCGATACAAATAGTCTAGATACCTAGAAAATCTGCTTTTTAAATCCTCGTTTTACTTAGATTCAATACCTGGTTGTTGACAGTTGTAAAATATTCATGTACATTACTGAGGTCCGTCTTTTCTCACTAGGTCCTTAAATTCGTTCATTCATGCCGGACGGAGGCCCAAGACTAAGATCAATGTCAGATTCGAGGCTGACTGGCTCTCAGCTTCGATATCGCTTCCTTCGTGTGGGCGAAATGCATCGATAGCAAAGCATATTACGACACCTTCTGGTGATGTAAAGTCAACGCTAATTGTTTCGGTTTCAATAAGCTTCAAGAGGACTTTGTTATCAGGAAAATTGTTCACACAGCGATGGGTGTTTGTCGAAATAACAGGAGCAAATAAAATGTATGCAACGAAAAGATAGAGATGTACACATAGCATTCTTAATTCAAAAGTATTAAGTACGTGTTTGGCACGTGGAAAGATATTTGAAAATGTTTGTTTTTTTAAGAGACAAGAAAAATCCCCCTATCTTTTAAAGAAAGACGCAAAGATAGGTAAGTTTTCATATATACAGATCATTTTGAAGTCATCCATGTTAGATGTTCTGTAAAAATATATTTGGTATTGTCGTATATTGTAACGGTGGACAAACAACGAAGACCACGTAGATATATGAAAATATGATTTATATTTTTATTCTTCGACGGCGACGTTTGTGTGAAGTACGAATGAAGTGTGAGAGAGTTCGCGCATATCTTTCTTCTGTGGGACCCTTTGTGTGTATTAGAGTGACGGCCGGAGAACACACACGGGGGAGCTGACAGGTTTGCTTGGATGACCAACGGGTCTCTCCTTTTAGTCCAAAATTACAGACCTTATATTATCTTTCAACTCCCACGCGGAAATATGAACACGCCTCTTTGCCTACATATTTTCTGTTTATGGCTGGTTACGGGAACTTACATACTTCTGGGTTTATTCCGGTAATTTGTTGATCTTCTCTGCGCACGGAAATATCTGTCACTCTATCTACAGGCAATGATTTACATTCCTCGCCATCCTCCTTTAATTTTCTATTTCCTGTGAAACCACTTTGTTGATGTTATGTTGCGACTGCATTGAATCTGTTAAGATTATTAGATTTTAGAGTTAGCAACGAGAGGCATTGTCCTCAACGTGAATGCCAATAAAACAGAGAACATGTGTTTTAAACAAAAAGGAGCCACCCACACTCGAAGTGGCAAGTCTTCAAAATTAGTCGACTAGTTCATATACCTTGGCAAGAAAATCTCATCTACGGAAATTGATTTCAACACACAGTTTGCAAAGTCATATAATGCTATTGACAAGTTATTGATGATCTGAAAATCTAATCTGTCTGATAAAGTAAAATGGAATTTTACCAAGGTGTAGCTGTAGCTGTGTCCATACTACTATATGAATGCAGCACCTGGACACAGAGAAAATGCTCTGAGAAAATGCTAGATGAGAACAACAGAAGAATGCTGTGTATTGTCTTAAACGATTCCCGGAAGCAACACTCCACAAAAGAGCAAATCTTCGGTCACTTGCCTGCTATCTCAGAAACCATTCTAGTCTGACGAACAAGGCATGAGGAGTGCTCCTGGAAAAGAAACCGCCACCTAATAAGCAAAGTTCACTGATGAATTTTTGCAAATAGTTGATCCAGTGTTGGCCGACCAGCAAAAGCTGATATCAGAATATTGCCTCAGGGGATGAATAATATAATGTTTATTCCACTTAAACAAACTTTGCTAGATTTCTTTATAGCAATACACAAACATTTGCAAACCTAAGATTAGCAGTATGAGGTAAAATACACCAAGACAAATATATTTTCATGTACAAATAATTCTTGTATTATTCTTGTTTTATTCTTAAGACAATTCTTTATTTGTTTTAATTGTATGTATAAAATTCTGTTGACTGATTAACACAATATATATATATATATATATCTGTGTGTGTGTGTGTGTGTGTGTATGTATGTGTGTGTGTATGTGAGTGTGTGTGTGTGTTTATATATATACATAAATGACGGCAGCTACACAAGAATGCTGCGAGCAATATTGAACAGGTCCTGGGGGTAAAACCCCACAAAGCAGCAGCTATACGGCCACCTACCACCCATCACGGAAACTATCCAAATTGGACGAACTAGACATGCAGGACACAGCTGGAGAAGTAGGGACGAGCTCATTAGTGATGTACTCCTATGAACCCATTCACATGGCCGAGCAAAAGCAGGGTGACCAGCTCAAACCTACATACTGTAGCTCTGTGAGGATACGGGGTGTAGCACTGAGGACCTGCTGGAAGCGATGAACGATAGGGAGAGGTGGCGAGAAAGGGTCTGAGTTATCCATGCTGATGGCACGACAAGATGAGATGATGATGATATATATGAAAACCATTATTAAGACGAATGGTTGGAAGAGAGCGCCAAGGATAACCGAGAATAACTTTGTAGAAAAAATTGTGTTTGTATCTGGAAAGAACATAGCCAACTGTTTAGCTTCATCAAGGTCTTAAGGAACTTTGATGCATTGTTTTTTATCGTCCGTCTTAATAAAAATGTTTCTGTTATCTCTGATTCCCAAATATGGAGTCCCAAGAAAAAGATTACAATTGATCATTCTTGGTGGCAATATATATAAACAAATATACGAGCTTTAACAATTATATTGAGTAATCAACTGCATTCAATATTTGGCTATCATGGGGAGATAAATTGTTTTTGTGAATTTTTTCAAAAGGTGACGTTTAAGCACTATCTGCTTACCAGTAAACAAGTGCTGTGGCATAGGACAAAAAATTATCAAAACGTTGTCTAAAAAAATGAATTTGCAGAAAAGAAACACTCAAAACTTGAATCTCGAGGAAGAAAATAGTAGTCGCTTTTATTCTTGGAGATTACAGCGGACTGTTGTTAAAAAGTTCGTTCAATAGCGTTCTTCCTCGCCTTCTCTTTTTCTGTCGCTATCAAACGTCTTCTTTATATATCCCTCTTTTTCCACCGCGCACTTTAGCTAGAGTACGTAGAAAAGGCTCACCTTCCTCTTCTTGGCGATGACGGCGGCGTTGTTATCGTCGGCCTGTTGATACTTATCATATCAGTAGGATTGCTATGACAGGCTGGGTTGTGACAGGGGTCGTGCGCCTCTGTTGAAACCTGGTTGAAAACCTGTCTTGAACTGCCAAAATCTCCCTACTTGATTTCCTTTTAGCGATTTGATGGATCAATTCGAAGGTTCCCGAAGGTTCGATGATCATCAGTGGAACAGTATTGCAACATATGAAAATTCACGCGTGATTATATTAAGATCATGCTTGAACTCTACAGGTCACTCTGTCTGTACGAGCGAGGTTTGTGACATTTTTGATCGTCAGACCTTTATACCCAATGACTGATGACAGCTGATGTGCCCGAACGTTCTCTAACCTTGAGACCGCCGTTATTCAATGACGGCGCCCGTCCGTAATATTACAGTGATACGCTGTCCGTGGAGGGTTTATGAAATACCACTGGTATACCGGTGTAATTGGCCCAAAGCTTTAATTATTGATATAAACACCATTGCCTTCAAACTGAGTATATTTCATCGAAATGACTTGGTAAAATTCTAAACAGATGGCAAATGGAAGTAGCAAGGTTCGGAGAAAATTGTGGATGAAGCATTGTTTCCAGCCGAGTTCTTCCTGGAGATCTTTAATTATTTTTGTAGTATGATGTCATCCCTGATTATGGTTAGAGGTTATTTCTTTATTGTTAGGTTATAAAAATGTTGATGCCCAAGCACAAAAATTCTATGTTCAATTGTCCGAGTTGTACCTATCTCGCTTTGGATCAAAAAGATATGAAAGACTTCCTAAACAATTACCACATATGATGAAACATGGCGCTTGGGTGAAAAAGACATTTCATGCAGTGGAAACAATCATTCTCCGGTAAAAAAATGTTCCGGGCGCAGCGGTCAGTAGCAAGAGGTAATGTTAATAGTTTTCTGTAACATGAAAGGACCCATCGCTATTGATTTCCTTGAACAAGATGCAACTATAAACAGTTCCTCCTGTTGCTTAGAAAAGTTAAAAAAGACGTAAAGAAGGAACAAAGAAGCCTTCCATTATTCTGGGTCATTTTTTATAAGAATAATACGATTACCCATAATGCAACAAGAGAGTGGAAATTATCCTCCATTTTGCCTAGGAACAGCTGCCACATTCTCCAAACAGTACAAATCTTACCCCCGCCCAATTTCAAATGCTCTCCCCTCCAACACTGCCAGATTGGAACAAGTTTTTCAAGTGATTATGGAGTGAAAACCATTATAGATTATACCATCCAAAACTTTCAATGCTGAAAGAATAGGGAAGTTTGTTTTTGATTGGGAAAACGTGTTTTAAAGAAGATTATATTGAAAATATAAAGCATTTTTCCTGAGTCATTTTATTGCAAAATTTACCTTATTTATTGAATGGTCCCTGATATACATATATATGAATTCTGACCTTGTCACGAATTCTATTTGCACGGCGCGGTAGTTAAATGCATAAAGTGTGTGTGTGTGTGTGTGTGTGGCTTAACGGGTAATGGTATGAAAAATGAAATTAGTGAAATATCTGCTGAGTATTGGACTCACCAGACCTTTCACTGATTTTTTTTCATATTATTGTCGTTAGATAATTTCTGCATTTCACCAAAACACGTGGTTAATAAATATTGGAAACTGACATTGATTTTTCTTGATAGCTGAATAAACGTTAAGATATCGTCACTTTTTTCGATTTCTCAGTCATCTTTTAAATTTTAAAATCACACACACACACACACACACACATATATATATATATATATATATGAAGTGAGAGAGAGAGAGTTGAATTAATGTAACGTAATGTCCAGGGGATTTCGGTTCACGCCTTTGAGTTTAGTTAGGTTGAGAACCTTTCGGCTCAGCACATAGGTTAGTTAGGTGCAAACATTGATGCAGGTGTTAACGCAGGGAGCGCGCGGGCGGACGAAGGTGTCACTCAGATGTCACAATTGTCCGAGACGAAACGGATGACGGAGTGCGAGTGACGTCACGCACCGGAAGTGCGCAGAGGTTTGTGGAGAATTGAAGAAATTTAGGGAGTTGAATACTTGACGCTAAACGAGGAGGATCGACTTTTGGAGCTCTCAGACGCGATGCCAACTTGCGCCCTATTGGGGCCGCTCGAGAGGGGGGCCAAATGAATAAGACAGCATAGAAGATTGTGTCTCTCCTCGTTATGGCAAAACCTTTAACTCAAAGTTAATAAAAAGGTTTCTTACCTGAACGAGAAGTCGTTACGTGTTTTCGAATTTCGAGATTCCTATGTTCTTTATGTTCTATCGTTATGAATATTATATGTCTATTTCGCACATGGCGTTAAATGTGGCTACGTAACATAAACAAATCTTTCACAAACGTTTTTTCATGAATCAAAAAGTATTTTAGTATTGTAGTATAAAAGCTAAAAATGGCTTCGAAACAGAGGAAAGGAGATTGAATTAAGAATGTAGAAGGAAGAGAAAAACGAATGTTAATCTTGTCTTCCTCAAACAGAGCCACATCGCTATTTGAGGGACCTATTAAGTTTGAATTCTGAAGTGTCAAAATCAGAACTCTTATTCCCACTTTCTACTAATACACTTTGTTTCATAAGTAATTAAATAATTAACCAATTATATATATTCTGGAAAATGTACGAAGTTGTTGTGTGGTAGCATTAATGGCATTTGCAAAGATTTTCTTGCAAAAAGAGAAATCCTTCCTTTAAATTGAAGTGGAAATAGTTTCTAAGAGAAATCCGTTCAAAAACAGACATCAAATCAACAATAAAAATAGGACAGAAAAATTACTTTACGGGGGTTGGATTATTCTTTTCTGTAGAAAGCTGAAAGTCTAAAATATATAGCAATTTAACGTTGCATACTGGGTAAAATAAATCTAATTACAAAATTATGCCGAATCAATGTCAGCCATTTTAACTTCAAATATTTCTGCTTGAAATATTTATCTTAAGAACAGTCTGCAAATGCTGAAAACTAGATATTGACTAGGAACATTGACTAACTCCATATTTACCAACCCCTCGACTCGGGCAGGATATGACACAAGGTCAATTTTTTAGCGGAGTTTAACAGGTTTTGAAATCAGAGTTTTCCATCTCCTCGACTAGTTGCCTCATCAAGGCTGAAGAACAAAGTCTGTCCTACTATTTATTTACTCTTTCTTGGTTTTCGGCGATTGTACTTTGTATTGCTAGATAATACGACAAACTTTAAAGGAGGAAGATCTTCTAATAGGTCTTCCTCCTTTAACTGAGAGGTTACTCTTATCTACTAAAGTTGTTGGCGGTGTGTTATAAGCTCTAACCGTCTGGGAGAAAAGGAAAATATTTCACTAGGAAAATTATTTTCAGTAATTTATTATCAATAGAGCTTGCAGATTACAGAAAAGAAAAAGTTATAGAAAGAAAATAAATGCATGAAACGATCTCATAAGACAGGTGGATAGGTAATAATTATGCACTGAAAGCTTATAGTCTAGTCTTTATTTTAGCAGCAAGAAAATTTACTAGTGACGATATTTGCTTCTAAAGCCATATGCAAATCATATGATTATTTCATAATAGCACAAAAACCTATGCATTTGGTTAAAATATGTTTAATGGTGTATGCAATTTGATATGCCGGACGTACTGTCTGCTTTTCCTTTCTCATTACGTACCAAGTTCATTTATCTTGTTCCTTCAGAGAAATATACAATAATATAAAGAAAAGGAATAAGCTTTTTAAAAGGGAAAAATGGGAGGAATGGTATTATAATTTAAAACAGTAGGTTTATATAAAAGTATATATATAAAAGTAAAAATTGGAAATTTTCTAATACATAAATGCAAAGAAAACAACCAAACAGTAATTTGTAACCGGAGACGTGACCCCCAATTCTGTTTGGACTTCTTTGAAGAATGAAGAGTTAACATTTAAACATCGTTACTCTAAGGTCGACCATGAATAGGAGTTGTGGTGCCAGATAAGATCCAAGCTATGAGGAAAATGGCTCGTATATATTATGCATATATGTCATTATAACAACAAAAAGATTGTACAACTCAGTATTTGAATGGTTTAGTTGATCTCTTTGCTTAATGGCATATCAACCTTTGTGGTTGATCTTATGCCAATGCAAGCCTTGTAAAAGAAACGTAATTGTACTAGTTGACTGCGACTGGACTTTTAACTTACTTGCCTCAATGTCGCAGCTCAGCACGTCAGAGGGAGGGGGTGGCCTCATAGTGTAATGATTAAAGCACTGAACTACGGTATCGTTGTAAGCGAGTTCAAACACCAGTCGCACTATTACGTTCACTTTCGGACAAATACATTTGGTAAAGTTATCGATCCCCTTATCAATGGGTTAAATAGTACCGCTACTCTCATTCTAGGATTGTTTTGCCATTAAATTACACACGAAATTTGAGATGTCATTAAAACAACAAGCCAATCAGAACGTTAGCCACTTTACCACGGTGGCTCTTGATGTATATCGGCATAATAAAACCAGGAAGGATTGATATGCTGTTAAACTAAACAAACATAATAGTACTAATCGAATAATATTCAGATAATGAAGAGTCGATCGATCCAGTAAATGATAAAAAGCTGTATAAGATGGTCTAAACTTATTAATATTTTTTACAAGAATTTACATTATTTAGATTTTTCCAAATTATATATATATATATATATATATATATATATTGTTTACTATATTTACAGATAAGGAGTGCTCAATATCAGTGATATATACATATATATGTGTGTGTGTGTGTGTGTGTGTGTGTGTGTGTGTGTGTGTGTGTGTGTGTGTGTGTGTGTGTGTGTGTGAAAAGTACATAGTGTTTTCACTACCATCGTTCTCCTAATAATCATGTCAGCGTGAAACTTGAAGTGGTGAGATATGTTAGGGAACTTTTGAATATGCTGATGATTTCACCTTTGCTTTATCTTAAAAGTATAGACCGCTTTGGCATTTGTACAGACCGGGTTGTGCTGCCTTTTTAGCTTTTTGAATTGATTGCTAGTTGTTATGCATTCAAGGTTTAATATAATTCCTGTGTGTTAATGTTTGTGTGCACAAGTACTTGTGTGTGCGTGTGTGTGTGTGTGTGTGTGTGTTTCTTTGTTTAATGGCATACAAACCTTGGTGTATGGTTAATTCCACGGGTATCCTTATTGTCGAAAAGTAGTGGCGCGATTTAACACGTATCTTGATGGATAAAGAAGTTTCCAACTTTCCCAAAGTTATTACTCTAACAGTGAATGTAATAGCGCTTCTTGAGTTTGAAAACGTTTACTATGAAGTTGATGTCATGCAATTTAGCCTCTACACAACGAGATGCCCTCATTTTATGTGTGTGTGTGTGTGTGGAAAGAAAAAGAAAGAGGAAGAGAGAGGGACACTTTGTAGTCTTGTAGCATATCCACGTCCAAAAATACGACCAAGATACGGATACGTGAAATGTAATTAGGGAATCGCGAAAAACACGGAATTGGTTCAGGTACGAAACTTTTATTTACCTTTTTGAGTTTAAGGTTTTTCGACATGAAGAAAGAGACACACAATTTCTTTCTATGCTGACTTTTCCATTTAACTCCACCACGTGTGGCCCATTTCGTAGACCCCAACTGGTCTCGCCTCGGCGAGCTCCGAAAATCGTCTACCTTCTTTTAGCGTCGAATCTCAACAAACTGTTTTTTTTTCAAATCCCCCAAATCCTTAGCGCTTCCGGGCATGACGTCATTCACGTCCCCGGTAATATTTCCTATCTGGGGTTTTTATTGAGAGATCTCTGATTGTCACATCCGCCCCACACGCGCGTGAACACATGCGCTCAATGTGTGCACCTAACTAACCAATGCAATAAGCGAAAGGTTCTCTGCCTAACTAAACCGAAAGGCAAGATATATAAAACGAAATCCCTCTGAAATTATATTAGTCTTAGTATACTGTTCACAGTATACAGTTCTTTTAGGGGGTGTCCTGGTGGTGTAATGGTTAAAGCGATGGACTGCGGAATCATAGTAAGCGAGTTCGTACTCCAGTTGCGCTATTAAGTTCACTTTCGGGCAAATACCCTTGGGAAAGGTATGAACCCCCTTATATTCCCAGCAATGGGTTAAATAGTACCACTACTGTTCTTCTAGAAGAATGGCTTTGGCATTAAATAATCTACAAAGGTTGATATGCCATCAAACAAAGAAACCAAACCAAACCAAACCAAACAGTTCTTCTGGAAGATAATTATTTTACGTCACGTTTAATAACACTGACATTCACTTTCTCTTACTAAGAAAAAAAAAATCAAACGCGAAGATTGGTCTGCAAAGAACTTATTTCGTCCCTTTTACCACTCTCCTATCGAAAAATATTTCTTCTCTCGCTTTTCTGTTCTTTCTTCAACTGAAGATGCCCAGACAAGATCAACACTCACGTCGTAACAATCCAGGAGTTCCAATCAAAATCTTCATAACCAATTCTTCTGAAACTCATCGATACTTTCTTCATACACCCGCTTTTTCGTTTAATGTTCCATATAAACAGCTTCCTCAATCAAGAACAGTTAAAATATGGAACAAACGTCTCCTATGAATGTTTTCCAAATACATATAACTTGAAAATTTTCACGTTCCAGATCTTCTCCGACATTTTACACTGAAGAGACTCCCCATGGCGTAGTGGCTTACGTATTGGACTGCAATATCGTAATATGCGAGGTCGAATTCCAATCGTCCCATATTATGTTACATTTTGAAATAATACACTTCGGAAATGTAAAAACCTCTTTATTACCCTGAAATGGTTTAAATAGTACAGCTAATGTTCTATAAGGATGGCTTTGGCACAAAAGTTGATAGCCCATTTAACAAAGAAGTCAAACTAAACGAACCTTTTAGCAGTCTTAATCTTGGGTGCTCTGGTTTGCCTTGTATTTGGGTCTAGGATAAATATTAAGTCGGCAATTATACTACATTGGGAAAAAAAGCAACTTCTTTTTTTTCAAAAGCACATGACTTTGTGGTGTTTAAATGCAGGGTAAATAAGTATCTGATCGTTCTCGAGATGCCAGACTAACTCATTCTTTATTTAGATCCATATTTCCATTTCGTGCAAATATGACTTAATGCTCTTTAAGTCCAAGGCCTTCTTGAACTGTTTGTTTAAACCTATTCCCATCTTCGATACTGTACCAGGTTGTTTTTCCGGCTCGTCGACAACTTTCAAATCGGCGAAAACAATTCGGGCAAAATATACAAATTAGTGTTTTCCAAAATCATATGATTTGGAATCCCCGAAGTTCATTATTTTTGTTGTTTCTTTATTTGAAACCATCTTTTTTTATGAGTCACCCTTGCGTAGTGGCTAATGTGCTGGATTGCGATACCCTAAGAAGCAAGTTCATGCAACAGTCACGCTGTTCCGTTCACTATTGGACTAATACCTTTTGGAAAGGTATGCACACACTTAAACTTCCAGTCATTAGTAAAATCTTAATACTTCTGTTCTTAAAAAAAGATGGCCTTATCTCTAAATAATCCAGAAAGTTTGATATGCTATCAAACAAAGAAAACAAGCCAAAACATATTCTTGATTCTGCCAGGTTTAGTTTCGAATCGGCGCTGACTCTTTTTGCCATATATGTACGTAAGTTTTTTCCATGACATTTAAGTTTTTAAATCTAAGGCAACTATGTATCTCATTACTCTCAAGATACCTGTCTTACTACCAGTCAGTCTAAATCAACATTTCCATCTTCCCTTATCGCCCATTCTTCAATCCTGCTTGCTATTCATTTACTACTGATATATAATCATAGCCTTTTAGTGAGGAACGGACATTTGCATTCGGTTGAATTTGAGTATAAACCAAAATATCAGTTGTTAATTTGCGTTTTTTCAGACCCTATACTGCACAACAAAGATCCACTTATTTGTCGCGTCCAGTGCTGCAACGGATCGATTATTAGCTAAATATTCCAGATCAACATTCAGCTAATAACTACATATAAGGCTACAGACTTATTGATCCATTTCCCCCGTCCACCGTAATTTGTTCTCTTTCGATTTGATAATCCTATCTACTGTCTAATCTGTTCAGACTCTATAGAAATCGAAATATACTACTTTGAACTTGATACAAATGTCGCAAATAACCAGAAAATCTGTTTTCAAGTATACTTATATTTAGCTGGTGAAAAAAAAATGTGTATTTTTTTTTCTTTTAATCTTCTGTGCTTTGCAATGAACTATAATTTAAATATGTTCAATATAGCATTTTCAAGTGTAGATATCACTATGCGATCTGTATAAGACTAAATTACATCCACTAGTGAGGATCTCATGCTAGAATTCTGGGTAATGTGGAGTTACTCCCTCATTACCGTTTCTCCAAAGTACAGTGGTCACGGAGTGGTAAGAGTAATTAGGGTCTTATCTCATTTTGTTTTGTTTTGTTTTGTTTTTAAATAGATCTCTTTAAGGTTAAGTTTAAACTTAATTTGAATTGCATTAATATCTTTTTTCTTTGGTTTGGTTTGGTTTCTTTGTTTAACTGCATATCAACCTTTGTAGGTTATTTAATGCCAAAGCCATTCTCTCAGAAGAACAGTAATGGTACTATCTAACCCATATCTGGGAGGATCATACCTTTCCATACGGGTAATTACCCGATAGTGAACGTAATAGCACGACTGAAGTACGAACTCGCTTACTACGATTCCGCAGTCCATCGCCTTAACCATTAAAAGGACACCCCCTCATTAATACATTTACTGTTTTAGTGAGATGATTATCGCCAAAAGAAATGAAATTGGCAATTCGAGTTCAAATACTGGACGATGCTCTGTGCATTTCATTTCACGCTTATAATCTTTGAAAGACATGACTCTATGGCTAAATAGTTGGACAGACACAGTTTTTTTAGCCGTGTTAAGGTAACCTGACTAGGAAAAGTAAAACTATGAATTCAAACCAGCTTTACACATTGAATTTTAAAATCTTAACATTTTAACGAACTATGAAGTGGTTAGCAATTTAAAACGATTGTGAACTGAATCTAACCGCATACAAATTATTACTATCAGATATGAATGATTGTAAACATGATTCTAAAAAAATTATTTAATAAGAATAGTTAACTGAACTTAAATAGTTGTTTGGAAATTATTATCAACAATTAAGTTACTTGTAACTATGTAACTATATGCATATTGTGTGTAATAAGACATTTTCCAAACTGTGACCGTGTAAGAACTATTGTATGGTTATACCACTTGGACTTTAAACGTTTGAATAAAAAGCTAGATGGCTACCGCAAAAAAATGCTGCATGTTGTTTTCATCAAATCCTGGAAGCAGCATCCCACAAGACTTCAGCTGGACGACTCAAAAACAATGCATCTTAGATGTACAATGCAAGATGGAAAAGTCATGAGAGACTCATCAGAGATTTTCTTCTGTGGTCTCCAACTCAGGGATACTTTAGTTTTAGCCGATCAAAAGAAAGAAAAAAGACATGAAATCCAGTTTGTGCCGAAAATAGATACCGTGTTGAGAACCTCACCATTCTTGTGTAATAGCCGTCTAGCTTCCTCTCCAGCCGTTTTGTTTGCGTCCAAGTGGTGCATCCATACAGCAGTATCGACACGGCCGCTGCCAGGAAGAAACTGCATTTCATTTTATCGGTCAGGTTAATATTGAATAAGTCCTAGCGGCAACGCCCCACAAAGCACCAACTATACGGCCACCTGGATCCCATCACGAAAACTATCCAAGTTAGACGAACCAGACACGCAGGACACTGCTGGAGAAGCAGAGACGTGCTCATAAGTGAAGTACTCCTATGGACCCCTACATAGAGCCCAGCAAAAGCTAGAACATACATACAGCGACTATGTGAGGATACGGGATGTAGCCCTGAAGACCTGCCTAAGGCGATGAACGATAGGGAAAAGTGGCGAGAGAGGGTCAGGGATATCCATGCTAGCGGCACGACATGATGATTATGATGATGTTGAGAACCTCCCAAATGAGCGATAGGGACTGGTGGTGAGAAATACTAAACGGTCATTATGCATTTGAGAAAGAATAACAATTTGGAACTCTTATTTACAAATCATTGTTAATTCTGATTTTTGTTTAAAATGATTATGAAATACATGAAATAATTGATTGGCTCATTTTTAAAAATCTTTTATCTTCCGTGCGCTTACAGTGCGTGACGCCATTCACACTCGCTAGCCCCCGTTTCCCATCTCAGGTTAAATTCTTTACATATATATACACACACACACACACACACACATATATATATATATATATATATATATATTGCATGCAGTTAAATAGTTTCTGGTATTACTATTTGGCTTTAGTATTGCTATTTATCAAGTATTCCTATCTGAATTAATATTAATCATTATTTTGAATAAAACTAATGATATTATTCTTTTATTTGCACACAGTTAAATGGCTTTAAGCATTGCCCTTTAATACAATTTATTGGATTTAATATCAATCAATTGTTTGCTCTCAATTTAAAGGTTTTAAGTATAGTAAATAAAAGTAAAAGTAATGTTGGCGACCGTAGCCGAAAGCCACCAGAAGGCTCCCTTTTCAATAGCTACTACACCGAGGTGTTGAGGAGGGCGCTACTCCTTTCCCTGGATTGATCCAGTTTACCCTTGATACTACCTTATATTGGTGAGTGTTAAGCAAGGAAGTATCAAGTACCATTTTTGAAATCTTTGGTATGACGCAACCCTGGATTGAACCCAGGTCTCCCTGATTATTGACGAACTTTAGACCAATGAGCCGGTATGTAAGTATAGGAAATAAATGTAATTTTTTTTTATTTGACGCATTGATGGGACCCTAAAAAGTGCAGACACCATGGATGAGAGTGGGGCTGGGAGTAATGAAAATGAAGGCATACTCCACATTTGCAAAAGCCGCAGGACTGGAGCCTCACCATCAGATAGTTTAGTGTCATACCCAGGACACTTCTTGGGAGTTCAACCTAGTTTACATCGAATGCATCTCTGCGGAGGGAAAAGACACTCAACGAATGCCCTGCATATGACATTAAACAGTCTGATGGTGAGACTCCAGTAGTGCTGAAGCTTTGGGGAATGCGGAGTACCTATTCACTGCCATCGCTCCAAGGTCTTGTCTAATTCGAACTGGTAGCACCTGATAGAATCCTATCAATGGGTCAGATAGAACTGTTTGATTGCTTACATTGAGTGCGAGTAAATAACTGATGTTTAATTGAATTGTAATTGATATATTGCAATACTTTAAACCATTTACCTTTTCTAACTTATGCTAAATTGAATTGTTTGAAATAGAAGTGTTTGATCATTTAGTTGTGTATAAAGAAATGATTGACGTTTTATTGAATACATAGCAATGCATGAAACCATTTAAACTTTCTGACTTATGCTAAATTGAATTATTAGAAATAGAACTGTTTGATCATGTAACTGTGTGTAAACAAATGACTGATGTTTACTTGAATTATTAGTGATACATAGTAATACTTGAAACCATTTAACTTTTCTGACTTATAGTAAACTGAATGTTTAGAAATAGAACTGTTTCATCCTTTAACTGTGTGTAAACAAATGACTGATGTTTAATTGAATTGATAGTGATATGTGGTCCGATGCTAGTCACAGAGCCCAATGTGGTGTGACTACAAGTCACAGTACTTGTTATGGCTATTTTATTCGTGCCTACCACATTAGCTTCCGGCTGTTGGCTTTGTCGAATCCTTCCTTGCCCACGCTGGGTTTGAAAGATCCACGGAGTGGTTGTTGACACAATTCAGCCGGATCTTCTACTGAAGGTCTGGTAATATGAGTGGCTAAATTGTCTAGCAACTCAAAGAATTGAGAAAACCCGTCGTTTAACAATAACAACAAATCGTTTTTATTGAAACACGTTTGTGAGACAATAAATAACAAACAAACGAGGTTTGCTTTCCTGGCAAACAGAAGAAGAAAGAATATTGAGAGAGGAAGAGTGACGATGAGATACAGTTAGAGTAACAGTAACGTCTCTAAAGTCTGGGACTTTGAAATTTTGTAACATCTGAAGGTTGTCTAGGGTACTTCGGGTCTACATGTTTCTTTGGCAGTCTTGAGTTTCTTCTTGGTCCTTTTTTCTTATCCTCTCGGAGGATTCGTTTAATTATCCCATTTTTATATATCAATATCTGGACTAAAATGGTTTCTTATTGGTTGTCCAATAAGAGACAATTAGGAGTTATATTCCCATTGGTCAGCCAATCCTAGTTCAGGATTATATCTTACAGATATACGGGAAACCCTTTTTAGATGCTTTGGCCAATGGGAACAGGGTTAGAGCAATTGGTTTGAACAAAATGATTCTCAGCCTCACCTGACTCACATGCCCAACTCACGTTTATTTAGGGTGAAGCAAAATTAAATCCCCCTTTTGACACTGACCTTAAGATAAGGACTAGAAAAATATATTTTACGAAATGACCCGTTTCATCATTGTGATTGAAGTTTCAGTTGACAACCGAAAAACTAAATAAATTTGCTGACCTTTAAAATCAAAAACATTTGTCTCGCACTTAACTGACCTTTAAAATCGAAAACGATTGTCTCGCACTTAACTGACATTTAGGAACGATCAACCAGCTTTTTAGGTCTTATAAGCCTTGACCAAAAAGATACTTATTTTAAGGATCTTTTATATATATATATATATATATATATATATATCAATTAGAATAAATTTTTACATATTAATTAAGTACTCAACCGCACGTCGTGTCACATATACATAGCAATACTTAAAATCATTTGTCTGTGCAAAAGAATGAGGTCAAGTTCTTTACAAGTGTTGTCGATGACTAGTATTTACTAATCATATATATTTTATATATATGAACAGGATTTGGCATTATGTGACCTGCAATGGTTGATATGCCATAAGACCCAACCAAACCAAACCAAACCAAGCCAAACCAATTGTTGGAGGTCTTAACCCTATGCAGAGTTGCAGTCGGCGTCCTCTACAACCCCAAATTCTTGATTTTAGATAAAGATGCTTGAAGCCATTAAAGTCCTGGCAAACAGGTGCTTATTATTAAATTGGAAAAGTTACTTGAAACCATATAATGTATTCAATCGGAATACTTAAAACAATCTTTCCGTGTGTCAACAAATTAATGGAGGGAAATCAAAATGTCCGATTAAAAAGATTATTGCAATGGGATAATGAAAAATATCTAATGAAACCTTTACAAGTGAATTAAGTTTCCGTTTTAAATAACCCATAAGAAATTGATATACCACCGCAAAAATAGACAAAACATTTGAAATCTTAAAGTAAAGAATTATTTTGGCATTAAATAACCCCAAAATAGTCCAAGTGCCACAAAGCCAACAAATGCAACTGTTTAGTTTAGTTTGGTTATCTAATGCCAAATCCTGTTTATTCATATACAGTAAATATGTATGATTTTTATAAACCCAATTTGTAGTTGCCCAGTCAGAGGGGAAACCCCCCCACCAGCGAGTGTCCTGGATATGACACAAAACAATCCGATGGTGAGGTTCCAGCAGTGCTGGAGCTATGGGGAATGCGGAGTACCCCTTCATTGCCATTGCTCCCAGGTTCACTCTGGCCCAGAGTGGTAGCACCTGATAGGGCCCTATCTATGGGTTAAATAGAGCTAACAACATACTAATGCTAAAATGAATTGTTTGAGTAGACTGAATAGCTTGAAATAGAAATGTTTTTGACAATTAAACCGTACTTACATTCAAACTGCGTGTTATGCTTAACTGAATTATTTGAAATAGAACTGTTTTTCGACATTAAAACTGTATTTACACTTAACTGAATTGTTACATATAACTGCTTGAATAGTTTGAAATGGAAATGCTTTTTACAATTAAACTGTGTACTTATTATGCTAAACTGAATTGTTTGAAATAGGACAGATTATTTACGTAAAAATGGATTTGGCGTTAAATAACCTACAAAGGTTGATATGCCATAAAACCCAAACAAACCAACAACAAACCAATTTGTAGATAACATTTTTAAAGTGACTGGGCTCATATTTTTTGTACACAGATGGTTTCAAGTATTTCTATTAACTACTAATCATTTGAATTCACACACCTAAATGGCCTCAAGTATTGCTTTATGATATTCTCGATTTAACATCAGTCATCTGTTTACACACAGTTTGTAGGTAATTTCATTTTTAAATGAGTAAGAACTAATTTGTTTACACACTAGTATTGCTTTTGGTTCTACACAGTTAAATGGTTTCAATTATCGCTATCTGACACTAATTAGTCTATTCACTATTAATCATATGTTGGCAGACAATGTGATGATTACAGGTATTGCTATTTAACATTAATTATTCTATTCAAAACTGTTCATTCATTTGCACACATTCAAATGATTCCAAGTATTGCTACATTATACCAATATTTCAATTCATAGTTTCAAACATGCCTGTTTCAAGTATTGCTATTTAATACTAATAATTCTATTCAACATTACCCATTCGTTTGCACACAGTTAAATGGTTCCACCTCTTGTTAAGTATTACTAACAATTCAATCAATCATTAGTTATTTGTTTACACATAGATAAATGATCTAACAGTTCTATTTCTAACAATTCAATTTAGCATAAGCCATATATTATAAATTTCAAACAGTTTTATTTGACCCATTGATAGGATTCTTCGGGCCAAACTAGATTTTAAATACTTGTCGTCGATAACACTTGTAAAGAGCTTGAGCTCATTCTTTTGAACAGACAAATGGTTCCAAGTATTGCTATGTATGACTATCAATTCAATTAAATATCAGTCATTTTTTTACACACAGTTACATGATCAAACAGTTCTATTTCTAACAATTCAATTCAGCATAAGTCAAAAAGGTTAAATGGTTCCAAGTATTGCTATGTATGACTGTCAATTCAATTAAACATCAGTCATTTGTTTACACACAGTTACATGATCAAACAGTTCTATTTCTAACAATTCAGTTTAGCATAAGTCAGAAGAGATATATGGTTTCATGTATTGCTATGTAACAATAACAATTCAATTAAACATCAGTCATTTGTTTACTCACAGTTACAAGGTCAAACAGTTCTATTCCTAACAATTCGATTTAGCATAAGTCATATATTTTAAATTTCAAACATTTCTATTTTATCCATTGATAGGACTCTTCGGGCTAAAGTAAACCAAAGAAACAATGGTAAAGAAAGGATGCGCTACATTCCCCAAAGCTCCAAAACTGGAGCCTTACTATCAGATTGCTTACTGTCATAACCAGGACCCTCGGTATATTATTCAACCGCAGCAGACTGGGCTGAAATGTACTTTGAAAATTTACCTTTTGATTCATTGATTTATCCTTTTAGATTTGTTTTCACGTTTAATAATTGTTTGTTTTAGTTTGTCAAATGGAGAAAAAAAAAGAATGAAAAATGTGGTTTATGGAATGAGTGCAAAATGTTACGCAAAAAAAGAGGAAGTATTTTCGATGAATGATCAAGCATTTGACCAGGGGCAGACAACGAACGTGCAGGTCAATGTTTTGACAATTTAATTTAAAACTGCTGAGAGTTTTTGATTGTTGGTTTTGCAATTTAGTGAAAATATTGAAGTGTTATTGAATGTTAAACACTTGCGTGGGTCAAATTCCACGATGAACTTTATTTGGTTGTCGTTGACGCACTTCAGCGTCAAAGTTCTCATCATCCGTTTAATTGACTAGAAAATCTTTTAGTTGTCATCTATCTATCTATCTATCTCCGTTAGTTGATATATTCCTCAGTCAGTTTATAATTGTTCGTCTTTCTGTCAATCTTTCACTATGCATGAATGTATATACATCCGAATATATATATATATATATATATATGTGTGTGTGTGTGTGTGTGTGTGTGTGTGTGTGTGTGTGTGTGTGTGTGTGTGTGTGTGTGTGTGTTTAGATCTACATATCCCTATGTTTGAATATTTGCATTCATGCACTAACGGATATATATATATATATTTATATATATATATATTTGTTTATATGTGTCTGAATGTATATATGTACGTATGCATATATGGATTGATATTTATCTAAATTTCTACATAGTGTCTTCATATCTCTTTCACTTCCTCTCTCTTTCTGTTTCTCTCCCTCTCTCTCAACACACACACACTCACACTCACACACAAACGCGCGCGCACGCACACACACGCACACACACACACACACACATATATATATATAATTTGTTGGTGAGCTATCCTTTAAAAAAACCCAATTATTTATGCTATCAACATTTACATTATTTCCTTAATCTAAACTAATGCTCTGTCGCTTACGATGGTTGAGCCTAGAAGAGTCGGCATTTAATGACTTTGCCAAACGTTTAAAGTAGACGTTCTAGGTGAAAATATCAATAGGCAGTTTGCCTCAGACACCAGCAGGTGGCGTTCAGGTCGAAATAAATGGAATACTTCAATGCGTAAAATTTTCTATCAGTGTATTGTCTGGCTGCCACAATCAACTTCTCTTTCAATAAGAATTTAAAGTACATGATGTCAGTGGAACAATCACTTGAGACTAATTGAGGTTCTATTGAGTTTACGGGAACTTTAAGTGAACTTCTCGTATAAGAGACGGATACTAGATACTCAAGCTCTCAGTTTTCCAATGGAGTAATGAGACAAATTCAAAAAAATATTATTATCAGCTTCATTACGAATCGATTGAATCCTATTCAAAACAGTTCTACTGACAAATTAAGTGACTTTTACGGCATGTCAACCTGTCTAAGATTGTTTTATGCCTAGATCTTTGCAAAACACGTATATATTTACATTTTTTTGTGTTGTAATTTCTTAAGAGTTTTGTTTTCTTTTTCTACATATTTATGACATCAATAATATCCCACAGTTGTATAGTTCAAGTATTTTTATCAAATACTAATAATTATTTGGTTTCAAGTAATTATTTCTGTTTAATAATATTCAGTAGTTTTAACTCATGCTTTTAAGTAAGTAAAGTTGGCGACCGTAGTCGAGGGTGACCAGTAGGCTCCCTTTTCAATTGCTACTACATCGAGGTATTGGGAAGAGTGCTACTCCTTTCCCTGGATTGATCGACTTTACCCTTGATACGTACCTTATATTGCTGAGTGTTAAGCATGGAGGTATCAAGTACCATTTTAAAAGTCTTTGGCATTACACGATCTGGTATTGAACCCATGTCTCTCAGACCATTGGCGAACACTCTACCCACTAGGCCAATGAGCCGGCTTGCTTTCGAGTAACTTTTAATAATTCTAAGTTAGAAAGTACAGTTGGAAGCAACGATTGTTAATACGAATAATTCAAAGTTATATAGCATCATGAAATAAAATCGAATACAAATACCTTTAAACAGATCTATTTTACCTATATATGGGATCCTGACGTGTACATCTCCAGTCATGAGGACCTGAGATTAATACTCCACACCTCAAGAACTTGAACCTCACCATCAGATGGAGTTTCGTGTTATACTCAGAACCCAGTTTTTTTTTTTGGGGGGGGAGGATCGTTCCTCTGTTCAACAGATATAGTGAGCGTATTCGAAGCTCTGCTGATAGGAAATAGTTTCATTGGGAAGCCATACACTAATGAACACGCTATTTCTTCAGGAAACAGCGCTAGAATATTCAGCAGACACTGCATTCACTTGTCTAATTAGCCTAATCAGCTGGGTAAGTAGATTACGCCGATAGCATCTCTGCCGAGGGATAAGACCCTAACCACGAGTGTCCTCGATATGACATAAACCTATTGGATGGTGAGGATCCAGTAATGCTGGATTTGGGGGGAATCCGGAATCCTCCTTCAAAGCATTTGATCCCAGATCCAATCTGACCCGGAGTGGTCGCAATTAATATGATCCTATCAATGGGTCAAGTAGAATTGTTTGACGTTTAAACTGAGTGCAAAATTTAATTGCTTCAAATAGAACTGTTTTATCCTTTAACTGAGTGTAATAGTGTATATTGTATATACATAGATAGTATTTGGCATTAGATAACTAAAAATAGTTGATATATCATGAAACCAAACCAAACCAAACCAAATTATATATATATATATATATAAACCGGATTTGGAATTAAATATCCAACAATGGTTAATATGTCATAAAACCCAACCAAACGAAATTATATATATGTATATATATATATATATATATATGTATATAATTTGGCATTAAATAACCTACAATGGTTGATATGCCATGAAACCAAACCAAACTAATTCCTATATATTTATTATATATATTGAAAGTGACAACCGATAAGAACGGCTGACCACCAAAGAATATATTTAGTGACGAACCGGAGAGATAGTTGGCCTGCAGGGAAAACAGCAATCAGGGCAAGGCGGGATAGCCTCCCTAATTGTGATCTCCGTGAGGAGTTTACTTATTCTCACTATGAACTTACACGCAGAAAAATACCCCTAGGGGATCCCGAGATGGGGGAGGATGAGATCCCTAATAGAAATACCACAAGGGAAACGGATTTGACCCACCAAAAGTTTACGAGCGCAAAATCCGTGTGCGGGAAAACCTCCAAGAATTGGCCAGGTTTAAAAAACTGCCAGGGTTGAATGAAGTACCTGCTTGGGAGCAAACAGGAGCAGTACTCAGGGCGAGATTCTTAATTGACACAGGAGAAGCAGAATCAGGAACCTAGTCTTGGGACGGAAATCCCACCCTCAAATCGGCCTCAACGACAGCTCATATCAAATAGCCCCCATGTGAATGTCTTAGGGGACTGAAAGAATTTCAATGAAGATGTGTGTGACTTTGTACGGATATTATCATAAGGTAATATTGATGGTCGGCTAGACACACTAAAAAAGATAATAACTACCTTTGGAGCCGATTGGTTCGGGTAGAAGGAACCAAAGCAATCAAAAATCCCTTATTAAAAGAATCAGAGAGCAGAAAAAATCAAAATGATCAGAGGAGAGCTCGGATCGCTGAAGAGACAATATGCAGCCGTAAAGCCAGAAAAATGGCCAGCCCTGGAATAGCTTAGGGGCATGCTACGAACTAAGCTGAAAGCACTACGAAGAGCAGGATGGTATATGAAGAGAAAGAAGGAGTGAGCTACGAAGAGAGTAAGTTTTATAGCAAATCCTTTTGGTCTTGCTCGGAAATTACTCGGTGACAAGAAGAGTGGCCGGTTAGAGAGCTCAGAATAAAAAATAAATACCCACCTTATTGATACCTTTCGTAACCCATTCAGACACGTGGAACTTGGTAATATCAGCTCCTTCATTATTCCAGAACCCCCAGGTATTGACTTTAATGACAAAGCTTCCAAGCAGTGGTCAAGGCAGCTCCGTACACAATTTATAAACGATGCCCTGATAAACTTAAAATGTTATGGAAAGTATTGCTTAAAATTGGAAGAGGGCAAGGATTCCGAATCAATGAAGGTTAGCTGCGAGAGCATGTATCCCAAAAGTAGAAAATTCAAAAACTATCGAACAGTTAAGGATAATATCCTTACTTGATATGGAGGGAAAGTTGTTTCAGCATTTTTTCGAGGCACCTCAACATATTCCTTATTGCGAATGAGTATATTGGTACATCAGTACAGAAAGGAGACATCGCAGAAATGCCAGGTTGCATTGAACACATGGGTGTGGTATCGCAGCTTATACGTGAAGCTAGAGAAAACAACGGAAACTTAGCAATGCTGTTGCTAGACCTTGCAAAGGCATATGGGTCAATCCCGCATAAACTGGTCGAAGAAACACTCCGCAGACATCATGTAACCAGTTCCGTTAGTAACCTCATATCTGACTACTACAATGACTTCAGTCTAAAATTTACGTCAAATACTAAGACATAGAACTAGCATAGGTTGGAGAGAGGTACAATAACAGGCCTTACGATATCAGCCACTCTTTTCTCCCTAGTGATGAAAATAATAGTCAAGTCAGTAAGAGTGGAGTGTCGAGGTCTAGTTACAAAGTCCAGAGTTCGACAGTCTCCATTGAGAGCATACATGGACGATACTACCGTGCCAACATCATCGGTCATAAGTCGGTATTAAGGGGCCAACAAAAGCTCATAACATGGACGTGTATGATGTTTAAACCAGGAAAATTCAGGCCTCGACAAAAAGGGAAAATCAAGATAATGGTTTGGTTTATAATTACCGGGGAAGTAATCTAAACCATAAATGAGAATCCAGTAAAGAACCTTTGCAAGTGGTTCGCTACCAGCTGCGATTATCAAGCTGTGATCACAGGAACCCTAACCCTAACCCTAACCTAGAGATCTTGATGATTGGCTGAGGAAGACTGATAAATCAGGACTACCCGACAAGTTCAAAGCGTGGATATATCAGCCATGCTGCCTCGGATATTATGACTACTTCTCTTATTTGCGGTAGCTATCATGACGGTCGAGGTAATCGAGCGGAAAATAAGCGGCTTCCTAAGGAGTTGATGGGTTTGCCAAAGAGCCTGGGTAGCGTGGCTTTATACGGGACCACCAATGCGATCCAATTTCCCCTCAACAGCCTCAAAGAAGAGTTTGTAGTAATATGTACAAGAGAGGCTCTCCTGTATAGAGACTCTAACAATGCTAAAGTCTCAGGGCAGGAATTTGTAATTCGCACTGGAAAAAATGGAGCACATTCAGGGAACTACATATTGCGGAAGAGAGGCTTAGGCAGAAGGCTCTATTCGGTAACATGACTTGAGGGACAACAGGCCTAAGATAATTTCTGAGTCCCAGAATAGAGAACGCAAGAGGGGAAGAAAGATGTGCACTCTTGCAAAAAAGATGTAAGTGTAGGCATAGAGGAGACTCGGCTGACAAAGATGTAGGAATTTCATGTCAGGGAGCATGGACCAAATGAGAACATTACGATCGACGTCGAGTAACATGGTCTGACTTGCGGCGCTCCGACTATAGCCATCTCAGTTTCGAGATCCAGGCAGTGTAAGACGTTCTACCAACCACATCAAACCGTCACACCTAGGGCAAAAATGATTCCTCTCTGTCTTTTATGCGTGGGAGGAGGATCTCTTGAGCATTTGCTCTCTGAATGCAAAAAGGCTTAAAGTGAAGAGCAGTATCGCTGGTGACACGACCAACTACTCAAAGGTTTTGCTGAAGCGGTAGCAAAGGCTTTGAAATCGTATAACGTTTGACCAGAAAGGCCCGAAATCAACTTTGTAAGATCAGGAAGCAAGAAGTAAGTACAAACTATAAGTAAAGTCACGCTGTTATCCACGACTCTACATTAGCATTTGCTTGTGAATTTGAAAATAAAGTTTCCCGCACTTATAGAGATAAGGCTCAGACCAGTCATAATACTTTAACGAATAAATTGTGTGGGAACTTTCGGTGCCATGAGAAGAAAACTTGGAGTCAACGCATGAAAGGAAGATAGCCAAGTACAAACTGCTCGTAGAGCAATACTACCATGCCAAGCAGTCGAGGTTACGGTGTCGCGGGTTTCGTGCAAGATCACTTAAAGCCTTAACGAGCACTTAGCAGAAAAAAAGAAAGGCCCTGAAATATTAACAGCACCGCAGAAAAAGCAACGTACTGGTTATGGATCCGAAGAATGGATAGCTGGGTTTAGAAATCGTGTCGGGTAAATCAAAAAGAAAAATAATAATCGTAAATACTAAATTAACGAAAAAAGTTTTAAAAAATACATACCTGTATTACCGGAAAATAAAGTAAGATAGTAAAATATGAATATAATCCCTCAAAAAAAAAAAAAAAAAAAAGGGAAGAAGAAAGAAGAGGAAAAATGAGCTCATTGAGTTTTCATATTTAGGAGTTTTTGTTTTGTTTTTTTGGACAAAATGTTCGTTTAATATTCGTTATTTCATTCCTAAATGAATAACATAATTGTAAATACACACTTTAATGAGTCAAATACAAGATACATACCTATAACACGGAAAAATAAGGGATGATAGTACAATAGGTATATAACCCCCCATCAAAAGGAAAAAGGGTATTTTTTCCCAAACCATTCGTTATATTTATCATCAATTTTTTAAATGCATAGTGTAAAACAAACGTTTTTATTTATTATATATGTATTATATTACGTTGAATGTGTGTGTACATGTGTAACGTTTATTTTAACTATGGTAAAGGTTGTCGCTCAATTATTTTTTATCGTTTTTTTCTTCCATGTTAGAGTAAGCATTATTTTATTTTATGTTATCTTTTGATTTTTTTAATTTTTTGCAATCCGTTCGTTATATTCATTGTTTTTTTTTTCTCAAAGGAATGACGTAAAACAAATGCTTTTATTTATCATAAATGTAATATGATACGCTGAGTGTGTACATATTTAATGCTTTAATCTTGATATAGTAAAGGTTGTCCCTAGTTTCATATATTTTTTTAGAAATTAACTGGTGAATAGAAGAGTACTTGTACGCTTAGACTTGGATACCGAGTGAAAAAAGAAAATAGAAGAGAATTTTAGGGGGAAAACTTTAGCTCTCAAAAAACACAACTCCCTGATTGGCTACCGTTCAAAAATAGTAAATACAATAAATAGAGCTGGGTTTTTTTAAGCCATGTGAATAAGATTCCTCGTCGTGAACAGTATGCAGGGAAAGGCTGTCAGTATGGAAGTTGGAAATATAATATCCTGGTCGCTTGGGTGAGAGTGTCTGATGTTACAAGACTCAAAACCCCTCTGGAACCCAAGAAAAACATCGCTGATGATCGGCGCAGTAAAGAAGTGTATGAAATAAAAAATGGCGTTAAATAACCTATAATGTTTGATATGCCATAAAACCCATCCAAACAATTTGACTCATGAAGACCTGTTCCTTTTTTCAGCATTTTCCATGTTGTGACTTCGGAGTTGGGTTATGATTTATAGAAATTGAAAAAAATCCTAAAGAATACCATCCGTGGCACGCCTGATCTCGTTGGATGACCGCTGTCTTTCTCGTCCTCCACGTTGTGCGATTTTTAAGATCAAGCGACCGTCGGCTTTCGTCGAAATCGTACAGCTCCACAAATTAAAAAGTCCCAAAACGACACTGATAAACGATCGTCTTTATTGATTATTTGTATTAATAATAATTACTTGAAACTAAATTTGACCATGAGATAGGACCCTCACAAGAATTCTTTCTCTCGTCAGAGTGGAATAGAGAGTAAAAGTGATGAAGGGGTAACTCCATACTTCCCATTACTACGGAAATGAACCCTCATCACTGAATGTAAATTTTTGTCACAAGAAATAGAAAATGAAAATGAAAATAAAATCATCATGATCATCATCATCATATCGTGCTGGTAGCACGGATATCCCTGACCCTCTCTCGCCACTCCTCCCTATCGTTCATCGCCCTAGGTAGGTCTTTAAGACAACATCCTGTATCCTCACATAGCTGCTGAATGTACGTTCGAGCTGGTCGCCCTGCTTTTGCGCGGCCATGTGTGGGGATCCATAAGAGTACATCTCTTATGAGTTCATCTCTGCTTCTCCAGCAGTGTCCTGCATGTCTGGTTCGTCTAACTTGAATAGTTTTCGTGATAGGGGGCAGGTGGCCGTACAGTTGGTGTCTTGTGGGGTGTTACTGCCAGGGCTTGTTCAGGATTGCACGCAGCATTCCTGTGTAATTGCCGTCTAGTTTCTTCTCCAGCCGTTTGTTAGCGTCCATGTAGTGCAGCCATATAGCAGTATCGATGTGACCACTGCTTGGAAGAAACTGCGTTTCATTTTATCGGTTATGTCTGATTTCCATAAAATCGATAGCCTATTGATAGCTGTCCATGCTTTCGTTAGCCTCGTTTCGATGTCCTTTTCGGTTGATTCGACGCTGCTTCCTAGGTACGTGAATTTGTCTACTAGTTTAAGTGGGGTTCCTTCTAGAGTGGAGATGTCCCCCGTTTGGTTATAGCACATATATTCCGTTTTGTGTGCATTAACATAGAGGCCTATGCTTGCTGCTGCTCGTTCCAAACTATGCAGAAGTGTTTCGGCTTGGTCAGGTGTATTTGCCAGTATCGCTATGTCATCGGCGTAGTCGGCGTCGGTAATTGTTGTTGCGGGGTACCTTCTGCTTCTTTTCTTCGTCAGTTCGAAGCCATTCTCTTTGATTTTGTCAATCGATCAGGACTTAAATTTAGATTCATCTTTTTATTTTATTTTCTACTTAGAACTTAGAAAATAAAATAAAAAGATGAATCTAAAGAGAAAAATATCTAGAGAGAAAAAAAGAAATAAAAAGATGAAAGATGATATCGCAGAAAAAAGAAGTCAAATAGAGGAATGGCTACCGAAGACATTTCTATTCAATTCAGTCAAACGACCAACTCCTAACTTTACAGTCAATATTCTTGTGAACAAGTGGACGAGAGATGCCCCATGCCAGCCCGGCATCCCAACCAAAACTGCCAAGAGCCGCTACTAATTTAAGTCCTGATAATACCTTGAATGTATGAGGAAAAGAAAACAGCTTTTCCCCCATGACCCGGGCAAAAACCAAACAAACTTAGAAAATTATGTTCCTGGCTTCTAAACTCGAAAATATTTTCGTTTATAACGGACAAAAAAATAACATTTTCATCACCCATAGAGTTGTCCTCTTTCTATTTTATCCCATATCAAAATCTGCTAACCCTTAACTTGGTGCGCTTGAGCCCACAGTAAGAAAAGTGTCATTCTGAGAATAATGGGAGTATGTTCTTCAAGAAAATTATTTTGGGGAAAAATGGTCACAAAAGGTGTATATGATTTATCAAAACTTTTCTTTAAAAATATGTAAGGTTAGAAACCGTGATTTATTTCAGTTGATCAACGTTAAATCTGCACCAATTATTTACCTATCAAACTCTGATCGGATCTTATCAACATCTTCATTGTTAACACATTTTCCCGATTCCTGATGTAAGAGTTCCTCTTGAACGGGTTTTACGATTCACAGTTTATCAGCTATCCAGAAATAACACTGTAGAGTCTCCAAGGAGTTGTGGCAAACGTTCATAAGTGCTACATTGTATTTATCAAGTTCAAACTCCAGTCGTGCCATTACATTCATTTTCTGACTATTACCTTTAGGATAGGTATGAACCAGGGATCAAGTCTTGTCTATCATATCATTGATTATTTTCCATGACTCTTCTTCTCAAAAATTACCAGTTAAATTTTGCATTCATATATTTTAAATTCTACACTTACTTTAGAAAATTACGCGTCAATGGTCCGGGAGACCAGGATTCAATCCCAGGTCGAGTGATACCAAAGACTCAAAAATGGTACTTGATGCCACCTTGCTTAGCACTCAGCATTATAAGTTAAGGACCAAGGGTAAAGTGGAGCAATCCAGAGAATGGAGTAGCGCCCTCTCCTACACCTCGGTGGAGTATCTATTGAAAAGGGGGTTTTCGGGTCACCCTAGACTAAGTTCGCCGACTTTACTTTTTATTATTTTTATGCACCATTTACAGCTTGGTGAGGGAAGAATAGATTCTATTTTTAAATATTCAACCAGACCAATATGAAGTATCGGTCGATCTGACTGCTTGGTAGTAGTCATTTGCTAAGCTTAGTTTATATTAGTATAAGGCCAACGATATAGGGCACCCTGTGAGAAAGAATTTACAATCAATGGCATTTTAGTTTTGCTTGATTATCATTACGTTATGATAGATGTTCGCTGAAATTTGTGTAATGAAGTGATGCCTCTCAATATCTGTAATTCTGGTGACTGTCTGTCTAGCTAACTATAAATGATTATTGATGAGAATTTTTACAGTAGATGCGACTATCAGTTATTCTTGAGAGCAGAGGATTTAATTTTTTTTTAACTCAAGCACTCAGAATGTATGAATTGACAGCGTACAAAAAATACATTTTACAGTTTGGAAAACTGCCTTTACAATAGCGTGTGGCCTACGCGTAAATAATTCTTTTTTTTTTTAAATTCAAATATACTACCGTAGTCTTCCTGATATGGGCGCTATCTAGAGGAAGGTTGAAACACAGTATGAAGATAAGTGGCATTTTTCTATGACCACTTGTCTGACTTTATCATATTTACCCAACCCCTCCGCTCGGGCAGGATATGACACAAGGTCAATTTTTAAGCGGCGTTTAACAGGTCTGAATTCAGAGTTTTCCTTCTCCTAGACTAGTTGCCTCACCAAGGCTGAATAACCTAGTCTGCCCTACTATTTTACCCATGGCTGGAGGGAAAATAATTGGATTCATACCTTTCCCAAGAGTATTAGTGCTATGTGAAATGCAATCAGTGGCGTCCAGGATTGGAACTCGTTTTGCCGTGTCCATTTCCTACGACGATAACCATTACGCTAAGGGCACCTCACTTGTCTGACTTTATGCTTTTTTTCTAATGTGAACGCGTTGACATCTCTGCATCACGTTTTTGACGCCAGTAACTTTTGGCCAGATCCAACAATACATAATTTGGAACAAGACCGTAAGTATGGAGAAACTAATGAAGTTTTAACTCACTACTCGACGGTAAATAGCCCACAAGAATAGCTTGTTAACCATAACATAAGAACAAGATATCCATCCTAATTACACTTTTGTACGTCCAAGTGTATTTGCTAGAAGCGATTTGAAATAACCGAATGTTCAAAGAGGAAGAAATGTAAATTAAAGAAAAAAAAAAAGAAGAAAAGAAATAAAAAATTGAAAATATCATCACAAAAACTCTTGAAATGTTTAGCGTCTAAGTAACTGAGAATATTTAATCTTCTTTTCTTGCACGTCACTGTTTGCTAAGCTCTTTTTTTTTCCAGTTAAAAAAGAGAAAAAATTTAACTAGGTAATGTACTCAAGATTGCATAGATGTACCGTTAATTCTGAAAATAAAGTCCTTTTATTATTATTATTATTTTATTTTTTTTTATTTCATTCTATTCTATTTTATGTTTTTCATTTATTTATTTTATTTATTTATTTATTTATTTTTCGCTAACAACATGAAGAACAAATATTGTCTTACATCTGAAAAAAGTTCACAAACTGAAGTAATAAAAATACAAAAAGCAAAATGTTTGCCATTATCCCTCTCTAATAAACGCAGAAGACTTCTTTTTACAGGCAGCAATTTTTTTCCGTTACCAAGAAAACAATCTTTCCTTTCCCTTCCCAACACATTTTGAAGAACTCTCAGAATTGTATATATCCTTTTCATAATCTTTATTTTTTTATTAATTCGAGTCGATAAAATGAATTCAAACTTTGTCTGAAATTCTTAGATGAGGAATTATCATGATTATCCATTGACAGTGTCCTCATCTTAGTTATAATTACAGGTGCACTGACTTAAGTATATCCGATTTCGTGGTGTTTGCTGGTGCAGTATGCCTGCTAAGTAGTGCAAATGCCATACATTTGATTCAGTGAAGTAGACAGTGAAGAAACACATCAAGAATGAATTAAATAGGAAGATTTAACAGATACAAAAGATTCTCTAAGCAGGAATAGTGGAATAATAAGGATATGACAAGAGATATAATCATTATTATTCACTGAAATACTCGAACTAGTATCATTATAGTCACATTTAAGCATAAAGAGTTGAGAGTTAACGTCTTTAAAAATGTACTAGGTGACTTATGTTCAAATCTTGATAAGGATGCTTCCGCTAATATCTGATGCATGCCACGCAACATTACATTAGAGCGTATGCCATTTATATCTTATCAAAGTAGACTTCAGAAATATCTGACGCATACTTTATATACATATATCAACTGCTCCCACAAGCAGGATATGACTCAAGGTCATTTTTTTAAACAGCAAATGTTTATACAAAGTTTTCTTTCTCCTAGACTGGTTGCCATGCCATGACTAAAAATCCTAGTTTGTATTTACCCAAACAATCCCAATGGGTAGCGTTCGACACATGGACAATTTTCAAGCAGAGCCCACTAAGTTTGAAAACAGAGTTGTCCTTCTCCTAGACTGGTTGCCGTACCATGGCTGTAAGTCCCAGTCTGCTAGATTGGAGTACGTAAGAGATGAATTCATGCCTTTCTAATGGGCATTACAGCGAACTGAAATGGAAACAGCTTGAACTAGTGTCGTCGGGTTCATTCACTACGATTATAACCGTTTCGCCTTGCATCACCTTTCTCTCCATTATGATGACAATAATTTGCCGAAGAAATACGACACTCTCATAAATTCGCCAGGTTATGGGGAAAGAAGGTGCGACACGCTGGCCGTTTGCCAACTATAGTAGTAACCAAGAATAGTGACAGTGGAAAGGCCGTTTTTTTTCAACTCTTCTATATTAGCATTAGGTGACATGGTCACGAGAGAATCCCTCTCACTATTAGCTATGAATGCATCAGCGGAGAGAGGCCGACAGTGACCATGATTGGTGCGGAGGAATAAACAGCCAAAAAGCCAACACATCGTCATTTTTCAAACTTCGGAATATAACCAGTTGCTGTTTGTTCGTTGGAGAGCGAAGACACATAATTTGGGAGACGGAAGAAACGCAGATTCCAAATTCATGCCTCACAGAGAACTCTGAGAGAAAAGAAAAAGCTTCTCCTTTGAATGAATTCACACTCCGGGGTCTTGTGGGCATCTTTCTGTCAACGTGTTATGGAAGCCCAATAACCAGAGGAAAAAGAGAAAAGAAAAGACACGGCAAAATCCCAAGTAAGTGAACATACAATTGAAGTATATTTAAATTTCTCTTGCTGTATTCATGCTGACGTGAATAAAAGACAAATTACGGGAGGAAAGAATAGCTCCAATAAAATAGAGGAGAAAAGAAAAGAGAATATTCCCCGAATGATCAACTTTAGATTTTGAATTCGGGCTCTGCCATTAGACCCCAAAGTCTGAAGGAAAGGGAGCAGTACCTACCGCGCTGACGCACTATGTTTTTTTTTACCTTCCGTCCTTTAAAAGTAAACTTTCTTGCTTCTGATTTTTTACCAGAATTGTTTCTTGTTTCTTTCTTTTTGTTCAATAAAAGAATATTGTTATTTTAGACTTGTTGACCCAAACACCGCAGCTCAGAGTGTTCGTTTTTTGTCGAAGTATTATATTTGTCGAAGGCCTTGTATTTGTTGGGGGAAAGCTATCCAGTTAGCCGTGTTTAATTTTAATAACTCACTTATAATCCACCTAGTGGCTTTAAAATGAGGTTCAGCTTTGGAGTTGGTGATATCTGTAATATTAAATAGCGTTGGCAAACCGCAGCCCACGTGTGCGCCCTGCTTTAACTGGTGGACTTGGCGGGAACAAACGGCACCCTGCAAGCCCGCTGGACATATGACGGCGTAATAATAAGAACAGTAAATATGAAACACTAATCCATACGCCCTGTTGGTTGGGGCTGTTGAATACGCCAACTGCAACTCTGCAATGCGTTAAGATCTACCCAATGAGTGTCCTGAAATGACACTCAGTCATCTGAAGGTGAGAATCCACTTCTGGGGCTTTAGTGAATGTGGAGTGCTATTCAAGTACATTACTCCCAGATCCACTTTGACCCTCCATGGTAGGGTCCCATCCAATGGCATACATAGAGCTATTTCGTCTTTTACTATTCTTAAAACTATTTAACCGTGATTAAACAAATGTAATATCATAGGTCCAAAAATACAACCAAGATACAAATATGTAAAAACGTTCATATACGCAAAGGAATCCGAAAAACACGAAACACTTACGACTCTCTTTTTTGGTTCAGGTATAAAACTTTTTATCACTTTTTTAAGTTTAAGGTTTTTCAACATGAGGAGAGAGAGACACAATTTCTTACTATGCTGACTTTTCCATCTGACCCCATCACGAGCGGCACCCTACCGCAAACTACTGGTCTGGCCTCGGTGAGCTCCGAAAATGAACTACCTTCCTCTAGCGTCGAATCTCAACAAACTTTTTTTTAAAAATTCCAATATCCTCAGCCCATCACTTCAGGGCATGACGTCATTCACGTCCCCGGTCCTATTTCCTATCTGGGGTTTTTATTGTGACATCTGTGATTGTCATATCCGCCCCACGCGCAAGTGAACACCTGCACTCAATGTGTGCAACTAACTAACCCATGCACTAAGCCGAAATGTTCTCAGCCTAACTAAACCGAAAGGCAAGATATATAAAACGAAAAACTATGATATAAAAAAAAATCCCTCCGCAATTATATAACACAAATGATTAATATTAAGCTGAATTATATTAAATCAACAATGTTTTTCAGAACAGTTAGTGTTAGATAGTGTTGGGTATCACCTACCTTTTCAACATAATGAGCTTTTCCATCTGCCATATATGGCAGTAGCGGAGATCAGTCTGTGAATAAGTCTACGAGTCAGACCAGAAGAGCCGTTCCTATTGTTGAAGTATATCATTACTCTATCACTAATCCTACGTTCTTATTACTAACAGTCTTTCTCTTGTAAATACTCTTTTCCTGTAAATATAACTATTTTCCTCACATATCGTGGTTTGTCTTATTATTACTACTACTTATGTTCACTAACCAGAACACAACAGATAGAAATACTTGAAATCATTTAGAGACCTGCGTATGATGTAAAACTGCTTCAGAGGATGAGGCTTTAATCTTAGAGTTTGGCGGTGAGGAGTACCCCTACATTACCACTACTTTCTGATTCACTCTGACCCAGAGAGTCAATACCTATTGGGGTCCCATCTATGGTTCAAATAGAATTGGGGAATCTTTTACTAGGAATTATTACTAATATTAAATAGAATTAGTTGTGTTAGACATCAATCATCATCATAATCATGTCGTGCCGTTAGTACGGATATCCCTGACCCTCTCTCGCCACTTCTCCCTATCGTTCATCGCCTCTGGCAGGTCTTCAGGGCTACATCCCGTATCCTCAAATAGCTATTGTAAGTATATTCGAGCTGGTCGTCCTGCTTTTGCTTGGCCATATGAAGGGGTCCATTGGAGTACATCACTTATAATCTCGTCCTTGCTTCTCCAGCAGTATTCTGCATGTCTGGTTCGTCTAGGTTGGATAGTTTTCGTGATGGGAGTTGCCGCCAGGACTTGTTTAATATTATTCGCAACATTCTTCTGTAATTGCCGTCTAGCTTCTTCCCCAGCCGTTTAGTTAGCGTCCAAGTAGTGCATCCATATAGTAGTATCGACACGACAGCTGCCTGGAAGAAACCGTTTCATTTTATCGGTCTGGTCTGATTTCCATATGATCGAAAGCCTATCGATAGCCGTTCATGCCTTCGTAAGCCGTCTGTCGATGTCTTTTTCGGTTGATGAGACGCTGTTTCCTAGGTAGGTGAATTTGTCAACCAGTTTCAGAGAGAGTCCATCAAGTGTGGAAATGTCTCCTTTGAGATCAATTAGCTGTATACAAACAATAAATAGCAATACTTGAAACCATTCAATTTTGGAAAAAGAACTATTAATGTTAGATAGCAATACATTAAACCATTTAACTGTGTGCAAACAAATGATTGATATTAAATAAAATTATTAGTGTTAAATAGCAATACTTGAAACTATTTAATTGTGAGTAAATAATAAAAAGCAATACTTGAAGTCATTAAATTGTGTGCGAGAAAAACCAGTAATGTTAGCAATACTTGAAAAAATTAAACTGTGTGTAAACAAATGAATAATATTGATTGAATTTTTAGTGTCAAAAGCAATACTTGAATCTATTTAAGAGAGTGCGAATAATAAATAGTAATGCACTAAACCATTTAGAATTATTGCTGTTTGTAATACACAGTCTTATAACTGTGAAAACATATCATTAATATTTAATAGAATTACATTGGATACAATACTTGAGAGCAAAAAAATAAGCTCTATCAAAACAACCAGAAAAAGGTTGGAGGCCAAAATAACCAAATCAACTAAAAGTTAACAACCAAGATGAAGATAATACATTAAGTACACAAATGAGTTACCATCATCACCACTATGCCACGCCCCTAGCACGGGTTTCCCTTACTTACTTTCTATGTCTCTCTCTGTCTCTGTCTGTCTGTCTGTCTCTTTCTCTCTTAATCCGTCCCTATCATCCATCACTCCTAGCAGGTCTTCCAAACAATATCCTGTGTCCGTACACTGCTGTTATAGGTATTTTCTTGCTGGTCGGCCCAGAGTGGTGCGTGCAGGTGAAGCAAAGCCCTACATGTGAATCATATATGAAGGTTATTGTTTAACATTGATTTACGTTTTAGATTGATGAATAGATTTTAACAGCACGTCAAAATGCCTAGCATTATTTTATGCTTAAAGGTTAAGGAATCACATTAATATTTTCATCTTTCGTGTTGCTGTTTTAGAAGGATTTTTTCGACTTATCGACTTTCGGCATTATATATATATATATATATGAAAGTACGTCTTATCGATGCGAATAATTTTGAAACAAACATTATAGATACTACAATACCGGGTCCAGAGATCTGGGTGAAATGGCAATGAAGAGGAACTCTATATTCTCCAGATATTCAGTACAGGAGTCTTACTATCATGTGCAGTTTAGTGTCACGCCCTGGATACCACTAATTTGCGTGGGGTGTTACCCAAATGCAGAGGATAGAGTCAGCATATTCTATTCCCCTTCCACACTAAATGGTTTAGGTTTTAGAGTAAGATAGATTTGTTATTACATCATACAAGGTGTGAGGCTAGATGAATTTTTAAGATTACTAAAAGATGGTTTGAACTCAAAATATTGCTTCTCTTAGACTGGGAGATCAACGAAAGGAAAAGAGCTCAAGCTGTCCTTCTATTCACGTATCAATGGGAATGGAAGTTGGATTCATGCCTTTCTAATACAAAATTAAACGCAAAAAGTGTCCTCAAGGATTTGAACTCGAATCCCTGGTTCCATTTGCTATGACGATAATCGTTACGTTATGAGTTCCTTTTTAAGACATTAAAAATATATATATATGAAATTATTATTATAATTAATCATCAATTTAATATTTTAAAAAAATCTCTTTCTCTCTCTCTCTCTCTCTCTATATATATATATATATATATATATTCGGGAACTGTTGGAGACTGGGGTGACTTGAATTTTTTTTCACCCCGTCTCCTCAATCCAATTATTGAATTTACACCCCGTTTTTTTTTAATATTTTCCGGTGACTAAGCTTGACAAGTGCCTGACGAAAGGGCCCTCGCTATTTTATTGTTTCAGAATAGTTCCCGCCTCTTTTTACCAATGATTTCATTATTCATTTGTTTATATAAATTTTCATGGAACAAAAATATTACACACACACGCACACACAAACACACACACACACACACACACACAAACATATATATATATATATATAGTATTACCCAGGTTTAATTGCTATAGTACTGGTCTGTTGTCTCGAAGTAAACGAGTTCAAACTCTATTCGTGCTATTACGTTTATTTTCAGAGTAATACTCATGGGAAGGTTATGGAAACCTTTTTTCTCCTTTGCCATGGGTAAAATAGTATTACTGCCGTGCTTCTACAAGGATGGCTTTGCAATAAATAACCCTGGAAGGTTGATATGCCATGAAACAAAGAAACCAATCAATAGATAGGTAGATTGATAGATGCGTACAATTATATTTAATAATCAGTTATTCTTTTCCACAACAGCTGTTTTGCGTTTTATAAAACTATCCGAATAGATGTTTTCGGCTTTTTTCCATGGCTCTGAATCTTTCGATCTCACTTCCTCACGACCATAACTTTTACGCTATCGCTGTGTTTTATTATCCATATCCCCAATTCTCTGAAGGACATAGACTTTCACAAAGATCTGTAACACAAAGTGTGCAACAAGCCTTACCTATTACAGATCTGCTTTGTTGGTTTTAAAGAAACTAAATATCGTAAAGAAACAGAGCATATGTAGAATCACTTCAAACTTGGTAGATGTACACATTAACTTTTTTTTTCATAGAAGCGAATCAGTTTACGCCTGCACCTGCAGTGTATAAAAATGCACGTTAGGAAAATGAATACTTTTGCAACGTCAATGAATAAACCAATTTTTAAAAAGACAAAGGTATAAAAAAACGGCTGAATATTTCCCTTGCCTTATATTTTATTTAACACTCTTAAGGTAGAGGAAGCCTTCGTTTTTAATGTAAATGTAATTCAGGTTGGTAATTTGAAATACTGCAGATCAAAAAACGTAGAAGTTGCAAATTGTTGAGAAATTTCAATAATGCCTGGAAAAGATGATAAAGTCGATCTATACATTCCTTCACCACACGAAAGCAGAGAAATTTTTATTTCAAATTTAAGAACCAGAAATTCCAAAGTTGTATGAGTTTCTTATTTGATTACAAGAAAAGTATATATATATATATATATATATATATATATATATATATATATATATATATATATATTCATGGCATTCAGCAACTCTAAAATGTACACCTAAACGCATACAAGAAAGAAAAAAAAGGGTTCCATTATTTCTGAATGACAGTCGTAATAGAATGGGGTTGCATGAATTTTTATCATTCTTTCTTTTTTACTATATATATATATATATATATATATATATATATATATATATATATATATATATATATATATATATATATCTTTTACAGTAATTCCCAAGCTTTTGTGGGGTTTTTTTTGTCACATTTCAGAGGTTACAGAAATATTTTTCCCTATTTTTGCCCGTAAATTCCAAAATGCTTATTGAAATAGCTATTCATACATTTTACAATCTAACTAAAAAAAAATCCTTTTCTTAGGGTGGTATAGAAAGAGGTTACTGATGAAATATACAAGTTTAATTTCTGTTCCGAAATTGACAAATACTTTACTGCAGTTTTATCTATGTTGAGTAAAACATTTTTTTTTGCGGGGCACTCTCCACATCCCACAATGTACCAATGTTTTCTTTGAGAACCATTGTTCTAAGGGCTCCTGTTGCCTGAATGATAAATAGCCTCTTCCGTCATAAAAGATCAGTACTAAAATCGGGACCTGCTCTACAGTATCTCTCAAAAATACATACACCCTAACAGTTTCTAATAAATATGCAAATTTCTACAAAATCAAACATACCATTATTTTAGTACTCCTCGTAGAATAAGTAAAGAAAAGTTGGCGACCTTAGTCGAGGGCAACCAGAAGTTTCCCTTTCAATAGCTACTCTTTTCCCTGAATTGCTTCCCTTTGCTCTTAATACGTACCTTATGCTGAGTGTTAAGCAAGAAGGTATCAAGTGCCATTTTTAAAGTCTTTGGGATTGAACGTACATCTCCCGGACCACTGGCGAACACTCTCCCCTCTTCGTCAATAAAACCAAAGTAAGTCCTGTCAGCTATTATTTATTAGCATTTTATGCAACACTGAATAACTAAAAGCAAAAATATAGATATGTAGGAGATGAACATTTAGAATGCCTTATATATATATATATATATATATATATATATATATATATATATAATGATAATAAATAAATATATATTATTATATATTTGATATTATATTGCACTTGGTTCGACACATAACCACATAGTGATTTACTGACGATCAACCCTCTCATAATATATATATATATATATATATATATATATATATATATAGTTCTTGCTTTGGTTACAGAGGTTTCGAAGTTTCATTGCTGTTGAGTTTGGTAACAAAATATGCCTAATTATATCCTGTGTAGGGGACGATAAATCCTGTTCATATATCCATGCAAATAGGGACCTCATTTTATTATTGGGCTGCCCAAATAGTCCTGGTTCTGTCGGCAAGGTTTAAAATAAGTTAACTGCATTTCCAGCAGAAGGGGAAGAACCCTCAAAATAAGTGTCATAAATAGCGACTGATGGTGAAGCTCCACTTCTAGAAATATGCAGAGTGAGAAGTTTCACCTGTATTGCCATTATAGCTGGTTCCACTTAGACCCTGAAGGGTAGTGCTTGTTAGGGTTCCAAATATGGGACAAATATATCAATTCTTTAAAATTATTGACATTAGATTGAAATACTTCAAACTGTTGGTAATACATTAGTATAAAAAAATTTGCTGGAAGCTGTAATTGGTTTGTTTTAGTTTTAAGTGAAGGTGGGAGCGTTGGCAATGAAGGCGTACCGTGCATTCACCAAAGCTCCAGCATTCATGGAGCCTCACAATCAGATTGTTTAGTATCATATCCAGAACACTCGTTGGGACGGGGTCTTAGTCCTCTGCAGAGATGCAGTCGGTGTATTCTACTGCTCCAACCGACTTGGCTATGTAACTGGTTTTATTTCGTCATGGTTTATTTAATGTCCAAACGATGCTTGTATAAGTGCAGCAATTATACTATTTAATACATAACTTCAGGGGTAAGAGAGTTCATACTTTTGTCAAGGCTATTTGTCTGTAAGTGAACGTAATAGTGCGACTAAAGTTAGGACACGTTTGACTTCGAGGCCGTAGCCTAACACATCAGCCATTACACCACACACACACACACACACACACACTTATACACACACACAAGCATGTATATATATTGTCATCCACAGACAGACTGTTTCGTTCAATCAGAACTCTTCAGTGTGGCTAGACACGCAGGACGCTCGAAGCCGGGATCGAAACCCATCCAACTTTACGTTAGACTAAGTCTTAGACCACTCGGCCAACGAGCGGACTACGTTGGTTAAGGGAATTTTTAAGGTATCTATGTAGCAACAGCAGCAGCGTCCGTTTGTTTACATTTTAATACCCTATCGGCTACCAGAGTGCTCAATTCTTTCGAAGAGCTTTGCATTATGCGAGCGGCGGCCGACAATTCCTTCGCCAGAGTGCTCAACCACCACGGGGGAGCGTATATATATATATATATATATATATATATATATATATATATATATATATATATATATATATATATATATATATATATATATATATATATATATATATATATATATATATATATAACGATTTGTTTGCAAATCGTTATGGAGGTGTTCTTTGTGTAATGGTTATTGTCGTCGGAAAATGAACACGGCAACACGAGTTCAAATCCTTGGCAAAGCTGATTTAATTTCACATAGCTCTAAAACCCTTGGGAAAGGTATGGATCCTGTTGTATTCCCTCCAGAGATAGGTAAAGATTAGGGGAGACTGGGTTCTTTGACCTTGGTTAGGCAACCACTCTGGCAGAAGGAAATCTCTGAATTCAAACCTCTTAAATTCCATTTGAAATGGATCTTGTGTCACATCCTGCCTGTGAGGAGTTGATGTATTTATATATATAAGCAGAATTTGGCATAAGATACTCAAGAAGGCCTGAGATGCCATAAAACACCAACCAAGCTAATAAACAAATAGAGAAAAACCCTGAGTGCGTGAACGATCAGGTTTTTGAAGAAAGTCAATTAGTGAATTAATGGTATAAAGTTATGTATTAAGCAAATTGAAACATTACAAAGGTACATTAACGTCACACCTAAAATATTTTAAACTGAAAATATTTTTAACATTAAGTCAGGTTTAGCTAAGAACAGGAGGTAAAAAGAAAGAAAGAGGAGCGTGAGGAAAACACACAGAAAGAGAAAGAGAACGAAATAATACAAAAAGTAAAAAGAAATAGATTTTCCAGTGGATTGAGAAAACTTTGAAAGTAGATGGTCGTAATTTTATAATAAAATAAGTTTTACATACGCAACGATTTTTTTTAATATATAAAGCCAGTTTAACAACTTAGGATATAAAAATAATATTTATCAAATCATTTAAAACGGTTTAACAGCTCGTATTTATATGGAATAATAATGATTTCAAAAGCAAAGCTAATATGTAATTTAAATAATTGCAACTGATCTATTTGACCTATAGACTGGACCCTGGAAAGGTACTACCACCTTAGGAGTGGATCGAGGCGTAATTGAAATGAAACGGTGACCCTATGCTCCATAGCTTCAGAACTGGAGCTTCACAACCGGATACAGTTTAGTGTCAACCTCAGGACACACAGTAGATCTGCTTTTTAGTAATTTGATCTTTGCTTTTTGTCTTTTTTTCTAATAATGAACAATCTTATGTGGTTTCGAGGTCAGTGGCATTGGTCATAATTTTTCAGCCATATTGAGTCACTATCGTGTCGCGTATATTAGTTTTCATATAGACATATTTTATAAAAGTTTATACAACGAAATTCGCTTTTTCCCCACTGCTATTGATTTCAGTCAAGTTCAACATTTGATTTTATGTTTTGTTTTCATGTACCCTGCTGCAGCATTTATATGGACGGTTACAAAGTTTCCCTATTAGATATTCAGAGTGTGTCCTTTAGATGTCTCCAGCATAGTATCCATCTTGTTTATAACAGGTACCTAATATTGGTTGCTTATCTCACTATTGGTAAGTGATGAACAGGCATAACGTTAAGTTTTAACTGTTTATTTCCGTTTGTGGCTGTAGGCTCAAGCGTATTTTTGTTTAGACGATTCTCTAATCAATAGATTCTCCTTCAAGAGAGGAGTATGCCTCAAAGTTTAAAACGCTATTTACCAACTTCTTATTCATGAGTATATAACACTAGCCTGCGTTAAAATTTTTCACCCAAGGTCAAAAGTTTATCATTGATATATGATTACCATTTTATGTTGAATTTAAAATATACTACTTATTGTGCTACGTTCGGTCTGGTTTTTAAGATGTCCTTGAATACTTCACAAATAGGTGTACATAATAATAAAACTTATTTAAAAACAGTGGACTCTACTTGTAACAGCTGATCGTGGATGTCTGATGTTTAGTATACCATATAATGTGTGTGTACCTAACTATAGTGTACCACCCTACTCGTTGACACTCACATACACAGGCGGAAGCTTATCACTCAGCTTAAAAGGATTTTAATGAACCGTATAAAGTGTCAATGATGGGCGAAGTGCAGATTTATTTTTTTGTCTTTTCAGCTTGGCATTTGTATTCCTTAAGAATGGATCGCAAGAGTAAGAATATTCCTGACACATTCTGTAATATTTGTGGTAATATTGTTCTTCATAACCATCAAGCAAAATCACTGACTTTGAGAAAAAGGCATTTGGTCATTACTTTGAAGTTAAACTTGGGGATAAGGATTGGCTATTCGCTACCCAAGTTTGCTGTAAAACATGTGTGGAAAACAAGAGGGATTGGAGGAATGGTAAAAGAAAGAGTATGCATTTGCCATTCTAATGGTTTGAAGAGAAGGAAAACATCACATTACGAACGGCTATTTCTGCTCGAGAAATTTAAAAGGAATAGATAAGAAGAACGAGCACCATGTCCAATACACCGATGTCCCTTCTCTCATTAGACCAATATCTGAGGGCCCAGACCATCCAGTTACAGAACCAGATGATAAATTGGAATATAGCTCTGATTCTAAACATAGTGACATGATACAAGCCAGAAGATGACCACTAGCCAGTACCCTTGACACAACTCAATGACCTGATACGAGAGCTGAACCCTTCTAAGGAGTCTGCTCAGGTACTGAGTTCACGTCGCAAAGAGAAACATCTGTTGGCACCAGGAACAACGTTCTTGAGAATTGAGATCGTTAGAGGGAATTAAGAGTTTTTCACGTTCCAGGAAAAGTCATTATTTGATCATTGCAGCAGAATTGTTGGATTAATAAAACCAATGGGCTTAGAGTATGATGCTACGAAACGGAGACTTTTTATTTACTCATACAGCAAAAGTCTCAAACTAGTTCTACATAATAGGAAAAGTTTTTCATCTATCCCCATTGAATATTCAGTACAAATGAAACTCACAACAGCATGGATCATTTGCCGTTTGCTGCTAACTACCAGGAGCATAAATGGTTGATCTGTGGATATCTTAGGGTGGTTGTACTTGTACTAGAGCTCCACTGTGGGTTGCCGAAGTATCTCTGTTTTCTATGTTTTTGGGACAGCCGGACTGACAACCAACATTATGTCAAACAAGAGGGGCCGTTAAGACAAAGGTTAAAACCTGTCTCGAATAACGTCCAATCTCACCCTTTAGTTTAAGTGAAAACATACTGGTTCCACTTTTACGTATCAGGTTAGGATAATAAAGAATTTTTACTGCTATGGACAGGGAAGGCAGCGGCTTTGCTTTCATCTATGAGAAGTTGACACGGATAAACATAGTGAAACTTAAGGCTTCTATATTTAACGACCCTTACATAAGAGAACTCATGAAGAACCCAATGTTTAACGAAGTACGAAATGAAGCTAAAATGTCCACCTGGCAGTCACTGAAGTCAGTAGTTTCAAACTTTTAGGGAAACCATTGGAGAGCTTAATACGAGAAGGAAATTGAAGAGCTACGGAAGAGTTTCAGCTAACTCAGTGCACGAATGTCAGTCAAATTGGACTTTCAACGATCACACTTGAACTATTAACAAAAAAAACCAAAACAGTGGAGATTTGAAGGAAGAGCTGGGTGAGTGCTTTCATCAAGATATCCACATCGTGGAAAAGCACAACAAGAGCTGATGGGATGTAAACTTTCTCATTTATTACTTCTGGTGCTTGAAACAAAACGTGGTGGCTACCGGGCACAGCAGGAAATCTCTGAAAAAGACCTTTCAGACATGAACAGCTTCTTTTGTGTATTTTTCAATTTATTATGGTTTGATATGAGAGTTCTACAAATATATTAGCCCTAAATTTAGCATTATTTTTTTTAATTCAACAAGAAAATAAATAAAGTTATTATATAGTTCTGTGCATTTTAAGTAAGAGCTTTTATCTTAAAAAAATGACTTGATGAAAAATATGTATGATTTTTTAATTCAGCGTAAGAAACTATCTTAAAATCATCTGTTTTACATTTGACTTTAAAAACATCGCAGGCCAGTGTAATCTAGCCGAGTTTAAGACTCTTTACTCAATAAAGAAAGCGAAAAAATACCAAATCGCAGAAACTCAAGTAATCAAAATCATAGAATTAAGAAATTCTTGAAAATTAGACAAATGAAGTGAGTTAGAAGGAAGCTCACCCCCGAGCAAAACTAAAAGCTTCTAACCAAGAAGAAAGACTTGTCAAGTGGGAAGAACATTTAAAAAATCTGCTCGAAAACCCTCCTGAAATTGCCGAAAAATCTATTTTAAAATTATTAATGGTCTGCAAGATATCAAATTAGGAGGGTTTACAGAGAAAGAATTTGTTGCAGTACTGACTAAAAAAGGAGGCAAAAAAGCTGCAGGCCTCTAAAAATGCCTCTTTAAGTATTGAAGACTAGCAAATTTTATGACATACGTCTTCACTTATGCAACATTGTGTATAAACGATAAAGAATCAAGAAATGGAGAAAAAGCTGCATCCCCCTCTTTCCCATGAAAGGCGACCTCAGAATCGCTAAGTAATATCTCTTACTGCAATAGCTCTTAAGATGTGTACTTCCGTGCATCTCAAACACATTCAACGTGAAATAATGAATATCATTTGAAAAATTCGAACGGCTTACGGAGAAATAGATAGACAACAGATTCTGACTATGTTTTAATTCTTTATTGGAGTAGGCTTTTATAAATATCATAGTATCACTACGGTTTGTAAAGTTTTTCAAGGCACTCTATTCCATACACATAAGAAAGATGAAGCAAATAATACAATTTGTCACTCTGAAGAGACCGTCACTACTATAATGAGGATTTACAAGAGGTTCCCGTGGTGTAATGGTTATCGTCGTAGGAAATGGACACGGCGACACGAGTTCAAATTCTGGACTGATTGCATTTCACTTAGCACTAATACCCTTGGGAAAGGTATGAATATAATTATTCTCCCTCCAGCTATGGAGTAGGGCAGACTGGGTTCTTCAGCCTTGGTGAGGCAACTAGTCTAGAAGAAGGAAAACTCTGAATTCAAACCTGTTAAACTACGCAATAAAAAAAATTGACCTTATGTCATATCCTGTCCGAGCGGGGGTGGTGGTAAATATGATAATGAAGTTTTACAAAAACACGAAAGTAATGGTTTGCTCACCTCATGGAGACACCGACTTCTTCGATATTGTCACTGGATTATTACAAGTAGATACATTAACACCATATCTGTTAATAATTCATCTAGACTACGTGCATTGAACGTCAAACGTTTTCATTGAAAAATTAACTCTAAAAAAGCAAGGAAGACGTTATCCCGCAGAAACTACAACAGGCGTTGATTATCAAATAATCTAACATTCCACGTAAATGCACCAAACCAAGCTGTATCTTTATCGCAAACCCTGAAGCAAGCAGTAGGAGACATTGGTTTCTACGTGAAATCATACAAACCAGAGTTAATGCGGTTTAAACAAGATAGAGCCATCTTCACTTTATCTCGCAAGCCTCTGAAATAAGTATACCCGTTCACAAACCTCAGCAGCAACATGTCATCTATGGAAAGTGATGTCAACAAAGCAAAGGTATGAAATGCAATTGACAGGTTATAAATTATATAGAAATCTGATCTATTCGATAAAATAAAACGGGAATTCTTCCAAGATAATACTACGATATGGATTCGCCATATGGACCCTAATTTATCGCACAGAAAAATGCTAAATAGAAACTACACAAGAATACAGTGTTCTGTTTGGAACAAATATTGGAAGCAGTATTTCACAGAACACAATTTGTACGACCAACTACCTCCCATCTCAAAAATCATCCGAATAAGATGAAGAAGACATGCAAGCTTTACTGGAAAACTAAGGACGGACTCCTATGTGACATTTTTTCATGAATTCTGATAGACGCTCTAGTGACGCAAGGATTTACATACATCACCACATTATGGACATTGGATGCTATCTAGAAGACCTACTAGGAGCGATGGAGGATAGGGATGGATGACGAGAGATAGTAAGAGAACTGTGTGTTGACAGCGCGATTTGATGAAGTTATGAATTAATTGCTGTTCTTTTCAGAGCAATCAAATAGAATAGATTTAGTCTTTCGGGGTTTGAGAGAATGTTTTAAAAAGTTAGATAGTTGCCAAGTAACAGTACAGAGATTCGAATATAACATTCATTTTGAAAGCAAAATTATACGCAGATCAGTAAGGGTTTTAAGCAGTTACACAAATAACTCCCAAGAGAGAGAGAGAGAGAGAGAGAGAGAGAGAGAGAGAGAGCATTCTTTTCAAGGCACGTTGAAAATATTACCTGATTTGAATCATCGAGCGAGAGAATCAATATCTAAATGAATTTGTTCATCACTCTAAAGGTCCCATGAGTAAACACAATTTTAGTTGATTATATGCTTACATGTAAGGATTGGATGTTGGTTAGTTTGACAATATGTCAAACCTCATTGGATTATTTAATACCGATGTCAGTCATTTCCTCAAGCAAACATGTGCTTTCAAGTAACTAATGATCATGATTTCTTAACAAATATACCTTAAAGTAACTATCCTTGTTAACAGTATTAATGCAGTTGTATTGTTTCAAGTATTCCTATCGAATAGTAATAATTTAGTACTGGTTTTCTAATAAAGAAAAAAATTAATCAACAATACAAGATTACAACAATATGATGATATGAATCGTGAACGCAGAGAGACTTATCGAAATCATAGCATAAAGATGATCCCATAATGGTGTTAACTTCTTTTTCAATCAACCAGTGTTATTAAAAAGTAAAGCGAATACAATCACGCTCATCATAATATTAACTTGATCCTCATCTGAATCTGGATGATTTCAGCAAGAGGGAAATACTAGATATACTAATTGATTCCTGAGAGAACCTTTGATTGATTGCTTTTAACGGCACACGGGTATGGAATCAGGTTCAATGTACGCTCATAAATATTTATTCTATGTAGGTTTTTCTTTTGATCATTTGTTTTTTTGGCATATGAACTAATTTAATATGTATAATTTTTACTGGATGTATTTCTCCTTTAGTAGTGACCCGAAACAGGTATTAAAATTCTGGATCCAAGTGAACACGGGAGTAATGACAATGAAAAGTTAACCCCTACTCACCAGAACACGATCCAGAGGAGCCTCACCATCTGATGTCAATGAGTGTCATATCCAGGAGCGAAATCTGAGGTATTCTTACCCGCTGAAGAGAAAATTGGAATAATAAAATGTATAGTAAATAAATAGGCCTTGTTTTGTTTTTTATTTTTTTTATTAATGGCATATCAAATTTTGTAGGTTATTTATTGAAGTGGTAATATTTAACCCATAGCTAAGTGGATAAATATGTTTATACCTTTCCCCGAGGGTATTTTTCCGAAAGTGAACATAATAATGTAAGTAGAGTTTAAAAGATTCTGCAGTCAATCGCTTTAACCATTACACCACGATGATACCCCTTTCGTATTTAAAAAAAAAAAATATTTCAAAATGACTAATACTGAGAAAGAGCAATATATATATATATATATATATATATATATATATATATATATACAAATTTCATTAAACATAATAGACATTTTATGTCTACATATTTTCTTCTTGATCCGTTCGAATTCCCGTATTACTTTTATCGTATTCGGGAGGAATTGATTTATATATTGTCCATAGTTGTATGTATCCCTAGTACTTTCTGCCGACTCATCAGGGAAGGATCTATTACAAAAGTGATGTAACTTTTGTTTTTACATATCACTACTATGTAAGAGCGTCTTTACCGTTGAAGATTATGGCGTTTGCTTTTAAATGGGTTTCAAACGCCATAATCTTCAACGGTAAAGACGCTCTAAACAGGTTTGAATTCAGAGTTTTCCTTCTCCTAGACTAGTTGCCTCACCAAGTCTATAGAACCTAGTCTGCCCTACTATTTACCCATAGCTGGAGGGAGAATAAGTGGATTCATACCTTTCCCAAGGGTATTAGTGCAATGTGAAATGCAATTAGCCTGGTCCAGAATTTGAACTCGTGTCGTCGTGTCCATTTCCTACGATGATAACCATTACACCACGGGCACCTCCTAAAACTCTAATAAAATCGCTCAATTAGTTAATAAGGGTTATTATCGTTTCTTATTTGACATGATACTGCCATGTGCAAATTATTTATATCAATAGGAATACCTGATAGATAGATTTACTTATGTTAAATTTCGATACTTCAAACTGCTGTATAGCCATGATACATATACAAATATATGCGGAAACATAGTCAACAATAATGACGACCTTCAATGAACGAACGAATACACTTCTTTATAAAAATATAATCTCTCACACTTTACTCTTGAAAGGGTGATGTTGGTTGTGTGTGAGCTATGAGTTGGAGACGGGGACAGACTGCTATATTGACCCCAAGTTCTTCTGACTATAGCAGCACCCCTTCCTCATCTTGCCCGGGGTTACTCAACCATGGGTCACTGAGGGCCCAAGCCCTCAGTCTGCAAGCTAGTTCTCACACTTCGGCATCCTGTCTCCAGCTGACTCAAGCCGTCTGTGCCCTGGTTATATTATTATTTATCGTCCACCTGCTTCCGCTGTTCTTCCGCTTATTTACACACGTGCATCTCTTAAATGATTGCTTGGTCGAGGGTCAATATATAACAAAACCATCTCCGTTCAAAAAATGATTAAGATTAAATAGAATTAAAAGTATTAGATAAGAATACTTGTAACCATTTAACTGTGTGCAAATAAATGAGCTCGAAGATTTGTTTAATTGTTTAATTCCTAGTCTTACAATGAGTGATCTTATCTAGCAGACACTTGCTACTGTTTTGTTTCTCATTGTATGTCCTATAGATTTTTCAACCAAGTCAAACTTAGTTGATGACTAATTAGAAGTGATTAATATGGTACCTACTAATCTCCTTTTAATTACTTTTTTGCAAATCTAAGTAAGGCTTAATTTCTTTTAGAACATCTACTAATTTTTAGATAGTTCACACTTGTCTTACAGTAGTAGGTTCTGTTCTCCCAAGGGATTCCTTACTTGTTTCCTTGGGCCTAATCTAAGCAAGGATTTATTGTTGTAGCTTTTTTAAAGTGATGTAGTGGAAGATGCTGACACCCGCTGAAAATGGATAACTCAGTCTATAAAAGATGCTAGCAAACGGTAAACAAGGCTGAAGAGAGAGTAGCCACTCTGGTATTCAAGATACGATCGAGTGTCAAGATATTATTTGATACTTTCTACTTTCGTACGATAAACTTGTAATACTTCGTGTTGAGTCTCATACTGATTATACTCCCCCAGGATATATCATAAAGTTACCTAAAAACAATTCCCTCACAAATCATGCAATTACATAAATATACATGTAAAGAGGGAGAGAGAGAGAGAGAGAGAGAGAGAGAGAGAACATGCTCTATTGTAGACTTCACTTTTCCACCGAACAGCAGAGTGAAAACCAATGAAATGTTTGATCTTGTCAGAGAACTGAAAAAAACTGTGGGACACTAGGTGACGGTGATACTAACAGTAATTGGCACACTTGGAACTGTCAGAAGAAGCTTCGAAAGTGGGCTGGAAGATTTAAAAATCAGAGGACGAACTGAGACCGTCAAAAATACAGCATGTAAGAAAGTGGGGAGGGAGGTAATTTGGCTTCAAATTCTAACTAGTTCGATATGCCATAAATCACCAACCAACAAGCGAGGTAAAATATACTAATAAAATGTAAATTTAGTGCATTTTTGTATGATTTTTCTTTTTAAAGACATTTCTTTTAATCAAACTCTATCGAACTTTAACTTGTGAATGAACGTTTCGGTGAGTTGCTGTAAATTTTTCGACAAGTGCGTAACCATTTCTAAAGGAAAGCACCAATGTGCTCACAAGATGTAATGTGTGTTTTTTTTTCTATTTCTTTTATCCTTTTTTCTTATTAAAATGATCGCTTGCATCATTTGTGAGATGATTCTAATCTTTCAAAGAGAATTGTTGGGAAGTATAATTTTTTTTTCAGGCTGATGAATGAAACGCTCTATATTAAATCGATAACGACCTTGGAAAGTCGACGGCAAATGAGTGAGCAAGAGATGTGGATTCGATTATTAATGAAGGAAAAAGTCTTATTGATCCTTGGTGATGATCATTTACTGAGTTGGAAGGAGTGTCTCGGGATTTATAATACAAAAAAAAAGCTAAAAATAGATGAGTAAATTTAAAAGTAATATTTCTTTACGAGAAATTACTGGCTATGGCCATCTATTCCCAGCCTTACAATGAGTGTTCTTGTCGAGCAGACACGTACTAGTGTTTTGTTTCTCATTGTATGTTCTGTAGTTTTGTCCTTGGACCAAACCAAGTCAACCTTGGTAAATGACTAATTAGGTGTGATTAATGCGTTACCCACTAATCATCTCATCATAACGGTCTTGTATCAAATGTAAATAAGGCTTAGTTTCTTTTAGGACGTCTCATATTAAGTGAATTCAGGCTCATCTTACAGTAGTGGGTTCTCTTATCCCAAGGCACCCCTTACTTGTAGTCTTGGTCCAAATCTAAGCAAAGATTTGTTGTTGTTGTTGTTGTTGTTTTCAGGACATCCTCACGTCGTGGAGTGATTTGACGACTCATCTCACAGATCATTTGCAACTACGTAATGAATGCTTTTCTGACAAGATGCCCCGTTCTTGCGAACTTGTGCCAAATCTAAGTAAGGCTTAGTTTTTTAAAGCGTCTTCTTGTGGTGGAATACTTCGTAGGCTCATGCCACTGATTATTTACGACTAAATATATATTCACCTAAACCAGCTGTCACGGGAAAAATTTGACAAAAGGTCAATTTTCAAGAGGAGCAAAACTGAATTCGGAGTTTTCTTTCAAGACTGGTTACTCACCAAGAACAAAACACCCTGGTTTCTTTGTTTTTTATTGCCGTATCAACCTTTGTAGGTTATTTAATGCCAAAGACAGCCTTCTAAAAAAATAGCAGTGGTACTAAAAAAACGTTGGCGACATTGGTCGAGGGTGACCTGAAGGTTTCTTTTCAATAGCTACCACACCGAGGTGTAAGGGAGGGCGCTACTCCTTTCCCTGGATTGCTCCACTTTACCCTTGATCCTTACCTTATAATTCTGAATGTTGAGCCAAGCGGCATTAAGTACCATTTTTTGAGTTTTTAGTATGACTCGACCTAGGATTGAACCCTATTCTCCCGGACCACTGGCGATCACTCTACCCATCAGGCGGATAAGGGAGTTCATATCTTTCCCAAGCGTATTTCTTCGGAAATTAACGTAAAAGTTGACTGGAGTTCGAACTCACTTAGTACGATTCCGCTGTAGATCACTTTAATCATTAAATGACGAGGACACCACCCCTGAATATTAATAAAAGAAAATATTCAAATGATGTATTCAGTGTACTTGTCTTTAATTGGAATCATTTTGAAATGAGGCTTCTTAATCTGAGAATTAATTTTTTATTTATTGCGGACTTTTTTCCTCATCTTGGTAGTTCTTGTGTTGTTTCTTCTTTCACTACGTTTCGGCCAAATTTCACTTCTGGCCTTCTTCAGGTGATTTACCGCGACGTCGGATACAAGACTCATCATTCCTATCCGAGGTCGCGGTAAATCACCTGAAGAAGGCCAGAGGTGAAATTTGGCCGAAACGTAGTGAAAGAAGAAACAACACAAAAACTACCGAGATGAGGAAAAAAGTCCGCAATAAATAAAAAAAATAATTCTCAGATGTATTCATTATATAAATATTGTCAATTTTTTTTTCAATCCGGCCATCATCATTCTGTTTCAAAACGACATATATTGCGAAAGAGAAATATATATATATATATATATATATATATATATATAAATGTAGAGTCATCGACAGACAGACTGCTTCGTTGTATGACAACTCTTCAGTGTAGCTAGACACGGAGGATGTATGAACCTGGGATCGAAATCCGACCAACTTTATGTTAGACTTAGTACCATACCGCTGAGCCAACAAGGGAACCATGTCAGCTAGGGAATTATAAGGCATTATGTAGTAGTTTTTGTTTGTTTACACTTTTAACTTACCAGATACCAGAGTGGTCAATTCATTCGAAGAGTTTTGCATTATGCGAGCGGCAGCCGTAAATTCCTTCACCAGAGATCTAAACCTCCGTGGGGGAGCGTATATATATATATATATACATATGATGAATCCAATTATTCTCCCCCCAGCTATGGGTAAATAGTAGGGCAGACTGAGTTCTTCAGACTTGGTGAGGAAACTAGTCTAGGAGAAGGAAAACTCTGAATTCAAATCTGTTTAACTCCGGTTAAAAATTGACCTTGTGTCATATCCTACCCGAGCGGAAGGGTTATATATATATATATATATATATATATATATATATATATATAACAAATTAAGTATCCTCAAGTTTGTACTCCCTTATCCAATGCTAATAAATATTCCACAAATCTCAGTGACATTTACTATGTTATGGATTCTGTCCTTTTGACTTGAGCTAAATTTAATCCGCTAATTTTTGGGCCATTTCCATTAGTGTAATAGAAAACTAAGAAAGTTGATTATATCTCGTGAGTTCAAGACTCGCGTTTTACTAGCCACGAATCAAAATAAGCTCACAAAAAAAAAATAATCCTTTGGTGGATTTATTCGAACGTTTGAATCTATACAATCATATATCATTTGCCAAAATATTAACAGATTGGTTCCGTAATCAGGTTTTCACTTAACGGAAGACAGCCGATTGATTTACCAGACATGCACGTTACATGTTCTTATTGGAGGGTGGGAGTAAATTTCTGTGTAAACAGGAAAATCAATAACTTAGTCTGGATTATAGCAAACACTGACATTAGATTAATATGTTGAATTTCTTTTTCTTTCTTAGCAAATCCATTTTAGTAAATAAAAATGCATAATAAGACAGAAGTAACAGAACGTCCGTTAATATAATGCAATGAAAGATAACACCTTCATACTAGATTTATTTTATTTGATGGATTTTTTAGTTTATTTTATTTTCATGCGAGCCATTGGCTAATTTAGATGAATATGAAGACCTCAGGTGAACAGCACTGTACTTCGAAACCACATGTTTTTGATTTTGATTTTAATTTTTTGATTTTGGAAACATTTTACTATGTAACATATTGACCAGCGACCCAGCCGTCAATCAAGGAACTGGTGCATCCGGTCGAAGATATCAGGGTATAACCTTGACTGTGGACGGGTTGAACTGGGTGCAAATGTGACGCCCACAAGAAGCAGGTGGATGTCAAACAATGATATAAACAGGTGCGACAGGAAGTTCGGTTAGTTGGAGTCAGTCGAGTTGGAGATATGATGGGGTCAGTATGTTGCAGTCTGTTCAGTCTCCAACTCACCTCTCACACATAACCCTTTCGCAACCATTTCGAATAAAGTTTGAGAGATATATTTTCTAAAGAACTATGTCCGATCGTCATTATTGTTGATTTTGCTTCCGCATTTATATATGTACAGTTGTATATGTATCATGCATCTGTATATGCAACAATTAAACTGAATATAAAACTGAGATATGCAGACGCTTTAAAGAGTTTCTTTATTTTTCATCCGTTAATAATACTAGTTTCAGTGAAATTAGTATTGTGAGACGTTTTAAAGACATTGGATCCATCACAGATTTTTCAATAAAGGAACCCAAATTTTCCACAGCCCAGCCGGCTGGGCAGCAGGAAAAACACCGACTGCCTCACTGTTGAGTGATAAGACCCCACTAACCATATTTACCAACCCCTCCGCTTCGGCAGGATATGACACAGAGTCAATTTTTAAGCGGAGTTTAACAGGTTTGAATTCAGAGTTTTCCTTCTCCTAGACTCCAAGGCTGAAGAACACAGTTTGCCCTACTATTTACCCATAGCTGGAGGGAGAATAATTGGATTCATACCTTTCCCAAGGGTATTGGTGCAGAGTAAAATGCAATTAGCCTAGTGTTATATGCTCATCTACATGTTCATGCAGCATCATAACGACTCAATAATAAAGACGCAGGCATAACAGACAGACGCTGGAAGACATCTTTAACAATATATACCTCTCACTTTATTGCAAGGGTTCGAAAAGGTTGTGTGGGGTTTTACTGTGAGAGGGAGCTGGAGACCGAACATAACTGAAATATTTTGACCCCAAAGTTATGGCCGTCAGCGTTGTGTCTTTCTCGTTCTTCTGGGCTGCTCAACCGGAGGCCCAGGGCCCACTCTGCTGGGTGATGGCTTTCTTTACTGCATCTTATCAGCATTTCTGGACCCCAATTCATCAGGGCTTCTCGAGGGCCCCTTCGGTCGGGTGTGGCTTTCCTTACCACCACTCGTCTCCAACTCCGTCCGATCTTCAACTCAACTGGCAACGAACTCAACTGAGTTATATAATCATTCGACGCCCACTCGTTCTTTGAAATCGAATGTTTAATCGTCATCAAGCGGAAATAGCTGTCATGCAGTTCAGAGGTCACTCTCTTCCGGTGCATCAGTCTATGGGTGTACCATGGGAAATTTTTAGCTGGTCCTATTTCATCAGCCAATTTCCGCCCACGCGATTTCCTCTCATAACAGCCATTAGAATGTGTAACCTCCTTCCGGTGCATCACCTTGGAATGGCATTTTTGGCCGGGTCAAAAGGTCAAAATATAACACTAGTCCAGGATTTGAACTCATGTCGCCGTGTCCATTTCCTACGACGATAACCATTACACCAGGGGCACTTCACTAAGACCCCACTAACGAGTGTTCTAATTGACATTAAAACATCTGATTGCAAGGCTCCCGCCATGGAGATTTAGTGAATGTGGAGTACTTCTTCATTGCTATTACTCCAAGGTCCATTGTGTCCCGGACTTCTAGCACCTGATAGGGTCCTATCTATGAGTCAAATAGAAGTAACCTTGCGCAGACAAATGACTAATATTAAATCGTGACTGTTATATGACAATACTTGAAACCATTTAACTGCGTGAAAAAAATAGCTCAGACTCATTTAAAGATATAATCTACAAAATATGTTTACAAATCATATATATATTTAATATATACGTACGAGGATCATTAAATAAGTTTCCAGACTTTTTTGGTATGAGCACTTTTATTGATGGTATACACATGAAACTCTAGTTCCCTTCGAAGTAATCTTCTCCGGCATCAATGCACTAGTTGTACCGTTCCACCAACTTCTGGAAGCCCCCATGAAAGTCCTCTTGTGTGAGCGTGTCAATTACCTTCGTCACAGCCTCTTTCATCTCCTCAAGTGTCTCATAATGACAGCCTGTGAGCTTAGGGAATAACCAAAAGTCACAGAGAGCAAGGTCTATACTTTAGGGAGGCTGAGGAACTGTCTTGATGCCCATCTAGGTCAAATAGTCTGTGACAAGGATGGTGTTGTCGGCTGGTGCATTGTCCTGGTGGAAATGCCACTGAGCCGATTTGAAGAGTGCTGGCCTCTTCCGACGGTATCTCTTCCTGAACTCCCTTAAAACCTCAACATAGTAACCCTAACCCTAACCCTTTGGCCAATCAGCTCTGGAGTATTGACTTCCTTACTCCTCCCACGCGTCTCATCATCCCTCACAGACTCCCTGCCTTCCTTGAATGTCTTACGCCACTCAAAAACTGATGCTCCATTCATGCAACATGGTCGAAAAGCAGTCTAAAGCATTTCTGTGGCATTTTTTCCAAGTTTAAAACACAATATTATCGCACATCGTTCTTGTAAAGTGTCCTCATGTCCACATTGCATTTTTGAAATTCCCCAGCTGTGACAATCAGGCTTTAGTAGGGTGTATTCAAATTCTTGCTGTAGCTTTTCGTTTGAACCTGAAATCATAAAAATTGGTCAGTCATCTCATAAAATGTATAGCAATAACATACTGAGCTTTCAAGAGTCTAGGCTAATTTTAAATGCCTGTACAAAAAAAAGTCTGAAAACTTATTGAAGGCATCATGTATAAACAGGATTTGGCATTGAATAACCTACAATGTTTGATATACCATAAAATCCAAGAAAACCAACAACAAAAAAAAAAACAACAAAAAACAACAAAAAACAAATTCTCCATTACCAGGGAAGATAGCCATAATTATTTCATTCTAAATTTTGTGTGAAATCGCCAAATATGTCTTTATTTATTCGTTCTTATTTTTTGATAAATGTTTACTTTCTATTGTGTTGTTATTGACAATACAATGTCATGCATTGTAAGAATAGATTGATAGATCGATAGATAGATAGATAGATAGATACTAAACTTTTGAATTTTCTTCGTCAAAAATATTGTAATAATATTACACAAGACTTTTCATATTAAATACAAAAAATAATGAAATTTAAAATGACTCAAAAATAGATATGTAAGGGTCAAGCAAAGATTATTGATATGAAAAGCAATTCGTTTATTTAATTATGTTGGCAACAGAAAAAGCGAAATAATCATTATATTGTCAAGAAGGAAGAAAAATTTGTTATCAGTTTATACCCACAAAATGTGACAAGTGCAAGACAATATTTTACCCTAATAACCTAATTATCAGCGTGGGTAGTCTAACAGTTCACACGTTTAGCTAAAAAGTTCGACTCTCATGAATTTAGATCGACAGTAGGGTCTATTAATTTATAAATAGGTGATGAATGAAAGAATAGACACATAGACATTGATTGATAAAGATTCCTATCGCGATAACTTGCTTAACCCCCCGTTCCCTTTTTAGTGCTGACTGCATTATATATAGATAGATAGATAGACAGACAGAGAGAGGCCTATCGAACCATCATACTCACTGCTCTGCTGTACGGCTCTGAGTCATGAGTAACCTAGCGCCACCATCTACTACTCCTTGAGCGCACCCACCAGCGCTGTCTCTATACCACCCCCGAATTCTCCAATGTTGCGGTCCTACATAAGGCAGAAATCACCAGCATAGAGGCCATGTTGCTGAAGTCACACCTACGATGAACAGGGCATGTCTAAAGAATGGGTGGAGACATTGCCTGCCCAAGATAGCCCAGCATGGTAAACTTTCCACTGGCTACTGTAACAGAGGGGCACCTAAGAAACGTTTTAAAAACTCCCTCAAGAAGACCCTCAGTACCTGCCACATTGACTACCACCAGTGGTCGACACTTGCTGCTGACTGTGAGGCCTGGCACCGCACCGTCCACCCAGTCGTCTCACTTTAAGGACTGCCGCAGAGTCAATCTCAGGGGAAAACGCCGCAGGAGGAAGATCCATGGAGCCTCAGTCGCCATACCTGACCAAACCAGACCAGACCTTTAATTGCAGTCGCTGCGACTGGACTTTCTTGTGCCGTATCGGTCTAGTCAGCCATCAGCATGCCTTCAGTCGACGTGGACAGCCTCTTTCATAAATCTTTGTTCATGAAGTCTTGCCAAGAAGAGAAAGAATATATATATATATATATATATATATATATATATATATATATAATTTTGAACAAAGTCAGTGGCAGTTTATTTCCAATGTAATCATTAGATTAAGATCATCAATTCTTTAACTAATGATTGCATCGGTGAGAAACTGAGTTACGTAGTGCGGTTTACTGCTCAACTGCACATGCTCTATCAACACTATTGGGCACTCTTTATTTATAAATATAGCAAACCATGTGACTATATATATATATATATACATATATATATATATATATACAACAGGCTAAAATATGGAGTCCATCCTGAATTTCTTTAAAAAACACCTTTAAATGAGACATTTTAAACTTTTTTCCCTGTAAATGATTAAATTTTATTTATTACCGTGTATTTTTATGATTTTCCCTTAGTACTTAGGTATAAATTAATTTTCATACAACATCATCTTATTTTGTTTTCAGTAAGTATCCGCTGATTACAACTCATAATTTTATTATCACAAAATTATAATGTTATAACGTCAACTCAGTTTGGAATGATCGCTTTCATAATTATAGTACTGTGCAAATTATTATCATCAGAACTTAATACATGAAACTATATAGTTATCAAAAATGAACCTTCACGGAACTTCTAACTACGTCGTTTATTGAATCCACGGGTGTCACCTATTCCGATTCCGTTAGCCATAACTGGGTACAAGTGTTAAGTTTTTCTGCAGTCAGGATTTAACCTGCAACCTCCTGATGATTGTCTCCTCAGGGGACCAATGCCTATAACCGTTACTCTATGTGTCCTGCTGGACAATTCAGAGTGAATTATTGGGACTTATAAACTTAATGCTCTTACTTGACTAGAATTACTTCTATTATGTATGATTTTTTACCTGTACTCATATTCAGATTTTTTTTCATCTAGCCTTCTTAATTATCGGTTCCCATATTGTATTCAACTCTATACTTCGTCTACTCAGCAGGTCATTGTAGCCCTACATATGTGTTCATTCCTTTAGATGTCTAATCCTCCAATGTTCAGCCCTAACAATTATTCAACTGTATCCCATAAGGGCAGATGGTTTCCCTTTGCCTTCCCTATATGGTCCGCCAAACCCGACTTTACCATAGCCACCATTGCCAATCAAGTCCGTCATTTTGTTGGAATATTCCTCCCTATCCATTACCACGGTAGCATTGCTTTGTCAGCTTGGAGTATTATGATACTGTTATCATCCTGTAGCGATTTGAGAGCCTTTCTGGTTTCGGAGGCTTTGATTTCTCGAGTGCTTGTCTCACTTTCCATCTTAGTTCATCAGCTCTTGCCTTGGGTATTTTTAAAGCTGTATCCTCGATTTTCGCTATTAGATCTAAGTAAGGAATTCGCTTGATGGTAGTGGCGAAGTTTAGACCTTTGTATATAATAATATAAGGCAATAAGTTTAGACCTTTGTATATAATAATATAAGGGAATGAAAACACCTGGAAATTGAAACAGAAAAGCAGGTATTGATTATGTGGTGAGAGAGATGAAACAAATTATCACATAAGTGAATGTAGCATAAGATAAGACTCGACTGAGTAGGAATGTTAATCCACTGCGTATTGTGCAAGAAAGTGAAATTTAACCATACTTCCAAATGTGTTATGGTTACCTACCTACACGATAATGAACTCTTCCTCGTTCATAAATACTAACCCAATTTTACTCTCAGTGAGTCAATTTCTAAGTGCTGGGCGGGGACACACCTCGATTGGCAGTGTTAGACAGTACACGAATCTGGTCGAGTGGGGCTTGGTTCCGCTGTCAGTCGGTTGAAGTCATCTGACATGGACACCGGTAACCCGGCATTCATAGACGCGCCAAGACCGGCATCCTCGAGCCTTAAGGGCTATCCCCACAAGCTCAAATCCTCCTTGGAGAGGCTAGGTTTATCGCCTGGCGCCTCCTTTAAGAGAAATGCCGACGGGGCTCAAGACATTTTTGTAGCCGCCGGGCGTATTTGGGCTACGGCGCTGCGCCCTGACCCAGCTACAAAAGGCATAGTACCACACTGGTCCGGTCGGTGGGACAAACGACAAATACCGTCTTCCTCTCAGCGCTGAGCTGGAACATGCCTCAGGCAGCCGTGTTGGACGGTACCCGGATGTGGTTGTGTGTGTCTCGGTTCCGCTGGCAGTCGGTCGAGGTCGTCTGAGATGGATTCCAGTTAGCCGGCATTCATGTCGGGCGCACCAAGACCGGCATCCTCGAGCCTAGGGAAGCTGTCCTCCAGGATCTAACCCTCTTTGGAGGGACTTAGTTTATCGCATTGCGCCTAAAGTGCCCCTTTTTAGGAGAATGCTGACGGGGCCCGATGGATTTTTGGCGCCGCCAAGCGTGTCTGGGCTACGCCCGTGCCCTTGAACCCACCTAATAAAGCCTTTTGCCACGCTCGCCCAGTCGGTGGGACGAACGACAAATACCGTCTTTCTCTCAGCAGTCAAACCTGACAGTTCAAACGGACACTTCTCTCAGCTATACTAACACTATTATTTTTATATATGTTCTGTTTATTCAATACACTTGTTCAACCTATTTTCTCTTCTTCAGTATTTTCCTTTTTGTACCTAAAAAGCTACAACAAAATGTTACATGCATAAAACAAAACCTGTCCTGGAAGATGAAGCCCACAAACTTCTGTAGGATTTTGAGATGCAAGCAGATTACCTAATCCTGACCAAAAGACCAAACCTGGTGATAATTTACAAGAGAGCGTGCTCTATTGTTGACTTCACTTTCCCACCGAACAACAGAGTGAAAACCAATGAAATGTTTGATCTTGTCAGAGAACTGACAGAAACTGTGGGGCACTAAGGTGATGGTGATACTAACAGTAATTGGCACACTTGGAACTGTATGAAGAAGCATCGAAGGAGGGATGAAAGATTTGAAAAGTGGAGGACGAATTGAGACCGTAAAAAGTACAGCATGATTAACATCATCTCGAATACTGAGAAGAATCTTGGAGACCTGAGGAGAATTGCTGTTACTCAGACTCCAGCAACGCTGATCCAAGAAACTCGCAAGAGTCGACCATACTAACAAATCCAATATACACAAACCAGAATCCGTCCTAGAGAATGGAAGGTATGAAATTCTCAGTGGTTTTTTATACTAACGCATCGCCTATTCAAGGCCAGAAAATCAGATCTAATCTTAATTGATAAAGAAAAAAAATCTTGTCATCAAGAAGATTTTGCCGAACTTACTGATGATTGTGTACAAATGAAATAAAGTGAAAAAATAGGCATTCACTTTCCTAGGAACTAAAAAGTCTGTGGAACATAATATGCCAGTTGTAGAAGTTAAAGTTGGATGACCCCCAAAGTTTGGAAAAAATGGAAGAGTTGAAAATCAGAGGAATAATCGATACCATCCACATCACATCATTGTTTAGATTGGCTTGAATACTCCGATGAGTCCTTGGATTGATAAAAAGGACTTGAAGACTTGGAAAACAGCGGACATGTATAGAACATTCAGACTAGAGCATCTTTGATCAGTTGGCATACTAAGAAGAGTCCTGGAGACTTGAGGTAAATTGCTGTCACTCAGACTCCAGTGAAAAAACATCTGCTAACGCTGGTGTGAACCCCCACCCAAGATTAAAATAATAAATATAATAATAATAACCAGACTATGTGATGGTCAAGAAAAGTAAGAAAAACAGCTGAATTGTGGACGTTTCTGACCTCTGAGTAAAGCTGTAAGAAAGTGTAAAGAAAGATAAGTACCTAGACCTTGCCAGAGAACAGAAAAAATGTGGAACATTAAAGTGACGGTGATACCAATTGTAATTGGTACACTCGGTACAGTCACCAAATGACTGGTCCAGGAACTGGAGAACTTAGAAATAAAAGAGCGGCTGGGGACCATCCAAAAAACAGCATTATAAAGATCGGCTAGAATACTAAGTAGAGTCCTGGTGACCTGAAGAGACTTATTGTCACTCAGACACTAGTGGTAAACCAAGAACTAACGCTGGTGTGAAAAACTCCCAAAAGATTCAAATGATAATAATACCCACCAAAGACCCCCTCAAATGAACCACCCCAAACAACTAGAGACCCATAAGGTACCTACCTATTATATGGAAAATATTAACAACAAAGAAAAGGGAGAGGATTTACTCCTCATTGATAAGCAGCGGACTCTTTACTGAGGGACAAAAAGAAGGCTGCAAGGTAACCAGAGGCACAGAAGAGCTACTGTACATTAATCAATTCATCCTCAACCAGAGCATAACGAGACCAAAAAATCTAGCTATTGCATGGATTGACTACAAAAAGGTATATGATACGGTCCCGCAAAATTGTCTCAAAATGCACAAGATATCATACGAAGTCATAAACATTATCGAGAAAACCATGGAAACCTGGAGAGTGAAACTGAATGAAGGAAGCAGAAGCGTAGCTGAGGGAAAGATCCAAAGAGATATATTCCAGGGAGATGCACTGTCACTATTACTATTTTTGAGAGCGATGATGCCAGTCAACCATATACTCAGGAAAAGCTCCGGCGGATACAAACTTAGTAAATTGCAAAAAAGATCAATCACTTAATGTACAGGAACGGCATCAAACTCTTTGCCAAAACCGAAAAAAAAATTGGAAAACCTAATACAGTTCTAGAGAGAAAAATGCACCATGCTTATAATGAAAAGCGGTAAAAGGAAACATGACGGAAGAAATGGAACCACCAAAATCAAGCAAAAATAAGAACGTTCGGAGAAAAGGAAACTTACAAATACTAGGGAATATTGAAAGCAGACACAAGCAAACAAGGGGAGATGAAAGAAAAATTTTTAAAAAGTATCTCAGGAGAACCAGAAAACTACTCGAAACAAAACTATATAGCAAAAACATTATAAAACGGATAAATACCTGGGCGGTACGATATTCGGGGCCATTCTCAAAGTGGACCAGAGAAGACCTTAAACAAAGAGACCAAATAACAAGAAAGGTAATGACAATGCATAAGGCCTTATATCCCAGACATGGCGATGACAGACTATATGTATCAATAAAAGTAGGTGAAAGAGAACTTACCAGCATTGACGATAGCTCTAATGTATCGATACAATGACCCGAAGACTACACAGAAAAACGCGAAAGAGGACTAATTTCAACCACCAGAAACAATTCTGTCAATGCGAGAATCAACAGATCAAAAATAACTTAAAAACAAAAACGGGAAGAAAAACACTTTTATGGAAATTTTAAGCGATAAACAAGCAATATCTCATACGAGAGAATTTAGACATGGCTAAAAAGGGAAACTGCATGAGAAGAACGGACTCTCTTGTAATAGCGGCACAAAACAACTCAATAATGACCAATTGTTACACCAGCAAATGCAGGTAATGTAATGATAGAGACGAAACATTCAATTTTATTAGAAGAGAATGCAGCAAACTAGCACAGAATGAGTATAAAACTAGACACAACTGGGTGGACAAGGTGCTCCACAGGGAATTGTGCAAGAAATTGACATTTGACCATATGAATTAATGGTATATACAAAACCCAGAATCCGTCCTGGAAAATGAGATCCGAAAATTCACCCAAAGGATTTTGAAATATAAACAGATAACCTAATCTCGGCCTGACGATTTGCCCAATGGTAGATTTTGCTGTCCCGGCTCACCACAGAGTTAAATTGAAAGAAATACCACCCATATTATAGATTAAAATCGGCAATAATACTAAGACTCCAGTTCTGGAGGACATAGAAATACGAAGATGATTGGAGACCAAATAAACAACAGCCTAATTAAGATCGGCCAGAATATTGAAAATGTCCAGAAGACTTGAGGAGACTTGCTATCACTCAAACTCTTGTGAAAAACCACCGGCTAACGTGGGTGTAAAAAATAACTGTCAAAACCCACGGATCACCTAATCTCGGCCAGAAAAACAGACTTAATAATAATCAAAAAAAAAAAAAGAGAACTTGCAAAATTGTCGACTTTGCTGTCCCAGCTGACCACAGAATAAAATTGAAAGAATGTGAAAAGAAGGAGAAGTACCTCGCCCTTGCTAGGGAATTTATAAAAAACTGTGGAACACGCAGGTGACAATTATACCAATTGTAATTGGTGCGTTTGGAACAGTAACTAAAGGCTATTAAAGGGACTGGAGGAGTTGGAAATTGGCGGACGGGTGGAGACCATCCAAACAACAGCATTATTGAAAACGGCCAGAACACTGAGAAGAGTCCTGGAGACTTGAGGACACTTGCTGTCAATCAATCTCCAGTGAAAGACCATCAGCTTACGCTGATGTGAAAAACTCTAATGAGTAGTGATAATAATGATAAAGAAGTATAAGTACCTCGACCTTGCTGGAGAATTGAAAAAGCTGTGGAACATAAAAGTAACGATTGTGCCAATCGTGATTGGTGCTTTTGGCACAATAACTAAACGATCATTAAAAGACCTGGAGGACATGGAAGTCGGTGGACGGGTAGAGACTATCCAAATGACAGCATTACTGAGAACGGCCAGAATCCTGAGACGGGTCCTGGGGACTCGAGGAGACTTGCTGTCACTTACATTCCAGTGAAAAACCATCAGCTAACACAGATGTGAAAAACTCTAAAGGAGAAAATAATAATCATAATGATAATTATGATAATAAATGAAATCATAAAACTGCTTAAAAATCTGACTTGGTCGTTAAATAATCTAACCAGATTGGAAATGCCATAAAATCAAACAAAGACGCAGTTAATGTCCCTACCTTGGGTCAAATAGATTTGTTTAAAAACCTGTTCGTATTCGATTGGAAAACTTGATGTAATACGACTTTAATTATTAGTTAACTGAAATTATATAATTGTTCGAACAACCGATTATTATTAAATAGAAATAATTACTCGAAACCGAATCATTATTTGTTGGAAGGAGTACTTAAAACCATACAACTGCGTTCTAATGTTTCATATTATATTCGAAAACTTCATATATCATAACTAAATTCTTTGTATAGGAATAGTAATCAAATAGAAAAAGTTACTTGAAAGCATATGATTGTTTATAAAATATTAGTATGAGCGAATAATACATGAAACTGTATATATACAAATTATGTTTTAGATACGAATATTTGATTTTGTAGAACTGTGGGCGGAAAATTCTTTTAACAGATAACAGCACAAATGTAAAAAAAACAACAAATAACATAAAAGTTATTCGCTAACAACTTTCAGCTGATTTAGCTGGGGTCGTCAAATATGCCGATTGTATCTTTGCAGAGGGGGATCCAGTGTTCTGGGTCAGGCATTAAACAATCTGATTGTGAGGCTCTAGTCTCTAAGCTTTGAAGAATATGGATTAACCCTTCATTTCCATTACTCTCAGGTTTACTCTGACCTAGGGTGTTAGTAGCTGTTACGGTCCCATCTATGGGTCAAATAGAACAGTTTAATTATCAATTTCTTTAAACCATTAAACAGTGGTAAGAAGAGCTAATAATGTTAGCAGTATTTGAAACCGTTTAACTGCGTGAAAATAAAGCTCTTAGGGATTGCAATACTTGAAACCATTTGCAAACAAATGAACCCTGATTTGAGTTGTCTTTGTTGCATACGAATTATTCGATAACAGATGATAAAAGTTGGCTGACCGTAATAGAGAGCGACCCGAAGGCTCCTTCATCATAACCTTCTACTCCGTGGAGTAGGGAAGGGTGCTATCCCTTTCTCGGGATTGTTCCACATACCCTTGATCCGTATCTTATAACGCTGAATGTTTCGCAGAAGCATCAAGTACCGTTTTTTGAGTCTTTGGAATGATTCAACCTGGGATTGAACCCCCGTATCGCGGGCTATTGGTGAACACTCTAACCAGTATGCCAATGGGGATTTCACATTTAAAAAAAATAGTAGGATTTATATGTTGTTAGAAACACCCGACCAATGATAAAGAACGAATTATTTGTTAAGGAATGATAGTGTTACATATTGATCTTTGACTGATCGGGTTAGTGGATTTCAAAAACTGGATGCAGCTATGTCTTAAGGTGAACAAAAGACAGCAAAAATGCCATGTAAATTGCATTAGTGGGATGTCGAGAGGAAGAGAGTGTGAACGTCCGAAAATTATAACGACAGAAGTTTTCAACCCGGAGTTAAGCGGACACAGAGGAGATAGAGAGAGAGAGAACAGAGAAAGCAGAGAGAAGAAAACTATAGATGTCACGCTGTTTTGAGCGTTGTCCCAGCGGGGATCTGGACGACACCAGGTTGTGAAGTAGATGAATGTCTAAATGTACAAGACTCGCTAATGTCGAAAGCAAGTATGATCTCAGAACGAAGAAACAAAGACGATTAAATATTTTAAGTCTGCCTTGTACCAATCTCATGGAACGGCGAGAAGAATTATCCTAGGTGATCCTTGTTATCTCTTTGTCTCTCTCTCTGTCTCTCTCTCTGTCTCTCTCCCCAACAACCATTTCTTATTATTTGTAATGAGAAGAAGAGATGATATTTTTATACATAAGAGTTATTATCATCCTTTCTTTCTCTTGATATACACCCATAGATGATAGAGTCGCCAATGCTTTTTTTCAACGGGTGTACTTCAAAAGTCGTTACGAGTTATTTTATGTTATAATATAATCTGCACACGTGGACGTTCGTTGAGATTAGCCGATCTTTTGACAAAGTTGTCATTTCTTTATCTTGAATGAATGAAAGAAATCTTCGTTCGATTTATTCCGATTGAAAACAGGGAACTGAAGGCGTGTCTTGTATGTGATTTCTTGGATCAGGACGCATTTTGAACATGTTACTTCCAGTGATTGGGTCTTTAATCCTCAAATTCTATGCAAATAGAGACGTCATTGGTCGTTTAATCATTAAGGGGGACAGATGGCCCACGGCTGTGCATGTCTTTAGTAAATCTGATGTCTTTTTTGTTAAAGTTGTTGCTCTTTAACTATGGATCATAAGAATTCTAGAGATATATTTATTTGTTCTAAAGGATTAATTTCCTTATTAAAATTTTACTTGTTTAACTTACACCAGTACAATGTAAGTGAGGCAAACACACAGGGGTGAGGTGATCTTTTGTAGTAATGATCTGCGAGGTTACCTTATGAGGCCTAATGTCAGGGTTGTGTATCAATAGTAGTAATGATCTGCGAGGTTACCTTTATGAGGCCTAATGGTAGGGTTGTGTATCAATAGGAGTAATGGTCTGTAAGGTTACCTTATGAGGCCTAATGTTAGGGTTGTGTTCAATAGTAGTAATGGTATGTAAGGTTACCTTATGAGGCCTAATGTTAGGGTTGTGTATTAATAGTTGTAATGATCTGCGAGGTTACCTTATGAGGCCTAATGTTAGGGTTGTGTATCAATAGTAGTAATGGTCTGTGAGGTTACTTTATGAGGCCTAATGTTAGGTTTGTGTATCAATAGTAGTATTGGTCTGTAAGGTTACCTTATGAGGCCTAATTTTTGGGTTGTGTATCAATAGCAGTAATGGTCTGTGAGGTTCGTTTCTATGGCCAACAATAGATGTTGAGTTCCTACAGTAGTTATGTGGAAGGAAGCTAGATAGTGAGGCCCACACTGAGGGTTAACTGTTGGCAGTAGTAATGATCTCTGAAGATAGATTTTGAGGCATTCCGTAAAGATCTAGTCTCAACAGTAGTAATGATACGTTAACCTTCTTTGTGAGGCCCACAGTGAGAGTTGAGTATCGACAGACGTAATGATGTAGGAAGCTATTTTGTGAGATTCACTGTGAGGTTTGAGTGTCGACAGTCATAATGATGTGAGAAGCTTGCTGGTGAGGCTCACAGTGAGGGTTGAGTGTCGACACGCGTAATGATCTGTGAGGTTAGTATGCAAGACACCCAAAAGGTACTGGACGAACGCTTGTATATAAAAATCACAGGGACTAATTACGGAACTAAACACAACTATTTGAGGAAAGTTATTCACAGGAAATTGTGCGAGAAAGAGAAATTTTATCATACAACCAAATGGTATATACACAAAACCCGTCCTAGAAAATGAGACTCACAAAATTCTATGGGACTTTGAGATACAAACGGATCACCTAATCCCGTCTTGACGACCAGACCAAGAGAGGAAAAACGGAAAAAAAACTCTGCCGAATGCTGATCTTTTCTGTCCCTAAGGACCACATAATGAAGATAAAAGAAAACAAAAAGAGAGAAAAATACTTAGACCTTGCCAGAGAACTGAAAATATTGTTGAACATGAAGGTGACGGTGATGCCAATTGTAATTGGTGAGCTTGGAATGATCCCCAAAGGCTTAGTAAGGGGACTGGAAGAGTTGAAAATCGGAGGACGAGCCGTGACCATTATAAATGCAGCATTGCTAAGATTGGCAAGAATACTGAGTAGAGTTCCGGAGACAAGAGGCAACTTGCTGTCACTCAGACTCTTTTAAAAGATCATCAGTAAGCGATTCGGGAGGGGCTCGTGGTGTAATGGTTATCGTCGTAGGAAATGGATACGGCGAAACGAGTTCAAATCCTGGACGAGACTGATTGCATTTTCACATTGCACTAATACCCTTGGGAAAGGTATGAATCCAATTATTCTCCCTCCAACTATGGGTAAATAGTTGGGCAGACTGGGTTCTTCAGGCATGGTGAGGCAACTAGTCTAGGAGAAGGAAAACTCTGAATTCAAACCTGTTAAACTCCGCTTAAAAATTGACATTGTGTTATATCCTACCCGAGCGGAGCGGAGGGGTTAGGTAAATAGGGTCAGTAAGCGATCGTGTGAAAAACTTGGAAGGAATAATGTAATTATTAGAAACTAGCCAAATGCAATGAAGTCTGGATCACGAAGGTAATAATGATACTTCTCTCATTTGCATCATTGTTGGAACGGTTTATATGAGCTTGGTAAAGTGGTAGGAGAAACTGATGATCAGTGGAAGAATTCTGCCTTTCCAAACGAGATAACAACTGAGATCGCCAAAAATACAAATTATACAGTAGAGTGGAAAAAAATTGCTATCACTAAGATTTCAATGAAAAAACTCTCGTAACTATTGGCGCGATTCATTCGTAAAAAGTAAAGTAACAATGAAACAGTAAATCACATAATAAGCGTATGCAGCAGAATGATACGAATAGAATACAAGAGTAGGCATGAATGAGGAGGAAAGGTGATTTACTGGAAATTGTGCAAGAGATTGAAAATGCTCTAATCAGAAGCTGTCCTTGAAAATGAGACGTATGAAATTCTCTGAGACTTTGGTATACAAACAGATCACACTATCGGAGCTAGAAGACCAGATTTTGTTTTATTTACCAAAAATAGAAAAATTTGCCATCTAATAGATTTTGTCGCTTCAGTGGACTATAATGTGAAAAACGAAAAGAGAAGACAATTTTTAGACGCTGCCAAAGAAAAAGAAAAGGAAAATGACAGTGACTGTGACACCCGTTGATATTGGTTTTCCCGCAACGCTCAATGAGAACCTGTAAAAGTGACAGTGAAAACTTGGGGTTAGTTAAAGAATTGAGATCATCCTGACGACAGCATTATTAAGATCAACTAGAATGCGTAAAAGAGTCCTGGTGAGCCGAGAAATTTTGCTGTTTCTCGGATTTCATTGAAGAACCTCCAGTTAAAACTGGTGTGAAAAACTTATATAGAGTGCAAAAATAATTAGTAATATCATAAAACGATATAATTATAGAAAGAAAGGCGAACTAACAAAAATGATATCAATTTATTTTTATTGTTGGTGTATTTTTACAGAGACACAGAAAGAGAGAAATTAACGATAATTTTCATAGTGTCATTTTCCTATTATTTTCCTTACTGTGTAATTTCATGTAACTTTTGTGGTATTATCATTATCATTTTTCTGATAGTATCATTTTCTATAAATTTTATTGTATCGTTTTCCATCTTGTTCTTGTCTACTTTTTCAGCTGATTCAATTATCATCGGGTTTAGTTTGGTTTCTTTGTTTAGTAGAATTACTTACTGGGTTATTTAATATCAAACTGCCCTTGTAGAAGAACAGCAGTGTTAATATTTAACTTATTGCTGGGAGATTAAGTTGGTTCATACCTTTCCCAGGGGTATTAGTCCGAAAGCAAATATAATCGCGTAACTGGAGTTCGAACTCGCTTACTTTAAAACCGCAGTCCGGCACTTAAGCCATGACATCACAAGGACTCCCTTAATTACAATAGTCAAATTGTGCATGTCATTTGCAATGCTTCCCAAAGGTTTATTTAACTCTGGTATAAAGTGATGTTCTCTCCGAACTTTTTTTTAGTAAATTACATCAATCCTATTTTATCATTAATTTAAGGACTAAGTTGATTGGTTGGTTTCTTTGTAGGTTATTTAAAGTTAAAGCCATCCTTCTTGAAGAACAGTGGTGTTATTATTTAACCCATAGCTGGGAGGATTTAGGGGGTTCATGCCTTTCCCAAGGGGATTTGTCCGAAAGTGAACATAATAGCTCGACTAGTGTTCGAACTCACTACAATTCTGCAGTCAATTGCGTTAACTATTACACTACGAGGACATCCCCTAAGGTTGATTGTACAATCTGTTAATGCATAATATCTTTATATATATATATATATATATATATATATATATATATATATTAGTTTTTATGAATATTCAATCATACATAGCAGATAAGTATCCATGCCATCAAATATATATAAAATCTAATATATATCATTTATTATTTTTTACTCCTTCAGAGTTTTTCACATCAGTGTTAGCTGAGTTTTTCACTGGAGTTTGAGTGACAGCAAGTCTCCCCAAGTCTCCAGGATTCGTCTCAGGATTATAGCCGTTCTCAGCAGTGCTGTCGTTTGGATAGTCTCTACCCGTCCGCCAAACTCCAAGTCCTCCAGGCCCTTCAATAATCCTTTAGTTATTGAGCCTAAAGCACCAATCACATTTGGCACAATCGTCACTTTCATGTTTCACTGCTTTTTCAATTCTCTAGCAAGGTCCAGGTACTTATCCTTCTTTTCACTTTCCTTCAGATTTATTCTGTGTTCTGTTGGGACAGCAAAGTCGACAATTTTGCAAATTCTCTTTTTTTTTTTTTTTTTTTTTTTTTTTTTTGATTATTATAAGGTCTGGTCTTCTGGCCGGGATTAGGTGATCCGTTTGTATGTTTAAGTCCCATAGGAGTTTATGCGTGTCATTTTCTAGGACAGGTGCTGGGTTGTGCATATAGTATTTGTTAGTATGGTCAAATTTAAATTTCTTGTACATTTCCCTGTAAATCACCTTGCCGACCCAGTCGTGTCTCGCCTCACTGTCCTAATTATACTTGGAGTGGGAGCACAAGATAGCGTCCTATCTTTGGATCAAGTAGAACTGTTTGACATTTAAACTTATTGCAAGCAAATGACTTATGCTAAATTGAATTGTTAGAAATAAAGCTGTTTGATCATTTAACTGTTGGTTAACAAATGACTAATGTATAATTGATTTTTATTGATACATAACAATATTTGGAACCATTTAACTGTACGCAAATGAATGAGTAATGTTGAATGGAATAATTAGCGTAAAATATTAATACTTGCAAGCAATTCACTTTATAAAAACAAAGGATTAATATTGAATATTATTATAAGTATTTGATAGCAATGATTGAAACCATTTAACTGCGTAGAAGCAATAGTCGTACTAATGAGAAAGAAATTAGTTGTAACTCATTTAAAAATGACGATACTTACAAATTATTCAATTACAAATCCTATGTTTATCCATAAAAATATGTACAAACACATACTGGTGTTAGATTGCAACTATTACATAGCAATACTTAAAATCATTTAAATCTGTGCCAACAAATGATTAATAGTAAATAGATTTATTCGTTTTTGTTAGAAATACTTAAAACTATTTAACTGTATGCGAGCAAATGAGGTCAGGCTCTTTTAAAAATGTTATCAATAATGTTTTTGGCAACTGATATATTTGGCATACATGAATAAACAGTTTTTAGCATTAAAAACCCTTAACTTGCAGACTCTTACATTTGGAAAAAGCATGAACCTCTTATCTCCCCAGCTATGGGTTAAATAGTACCAGTAATGTTCTACAAGAATAGCTGTGGCATTAAATAATCCACGAGGTTTGATATGCCATTCATAAAGAAGCCAACCAGAACTAAACCAGGTAGATCATCCTGCCAGATCGTGTAGATATAAAATAAATTCTAAAATTAACAGTAATTATTACAATTTGTCTAAATTTCTGAGATGAAGCTTGTATTTTTTTCGTTTAGGGTATTCTGGCTTTCTTATTCATTTTTATCGTGATTTTCACAACGTTTTTCTGAGATGAAGCTTTATATTTTTAATCATTTAGTGTATTCTAGATATCATATTCATTTTATTCTCATTTTCACAACGTGTTTGGCTGATGAATCCTTCTGCAGATGTTTCATATCGAATTCGGGTGCCTACACGAAAGTTCGAAAGAAATCATTCATTTAAACCACGGATGTAGATTGTTCTAACACTTTTAATAATTTAAAAAAAAACCGGTACAAGCGTTAAGCTATAGTTAACATTCTTTCTTATTAAACTGTAGACAATTTGTCCAGTCAACTAGGGCTGTAAAATACACCCTCTGCGGAGGGGTAAGACTCTCCAATGAGTGTCCTGGATATGACACTAAACAATCCGATGGTAAGGTTTCAGTAATGCTGGAGATTTGGGGAATGTGGAGAACCCCTTCATTGCCAACGCTCTCAGGTCCACTCTGACCCGGTGTGGTAGAGCCTGATAGAGACCTATCTATGAGATAAATAGAACTAATCTGTGTACTTATGCAAAGCTAAATTACTTGAAATAGAACTGTTTTGATATTCAAACTGCGTACTTATGCTAAACTGAATTGTTTCAATTTGAACTCTTTGACAAAACTGAATAGCTTGAAATACAAAAGTTTTTGACAATTAAACTATGTACTCATGCTAAACTAAATTGTTTGAAATAGAACTGATTATTAATATAAAATGGATTTGGCATTAAATAACATATAAAGGTTGATATGTCATAAATCCCAACAAACCAACTTTAGTAAGTATTGAACCTGAAACTTGAAGAAAATTTCACTAAAAAGCTCTTTAAACAAACACTTGTATCTGTAACGCCATCTGTGTTACTGGGCAATACAGAGTGAATTTTTGGGACATATAGATATAATATCTTTGTCAACCCATGAGGTACTACTTATTAAAATTATGTTTGGTTTTTACGATAGCTCATATAGAAATTTACTTTTTCATGTGTGTTCTCAAGTTCGACAAGAAACACCAGATGAATATCAAAAGATGCATCGGCTGAAACTTTGTGAATATAGCAATAACGAATGGAGGAAATAATATAAATATACTTAATAATGAAATTATTACTATGTCCATTCAATAATATTTTAATATTCTCTGGTAAATCTTTCTGATACGCTTAATAAAAGAATATCCTAGACAGAGGCAACAAAATATTCTTTGATATTCGAGAAACGAGTAAATAGCGTAGATATTATTGTAAGTAGAATTTACGCAAGGACAATGGGTTGTTGTTTATTTGGAAATCGGATTTTGACGAGAGAAATACACTGAATGTAGAAACCTTTAATCAATACCTGCAAAGGCACAAAATGTATCCTCAATCGACTATAGTTATTTGTAAGATGTTCTTGGCATTGTCCCAACTTTTCCCTTCATAAGACTGACTCACCTGTTTGGCAGTTCATTACAGATATTTGGCAACCAATGAGGATATGATTGATGAATCCAAACAGGGGGGTTTAAACAGTTCAAGTTAACTGCGTTTGTTTAATAAACAACAATATTCTAGTCTAATGCATGAAATATATATATATATATATATATATATATATATATGACAAGAATATGTACGGTGGTTCTCTTTGTATTTTCAAGAAAACATTTTTAAATGCTATATAAACAATGATATTCAAGGTTGATAAACGATAGACATTACACACTAACACACGCTTACATAGATAGATAGATAGATAGATAGATAGATACATACATACATATGAATCAAGGCAAAATTAGAACGCTCGGGGAAAACGAAACCTACAAATACTTGGACATATTGGAGGCTGACAACATCAAAGAAGTGAAAATGAAAGACAACATTCAAAAATAATATTGCAAGAGAAGTAGAAAACTACTCGAGACTTGACTCTCTAGCAAAAACCTTATCAAATAAATAAATACCTAGGCTATACCCCACGTTAATTATTCAGGACCCTTTCTCAAATGGACCAGAGAACTTAAACAAATGGACCAAAGAACAAGAAAGCTAATGACCATGCATAAGGCATTACATCCCAGAGACGACCGTGACAGAGTATATGTATCAAGAAAAGAGGGAGGAAGAGGGCTTACCAGCATCAAAGACACCGTTGACGGATCAATACTACGACTCGAAGACTACATAGAAAAACACGAAGGAGGACTGATTACAGCTATCAGAAACGATACTGGCAACACGATGGACAAGAGAATGACAATAACTAGGAAACAAAAATGGGAAGAAAAACAACTCTACGGGCGTTTTAATCGACTGATAAATAACATCTCACAAGACAAAACCTGGACCTGGCTAAGAAAAGGAAACTTTAAGAGAGAAACAGAATCTCTTCCAATAGCAGCACAGAACAACGCCGTAAGAACCAATCATATCAAAGCGAGAATTGATAAGCCTTTGGGCCTTTGGCATACACTCGGATCACCTAATCTCGGCCGGATGTGCGGACCTTATAATAATAAAAAAAAGAGAATTTGCAAAATTGTGGCTGATCACAGAATAAAACTGAAAAAAATTAAGAAGAAGGATAAATACCTTAACCTTGCTAGAGAATTGAAATAACTGAGGAACATGAAGGTGACAATTATACCAATCTTGATTGGTAGTTTTTGGTACAGTACTTAAGGATTACTAAAGGGACTTGGAAGTTGGCGGCCGTGTGGAGACCATCAAAACGACAGCATTATTAAGAACGGCCAGAATACTGAGAAGAGTCCTGGAGACTTGAGGAGACTTGCTCTCACTCAAAATCCAGTGAAAGACCATCAGCCATAGCTGATGGGAAAAACTCTAAAGGAGATAATAATAATAATATCAATAATAATAATAATAATAATAGATTGCTTCTGTTTAATCTGAACACACTGACAGACATGAACGCAAGTGTAAACACGTACAAATATATATATAGTTAGCCGACTGTGGACAAGGGCCACCTAAAGTCCTGCATTTCGAAATCTACTATAATGATTTGTGGGGGAGGGCTTTGTCCCTTTCTCTGGAATAATTTCTTTGTACTTTATCAGGCTGGGTGTTAAGCAAGTAGGCATCAATATATATATATATATATATATATATATATATAAGTTAGATGAATCTATTATTATAGCATATCTTTTGGTTATATATATATATATATATATATATATATATATATATGTGTGTGTGTGTGTGTGTGTGTGTGTGTGTGTGTGTGTGTGTGTGTATCTTTTTGTCGCATATATACATAAACATGGAGCTTTCAATAAGTTTCCAGACTTTTTTTGTACAGTCTTAAAAATTCAGTATGTTATTTCTATATATCTTATGAGATGACTGACCAATTTTTATGATTTCAGTTTCAAATGAACAGCTACAGCAGCAACTGGAATACGCCTTACTAAAGCCTGTTTGTCACAGCTGGTGAATTTTAAAAATGCAATCTGGACGTGAGGACACTTTAGAAGAAGGACATGCAATAAAATTTTGTTTCAAACTTGGAAAAAAAAACCCAGAAACGTGTGGACTGCTTCAGACTGATTTGGAGCATCTTGCATGACGAAGACTTTTACCACTTGCTCAATGATTAGATATAATGGCAAATATTGTTTTTTCTTACTGCAAAATTACCTTTTGAATCATAACTATCGAGCGAGGACACTAAAAATATTATATATATATATATATATATATATATATATATATATATATATATATATATATATATATATATATTAAGTAAATAAGGACTGTGAATAATAAAAGAATGAGGGCTCAATAAGCAAAATAGATTTACCATGGAAATGTAATAGTATTTCTATATTTATTGTTTTTTAAACACACACACACACACACACACACACACACACACACACACACACATATATATATATATATATATAAGTGTATGTGTTTTTGTGTGAGCGGGTTAAAAATATCATGGCCTATATGAAGTGATAAATCAAACGACTCAAAGAAAAAACTGAATAAATAGTGGGTACTTACTTCTTAGACCGTTGCAAAAGAAGTATTAAAAAGAAATATTGTTTTTTTCCAAGATTTCGAAGAAATTTTTTCTATTTATCTGGTGATGATAGCAAAACTTTTATCATCACTGGATAAAAGGAGAAAAAACAAAAAAAGAAAGCATTTACTTTCAACTGCTTCGACTTCAGTGGCATTAGATATACGTTGGTCATATATAGTTTCAAGTTTTTTTCTGAGTTATTAGCTTTATTTTCATATGAAAGCCATGCTATATTTAACAAATTCATATGAGAAGTACAGTGGCATCCATAATGTTCAGAACGGCTTAGTTTCCTCAGAAAAAGTAGGCATTACTTTTTATCTAAGTTGCTTTAGATACAATAATTTTCACAAACAATAAATACAATATAAATCGTTATTCTGTGAAATTTTTGTGTCATTTGAGATGATAATAAAAAAGTATTGAATGATCTAGTGAGTTACTGTAAAACCCAGGGCGGCCAAAATCATCAGAACGATTAAAAAAATAAACAAAATACTCAACTATTACAGAAAATACAGAAATTATTTAATATTTACTGTGAAGCCCTTTAGCTTCAATCACACTCTGACATGTTCGGCAGCACGAAGAAATTAATTTATTGATATATTGCCAAGTGATATTATTCCATTCTTCTTGAAGGGTATTCCATAATTGCTCTGTTGTTTTAGGATTTTTGGCTTTAGAACGTTCTACTAGAGTCTTCTACACATACTCAATAGGATTAAGATTTGGGCCTTGAGGAGGTCAATCCATTTTCTGCCTTGAGGAAGTTCATAACTACCATAGCCTTGTGACATGGGGCATTGTCTTGCATGAACATGGAGGGTTGCTTAGTTGAATTTCTCAGCACAGGCAAGAAATGATCTTTTACAACTTGTTTATAAACTCCTGTATTTATCTTCCCTTGTAATCGCAACAAAGGGCCCACACCATCTCCACATATCATCCCCCAATCCATGACACTTCCTCCACTGAATTTAACACTAGCCTTAAGGCACTTAGGTGACAATTTTTCACCTATTTTTCGACAAACGTACGTTTTCCAATCTGAGCCAATTAACAAAAACTTAGATTCATCACTGAAATGCACCGTTTGCCATTTTTCTTGAGTCCATAACACATGTCCGTTTGGAAAAGCAAGACGACACTTTTTATTCTTGGAGGATATCAGTGGCTTCACTACAGGTGCTTTAACTAAAAGTTGTTGTTCAACTAAACGAAGAGACACAATCTTCCTAGATAAAGGTTTTCCCAATTGTAGGCTCCTTTCCCCGAAACAGCAGCAGAAGTTTTAAATCGGTCCTTTTTAACCAACTTTACTATGACATGATCTTCTGTCTTGGTCGTTATTCTTGGCCAACCTGTAGACTTTCTTGCTTCAGACGAACCATAATCATTAAGAATACTGTGAACAACACTTTTACGTTTACGATCTCTGCGATTGCCCCAATACTTAGATTATCCTTCATTTAAAGCATAATAATTTCTGTATATTCTGTAATATTTGAGTATTTTGTTCATTTTTTCAATCGTTCTGATGATTTTGACCGCCCTGGGTTTTGCAGTAAATCACTAAATAACTCAATATTTTTTTATTATCATCTCAAATAACACCAAAATTTCACAGAATAACAATTAATGTCGTATTTATTTTTAGTGAAAATTATAGAATCTAAAACAACTTAGATAAAAAGTTATACTATCTTTTTCTGACGAAACTATGCCATTCTGAACATTATGGCCGCCACTGGATATGTGGGACTACTGTGCAGTATATATATATATATATATATATATATATATATATATATGTGTGTGTGTGTGTGCGTGTGTGTGTGTGTGTGTGTGATAGATTCTCTAGTCGGCTTCTATGCATAAAGGCTCAACAGCTTATTTAAAGATTTGAACTCTTGGACTACTTACCTGAAGGGCTTTGTTCATAGAAGTAAACGTTTGTGTTGAAGCATTCATACTTTTTGTAAAAGACGATTACAGAAAAATGGTACATCAATGTGCCATAGCTTCAGCTGAAAAACGCTCCTCAGGTTTTTTAATTAAGAATTTTTCCTTGTACAAGACAGTCGGACTACCAAATCTCTGCAGCCCAATGTATGCTAATAATCAGCCTATATATATATATATATATATATCATCCAACGCTAAGTCCGCCGATCGTGAGAACCATTCTAATAACTAATTTTCTTTCTACAATATCATTGTAATTCAAAATTCAAAAGAGAACTCAATGAAAAATAATTATAAACTAAATTGCAGAGCAAATAATTCCATATAAAAGAAAAAAAAACATAAAAGTTACTCATATTTCTATAATTATATTTGTTTCAGTTGACCCTAAAATTCTTTTAATATGTTAGATCTTCATCTTTAGACAAAGAAGTAATGAGAAATTTCTAATGAAGATTTAGAAAAACCAACAAAATTCCGGCCACCCTATCTCTCTAACACAAATTCCATTTGCTATCTTTTTGTAAAGACCAGACCATTTTTTTCCTTTTTGCTTGACAAATGACATTCAAGTCCAGTATGAAGATGTAACAATTTTTGTATTATCTTTCCTTTCCACCTCTTTTTTATCTAATGACAAACAAATTTTTGAATCGAAATGAAGGAAATAAGTATAAAATATAGAATAAAGGAATAAATTGATTTACGAGAGAAGATTATCTAATATAAACAACTTACATGGGAATTAATAACCTCTCAACAAAACTGAATTATATTATAGAATATTTTATTGAATATTAATACTATTTCATTAAAAAACTTAATTATCATATCAATATTTTTATACTATTCAATATGATTGATCACATTAGAAATAAAAATGAAGAGTATATCAATTACTGTTAAGATGTTATCAAAAATTAAAAACAAATACGACATAATATTACACATCCTCAAGATCACAATCATATCTTGCACATTATCATAATATTCATATTATCACTAAACCTCAAATCCTTATATATATATATATATATATATATATATATATATATATATATGTGTGTGTGTGTGTGTGTGTGTGTATTCCATTGCACTTTTGAGAAACATGGAGTTGTTTTCATAAAGAAATTCTGTAGACCGTTTTAATGTTCTGCTCCGTGAATGTTTTGCCACTTATGAAAGGTCCAAAAGATCGAAATGTATGGAAATCTCTAATTACTGAATTTAGTGAGTATGGAACGTGTAGAAGAACCCTCCAATTTAACGATTCTCTCTTTTCTTCGGTTTGTAGGGCTTCAGGCGTTGAAAATGAAGGCGGTAAACCCAATCACTTTCAAAATACTTATATATATATAAATATATATATATATAGAGAGAGAGGGTGGGGAGAGAGAGAAAGGTAACGAGAGAAAGAGAGAGAGAGAGAGAAAGACAGATGAAGTTTGGAATGAAATCTGAATTTAATTGAAAAGTAAGACCACATGGAAAATCAAATTCACATGTTTTTTTCTACAAGGTTAGACTTTTTTAGAATTAATTTTATTCGACAAAGTCTGCATCTGACAAGAGTGAAAAAAGTACGCTATTTTTTCTTCGCTAAATTTCAAATATAAATTTTACTAATACTCTAAGTAAGTATATAAACCCTCTTTTTTCCCCGACTATCGGTTAAATGATATCACTACTGCTCCCCTACAAGAATGGCTTTTGTATTAAATAAACTACTAAGTTTGATATGTCAATAAACAAATTAACCAAAGTAGACATACATACATAGGAATTTTTTGTATCACTTGTATTGTTTCAAAAGGTGATTCATCATTATTAAATTTTTTGTTTCCGGAGTTTTTCTCTTTTCACAATGTAAACCAGATTGAATCTTTGTTCAAATATTACTATCTTTTGATATACCATGTTTTAGTTGAGTCATTTTGCTTTAAAGCCTACTTATTCTTACACCTACACTTGAAGTATTCTCAAGCAATTTCCTCATTATTCTTTTTATTGTGGTCTTGTTTTTTTAATAATTCCACGTACATAACTGATGTGGAACCAAAGTCGGTACGCAGAAGGAAAACACGGAATACGGTTTAGAGTTAAGAAAGATATATTAATAAAAGTTACAAAGGATAGTATCCAATATTGGTTGTCGTACTTCTAGTACTACTGCTGCTACTACTACTACTAGGATATTACTACGCTAGTAATATAGTGCTGGAAAGGTCCATGATGCAGGTAAGTTTCGGTCTCACAATAATAACTAATATAGCCATAATTACTAGCCCTTAAATTTTTTTCTTCCTTATTTTATAGAGCTTCGTCGCTTGAGAAATGTGTTTATTGTGGTGAGGTGCTTTTTAAATGAATCTAAGCATTTTCTTCCAATTCTTGTCTTTGCTGCTTTTTTTAATGTTAAATCACTCTACGTTATTATTTCTGTTTGTGCATGACACATATCTATATATTTACCCAACCCCTCCACTCGGGAAGGATATGACACAAGGTCAGTTTTTAAGCGGAGTTTAACAGGTTTGAATGCAGACTTTTCCTTCTCTTAGACTAGTTGCCTCACCAAGGCTGAAGAACCTAGTCTGTCCTACTATTTACCCATAGCTGGAGGGAGAATAATTGGATTCATATCTTTCCCAAGGGTAGTTGTGCTATGTGAAATGCAATCTTTATGACCAACTTTTTCTTTGTGACCAACTTTTTCTGTTCGAAATTCAGGACGTGTGCTTTTGTCCTGGTCACTTTGCAATAACTTCAGCATTTAAGGAACAACTCTCCACCGTTTCTGTTCCTTCCTCAACAAATATCTTTGCTGACATGATTTTTTAAACTCTGACCTGCCTTTGTAGGGGACTTCATATATTGTTGGCACAAACCCCTTCAGTTATTTCTTGTATATTTACAGTTTTCAGGGCGTTTACCATTACACAGTTGTATTGTTGTATCATATGTCTTAACCGATTATTCATCAGAAGTTATGGTTTTTGTCCTATAAATATCAGTTTGTAAAATAAGCTAATCAACTGTGAGAGAAAAACGATGTCACAATAAAACGATCTTCAAAATACTAAATTGGTGCTTCCAAACGCCCTCCGGCGTCATTCTATATATCTTATACGTATATATACTTTAAAAATTTTTTTAGACATCTTACTTCTTTTATATATATATATATATATATATGTGTGTGTGTGTGTGTGTGTGTGTGTGTGTGTGTGTGTATTGATTTTTATATAAATAAACAGGTAGGTCCCTTTCAAATAATAAAGTTTAGCAAAAATACAAATTTTAATTTTCATAACCATTTCTATTTAAAACTATTCAGTTTAATCAAACAGTTTGAATTCAAACAATTGAATTTAGTAGAGTTTTTTCTACTTACAGTTTAATTGTCAAAACAGTTTAGCATGAGTATGCAGTTTAAATGCAATAACCGTCCTATTTCAAGCAATTTAGTCTGGCATAACTTCACAGTTCTATTTTACCCATAGATAGCACCTTATCAGGTCCTACAACTCCGGGCCAGAATGGACGTCGGAGCGATGGCAATGAAGAGGTACTCCACATTCCCCAAAGCTCCAGCATTACTGGAACCCCACCATCAGATTGTTTAGTGTCATATCCAAGGCACTTGTAGGTGGGGAGGGGGGAATTACCCCTCTGCAAAAAAGCAGTCAATGTATTCTACAGCCACAGCCAACAGGGCAATATTCTTTTTGAGCCATATGACAACAATGTTAATGTTTTTCATAAGGTTCTTGACTTTAAAGCCTAATTGGAAATAATATTTTTTTGTTATCTTGACAGTATCTGGTCACCATCTCTGATCTTTAGTTTAGTCGTTTATTTGAATCTGAAAAGTTTCTAATATACTATTTCTCTGTCAGGCAAAATATGCATTATCTTGAATCCTCATTACTGAGATATTATTTGTAAAGAATCGAAAACTTGATTTTAATTTCTTTTTGATTATTTTTGTTTTGTTTTTAGATTGTTTTTGTTTTTTTTGACATATCAACCATTGTAAATTATTTAAGGCCAGATACACTTTTATACATATAGTAAGTAAAGTAATGTTGGTGACCGTAGTCCAGGGCAACCATAAGGCTCTCTTTTCAATGGCTACTACACCGAGGTGTAGGGGAGGGCGCTATTCCTTTCCTTGCATTGGTCCACTTTATCATTGATACGTACCTTATATTGCTAAGTATTAAGCAAATAGGTATGATTCGACCTGGTATTGAAACCAGGTCTCCCGGACAATTGGCGAACACTCTACCCACTAGGCCAATGAGCCGGTTAAACAGTTCTATTTCAAACAATTTATTTTAGCATCATTATAGAGTTTAGATCTATTTGACTCATAGATAGGACCTTATCAGTTGCTACCACTCCGGTCCAGATTGGACGTGGGAGGGATAGCAATAAAGGTGTACTTCGATTTCCCCAAAGCATTACTGGCCAAGGTATTCGAACTCTTTTTTTTTAATTTTTTAAATTCTAATGTAAAAACCTCCATTCTAAATTAGAAAAACTATCCAACCTAAAGGAGAAAGCATCTAAAAAGATTGTACTCATTTTCAAAGTATTTAAGATAATTTCTATATAAAATTATACATAATATTTTTGGTCCTGTGTAAATAATAAAGAATATTAATAATGTTATAAGCCAAAAAATAATAATGATAATAAACTAAGAAACATCATTTGATATCATTCATAATAAATTATTAATTTTTATTACTTTCTTAAAGAGAGTGAGTAATCGAAGGTTAGTTCGGAGGTTAGCTCTTCCCATCACTCCCGGTTTTCATGGCAAAATTTTTCTAATTTAGCTATTTAACTGCTAAGTTATGAAATAAATTATGAAATTACTGTTATTTACTATTATTGATTGTTTTCTGATAAGATTTAATGGAGTTTTGCTTAGGTTTATTGGTATAAAACCTAACAACTAAGTTTGGTTTGGTTTCTTTGTTTAATGGCATATCAACCTTTGTAGGTTATTTAATGCCAAAGCCATTCTCCGAGAAGAACAGTAGTAGTATTATTTAACCCATAGCTGGGAGGATAAGGGGGATCACTCCTTTCCAAATGGTATTCTGCGCGAAAGTGAACGTAATAGCGCGACTGGAATACGAACTCGCTTACTACGATTCCGCAGTCCATCGCTTTAACCATTACACTACGGGGACACCCCGCTAACAACTAGGAATCAGTAATAACAAGCAAATATTTATTAAAAATCAAATTTTAAAGATCAACATGCTAATTAGCCTTCCCGTACAAAGTAATAATCGCTATTTGCTTTTAGATATAAAAATGGTTGCTTGTTATTTGAATGTAGATAAGAGCAACAGTATCAATATGTATTTTATTTAATCAAACGCGACAAGCAAAGGCATAGACTACTATCAATAATAGGCTATTGATCATATGGAAATCATGGCTGGCCGATAAAATAAAACGAAGGTTTTCCCAAGCAGCAGTCGTGTCGATACTGCTATAGGGATGCACTACATGGACCCTAATTAATCGTATGCAGAAAAAGCTTGACGGCAATTACACAAGAATGCTGTGAGCTATATTTAACAAGTCCTGGAGGCAACAGCCTACAAAGAAGCAGCTATACGGACGCCTGTCACTCATCACGAAAACTATCCAAATTAGACGAACGAGACATGTGGGACACTGCTAGGGAAGTTAGGACGAACTCATAAGCGATATACTCCTGTGGACCCCTCCACATGGACGAGAAAAATTTGGACGACGAGCTGCAACCTATTACAACAGTTCTGTGGCGATACAGGATATAACCTAGAAGACCTGCCGGGAGCGATGGACGATAGATCATGTGTGGATAGAGCGTTAGGGGTAGCCGTGCTGGTAGCACGACATCTCTAAATGATATAATAATGATTATTTGATTGCACACAGTTTTATATATTTACCAACCCCTCCTCTCGGGCAGGATTTGATACAAGGTCAATTTTTAAGCGGAGTTTAACAGGTTTGAATTCAGAGTTTTCCTTCTCGTGGACTAGTTGCCTTACCAAGGCTGAAAAACCCAGTCTGCCCTACAATTTACTCATAGCTGGAGGAAGAATAATTGGATTCATACCTTTCCCAAGGGTATTAGTGCTATGTGAAATGCAATCAGTATCGTCCAGAATTTGAACTCGTGTCGCTGTGTCCATTTCCTACGACGATACCATTACACCTCGGACACCTCCACACAGTTATATGGTTTCAAGGATTAATTTTAAAATCAAACATATTAGATTTAGACCCATAACGTTTATGAGTAAGACGAGCTTTTAAATCATAATGTATAGATCGTATTATGTTATCAGTTTTGTCATCTAAGATGGCACTTTGCCCAATCGACTGGGGCTGTAGAATACACCGACGGAATCTCTACAGAAAGGTAAAACAAGACCAAACAAGTGTCCTGGATATGACACTAAACAATCTGATGGGAAGGTTCCAGTAATGCTGGGGTTTTGGGGAATACGGAGTACCCATTTATTGCCATTGCTCCAAGGTCCACTCTATCCATGGGTTAGATAGAAGTAACTGCTTGCTTATGCTAAACTAAAACCGTACTTAAACTGCGTTCTTATGCTAAAATGAATTATTGGAAATAGAACAGTTTTTTGACATTTAAACTGTATTTACACTCAACTGAATTGTTTAACATATAACTGTTTTTATATTTAACTGCTTCCCAAAACTGAATAGAGTGAAATAGAAATGTTTTTGACAATTAAACTGTGTACTTATGCTAAACTGAATTGTGTGAAATAGAAGTGATTATTCAGATAAAAATGGATTTGGGGTAAATAACCCGCAAAGGTTGATATGCCATAAAACCCAACCAATCAAGTAATCCTAATTAGCGTAAATAATTTTCTAACAGATCTATTAGACCCATGGGACCAACACAGGTCACCTCGTCACAGATTTGACCTGGGGGCAATTGCAATGAAGGGAGGGTCTCAACTCCTCAGAGTTTTAGAACTGAAGCTTTACTATTTACTTTTTATTTTTGTGTTTCAGGTTTTCCTAGGACATCTCTTAAGTTGATGATGCTGATAAGGCTGGTTTCGTATCAATCATCATCATCATCATGTCGTGCCGCTAGCACGGATATCCCTGACCCTCTCTCGCCACTTCTCCGTATCTTTCATCGCCTCTGACAGGTCTTCCGGGCTACATCCTGTATCCTCACATAGATGCTGTATGTATGTTCGAGCTGGTCGTCCTGCTTTTGCTTGGCCATACGCGGGGGTCCATAGGAGTACGTCACTGATGAGCTCGTCCTTGCTTCTCCAGCAGTGTCCTGTGTATCTGGGTCGTCTAACTTGGATAGTTTTCGTGATGGGAGGCAGGTGGCCGTATATTTGGTGTCTCGTTGTGTGTTGCCGCCAGGACTTGTTCAATATTGCTCGCAACATTCTTGTGTAATTACCGTCTAGCATCTTCAGCCGTTTAGTTAGTGTCCAAGTAGTGCATCCATATAGCAGTATCGATACGACCGCTGCCTGGAAGAAATTGCGTTTCATTTTATCGGTCAGGTCTGATTTGTATCAATGCATCATCATAATTATTTGATTTAGCAAAAAAAATAAAGAAATTTTTAAAATCTATTTTCCTTTTAATTCAGGGAAGTAGTTCAAGGACTTTGGATCTTGTAAAAACAAAACATGCTTTTTGCTGAAATTTATTATTGTCAGGTTTTAAATGAAAATGAGATGTGATTTCATTATCTAAGGATTATGGAATGTTGTCTTGGATTTTCTCTTATGTTTATTGTCGTATTCAAAACTTTAAGCTTTTTTTTTTATCAATCAGACCATCGCTTACGCAATCTAGTTTTTTTACGTTAGTTAGTTCTCTTTTCTACGATGATAGAATATGATCAATATCCAATTGCGTTTATATGATGAAAATCAATAAAAAATCAGGAACGCTAACTTGCAGCGTGAAATGCATGATATGATCGAGTTGAAATGGAGGATATTATTTTGATGCATCAAATAGCATCTTGTTGCGTGCAAACCGAACAGAAAGAAGGAAACCTGTGGAATATTTCCAGCGAATCGTTTCAAAAGGAGTCATTTCCTGTGTAGTTGTTTTCAGAAAATATTTCTTTAAACAGCTGAGCTCGTTATAACCCGAATATCCACTCAATTCACATCAATTAAAAGCCGTTAACAAACACACACATACACACACAGAAAAATAAAAATTAAACCAGAGGTGGTTAACCTTTTCATTCTTAAAGGCCAGATAGAAATTTGTTTTCTATAAAGAAAAACGTATTCAATTTATGTTTACAGAGGTGTTATGGATAACGTGCTGTATCGTGGCACCGTAGTAAGCGAGTTAGAATTTGAATTGCGCTATTTCGTTCAATTTTAGACTAATAACTCTGGAAAAAGTATAAACCCCCTTTTACTTTCAGCTATAGGTTGAATAGTCTCACTAGTGTTCTTCTGCTAGGAGGGACTTGGCATTAAATAACCCATGAATGTTGATTTGCCATTTAAAAAAGTAACCTAAATGTTTACCAGAAAACCTTTAATAAATTCAATTATTTTATACTAATTAAAATTAATGAAATCATCATCATCATCATCATGTCGTGCCGCCAACACGGATATCCCGGACCATCTCTCGCCACTTCTCCCTATCATTCATCATCTCCGGCAGGTCCTCTGGGTTACATCCCGTGTCCTCACATAGGTGCTGTATGTAAGTTCGGGCTGGTCGTCCTGCTTTTGCTTGGCCATATGTGGGGGTCCATAGGAGTACGTCACTTACGAGCGCGTCCTTGCTTCTCCAGCAGTGTCCGGCGTGTCTGGCTCGTCTAACCTGTATAGTTTTCGTGATGGGAGGCAAGTGGCCGTACAGTTGGCGTCTCGTGGGGTGTTGTCGCCAGGACTTGATTACATAGTGAGAAGCTATTAGGAATCAGGTTCATAATTTTAGGAGTAAAATTTGAATTAGTCTTTTGACAAGGCTATGGATGGTTGGTTGGTTGGATTTTATGGCATATCAACATTTCTAGGTTATTTAATGCCGAATCCATTTTTATGCAAATAGTCAGTTCTATTTCAAACAATCCAGTATATCATGAGTACACTGTTTAATTGTCATTTCATTTCAAACAATTCAGTTTAGCATAAGCACGCAGTTTAAATGTTAGTACAGTTTAATTTTCAAAATCATTTCTATTTCAAGCTATTCAGTTTAGTCAAACAGTTCTAATTCAAACAATTCATTTTAACATAAGGATGCAGTTAGTTCTATTTAACCCATTGATATGATCCTATCAGGTACTACCATTCCGGGCCAGAGTGGACCTTGGAGCAATGTCAATGAACGGATTCTCCGCATTCCTCAAAGCTCCAGAATCACTGGAACCAAACCATTCGATTATTTAGTGTCTGTGTATTCTACAGCCCCAGCCAGCTGTGCTATATACAGAATTTATATCAAAACAGTTTTATTTCAGATAATTCATTTTAGCATAAGTACAGTTTAGATGTCAAAACAGTTCTATTTCGAGCAATTCCATTTTGCATAAATAGCACTTTAAATGTAAAAAACAGTAAATTCAAACAATGGTTTAGATAGGAACCTTATCAGGGGCTCTTACTCCAAACCAGAGTGGACCTGGGAGCGATGGCATTAAAGGGGTACTCCGCATTCCCCAAAGCTTCAGCATCACTAGAACCTCACCATCAGATTGCTAAGTGTCATATCCAGGTAACTCGTTGTGGGGGTGGGGGTGGGTCTTACCCCTCTGCAAAGAACAGTCGGTGTATTCTACAGCCCCAGCCGACTGGGCAAAGGGCTATGGAAGATCTCACTCGATAATATAAAATACCATATTCAATCTAAAGTCTGCATCTTCTTCACACCTGATCTAGGCTAACCAAAATGTTTGCGACATTGTCACCAAAGTGGAGTTAATGATTATGAATTTGATAGAAATAAAAAAAACAAACAAGATAAACATTGCAAAATGGAGGTGCCCGTGGTGTAATGGTTATCGTCGTAGGAAATGGACACGGCGACACGAGTTCAAACACTGGACGAGACTGATTGCATTTCATATAGCACTAATACCCTTGGGAAAGGTATGAATCCAATTATTCTCCCTCCAGCTATGGGTGAATAGTAGGATAGACTTGGTTCTTCAGCCTCGGTAAGGCAACTAGTCTAGGAGAAAGGGAAACACTGAATTCAAACCTATCAAACTCCGCTTAAAAGATTACCTTATGTCATATCCTTCCCGAGTAGAGGGGTTGGTAAATATGATAGAATGCAGTTTCGCTGTAACTAAGATAGTTGCCTATTCTGAAAGAGAGCGAACCCTGGAAAAATATTAAGATTTCCATGTCTGATTATTCAAGTTTAGAATCTTTGTGCGATACAATTATTTTTATCCTAATTTTATCTCATATGGCCTTACGAAACGCAATAGATAAAATACCGTTAGGTCACTGACATTTTCAATCCTGTGAAACAATCTTTCAGTTTGCGATAATAAAACTGATACGGAGATAAAATCAAGAGTTGATAAAAATATAAGTTTTCAATATCTATTAAAACTACTTTTAGACACGACAAAATAATGAAACGGTGATCAAAATGAAGTGATCTTATAGCTATACAATATTAAAAAGTATGATTGATGAAACAGTAAGTCATCTATACCTTTTCCAGTTCAAAATGGGAGTAGTTAATTTCAAAATGGAAATAGTTCAGTTCAAAATGGGAATAGTTTAGTTCAAAATGGAAAAATTATTATAAGTATAAATATAAAAAATATTTTATAAATTATTTTAGCGATAAAATTGTTAACATTTTATAATACTTATATATACATAAATGTACGTGTTGGTGTGTGTATATATATATATATATATATATATATATATATATATATATATATATATATATAATACTTATATATACATAAATGTACGTATATATATACACGTACATTTAAATTATTTGTACGTATATATATACACGTACATTTAAATTATTTTAGCGATAAAATTGTTAACATTTTATAATACTTATATATACATAAATGTACGTGTGGGTGTATATATATATATATATATATATATATATATATATATATATATATATATATATATATATATAATACTTATATATACATAAATGTACGTATATATATACACGTACATTTATGTATATATAAGTATTATAAAATGTTAACAGTTTTATTGATAAAATAATTTATGAAATATTTTTTATATTTATTCTTATAATAATTGTTCTATTTTGAACTGAACTATTCTCATTTTGAACTGAACTATTCCCATTTTAAACTGAACTTCTCCCATTTTGAATTGGAAAAGGTATAGACGGTATGTAGTGTCCACTCAAAGCTGATTGATGTTGGTTTTTGCTGGTCAGCCAACATTGGCAAGTGCTTTTGTAGGAGTCCACGAAAGAAAATAGCTAATTAGTTCGTCTTTGATTCTTCGGTGGTGCCCAGCATGCTTTTCTATTATTAATTGGATAGTTTGGGAGATGGGAGGCAAGTGGCTGTACAACTGTTGTTTCATAGGTTATTGCTTCCATGATCTGTTTAAAACAGCATGCAACATGCTCGTGTAGTTTCCATCAAGCTACTTTTTCTAGGCGCTTCCTTGGAGTCCAAATGGTGCATTCGTACAATAGTACTGACACGGCTGTGGAATTCCCCGTTTTATTTTAACGGCAAGATCAGATTTCCATGTGGTCGATAACCGATCATTAGCTGTGTATGGTTTACTAAAACGTATGTTTACACTGCTGTTAGTAGATAAGAAGTGGCTGTCGTATTATATGAACAAGTCAATTTCATTACTGTGACACCACCTTGTTTATAACAAATAAACTCTATCTTATCAGATTTCACACAAAGACTAATTTCTCTTCCAGCTATGTAGCAGAAAATCGGCTCGAGGAGATCGGGTTTCAAGTAGCATTAGGTCCTCTCTCCCAATCTGCATTGCAAATAGTTTCTGTAGAGTATCTTTCAGTTCGGATAAAATAATGAAACTTGTATCAAAATGAAAGCGACTTATTTTTATTAAACATTCCAAATATGGTTAAATCAAACAAGATTGAAAATTCCAAAAAACAAATTTTAGACAAGATAGAATAAGGAAATTTATATCGAAAGGAAATAACATTCTCTTCGAGTAAACAGTTCATTTTTCAAAATAATCTCTATTTAATATCAGACATTTTCTAAACGTCAAATCAAAATTTTCTTTCTACCAATGAAAAACGTTTCTGCTTTTTTCCCTTATTGTATTGCTAAACTCAAAGTAGTGCAACCATATAGTAGTACTGACGTTTATTTCATTTGACAGCTCAGATTTCCAGATGGTCGATAACCTGTCAACAACATTCAATGATTTATACAGGGTATGATGACATCGCTCTGCGTTTACAAAATGGAAAATTAAAAATCACGAACTTAGCCTTTAACATCCACATTCCCATTTGATGTGGCTGTAGAATACACCGACTGTATCACTGTTGAGAGATTAGAACCCACTCCGTCTTGTGTCCTGAGTATAACAAAAAACTATCTGATGCTGGGGGAATGGAAATACCCCTTTATTAACATTACTCCACGGTCCACTCTGGACCTGGGTGCTGGTACATGTTAAGGTCCCATCTACGGAACAAGAAGAAAAGTCAAGTCATATTCCATACTTGAAACCATTTAACTGTGAGCAAAGGAAGGAATGATATGGAATAGAATTATATATGTTTGTTAGCAATAATTGAAACCACTAAGTGACCTGGGTATGACATTTAACAAAATCTGATGGTGAGGTTCTAATCTTGGCGTTTGGAAAATGCGGAGTACTCCATTTCATTTACACTAAGGTTCACTCAGACCCAAGCGGTAGAACCTGTTAGGGTTCCATCTTTCTGTCAAATAGAACAGTTGATTTTTTTCTAGGGATAATCATTAGTTGTAATTTGAAATTATACAGCTGTCTTCAAGTCATTCGTATTAAATTGGAAAACTTGCTAATGATGAATAGCAATACATAAAATAATTTGACGGTGTGCAAATAATAACATATGATAATACGTAAAAGCATTTGTGTGCAAGCAAATTCATATATATATATATATATATATATATATATATATATATATATATATATATATATATAGTCATCTACAGCCAGACTGTTTTGTTGTATCATAGCTCTTCAGTGTGGCCAGACAAGTAGAACGCTTGAAGCTGGGATCGACACCCGTCAAACTTGACGTTAGTCTTAGTAGCATACCGCGCAGACAACAAGCGAACCACGTCAGCTAGGGAATTATAAGGGATTAAGTAGTAGCTTTCGTTTGTTTACATTTATATCTTACCGGATACCAGAGTGCTCAATTCATTCGAAGAGATTTTCATTATGCGAGCGGTAGCCATAAATTCCTTCGCCAGAGTGTTCAAACCCCATGAGGGAGTGTATATATTATCATCCACGGACAGACTATTTCGTTGTATCACAACTTTTCAGTGTGGCTGGACACGATGAACGCTTGAAAGTGGGATCGAACTATATATATATATATATATATATATATATATATATATATATATATATACTGTAATTGTTTTTGGTTATCACTGGCTCGCTTGGTGAATTATTGGTGGATCCAAATTTGCGATATTATCAAATAGTGCTCAATATCAACTATTGACTATTATACACACACACACACACACACACACACACACACACACATATATATATATATATATATATATATATATTACGTGGTCGTGTCTGTGTCCATGGGTTTCATCCTTTACGCATTCATCAGACGGACTATGTGTGTGTGTGTGTGTGTGTGTGTGTGTGCATGCGTGTGGGTGTGTGGAGAAAATAGAAAAATCAGCTAAGATGCGAAAAATAAATGGAAAAGTGAATAAACCAAACACAGACAAACAAATTATTAATATTTAGTCTTTTTTTTTTTTCATCGAAAGAATTCTTCAGAATAGTGGCTATTTTAAAGCATATAGCAATAAGAGGGAAAATGGAAAGTTTGTTTGAAATCCAACGTGTTTAAGAAAAAGCATTTCATCCATGGTTGTATTTTTCTTTTCCTTTCAATTTCTTTTTATTTCTCTCCTTCGTTCGGGCCCTCCCTTTTATTTATCTAATCCCTCTTATTGCTATACGCTTTAAAATAAACATTCTGGAGAAGGCTTTCGATGTTATAAAAACAAAATATTGATAATTTGAATCCCTTTGTGTTTGATGTATCTATTTTTTCTATTTATTTTTTCATATATATATATATATATATATATATATATATATATATATGGAGACGATTTAAAATTAAAAAGCCTAAAAATGTTTTTTAGTTTTTTTATGCTAAATTTTCTTATATATATATATATATATATATATATATATATATATATATATATATATATATATAAATTAGCGTTCATATTTCAAACATATCATACGACTGTGCAAGGCAATTAAATATGAACGCTTATTTATTGATCAAACAGTTAGCGCCCACCTTTTTCTGTATATATAATCTCCTAACTCGTTTTTTTTTTCTTTTTATTTCATAAAGAATCTATCGGTGATCGGCGTCTTGATAAAGTCTTTTCTAGGTCCCGAAACCAAAACGTTAGAACATCGACTTTCTTTCATATTAAATTCTTCACTCTCGATTACTTTGTTTTCTAATCTTTTCCCCACATTTTCGGATTCTTTTCCAATGTATATATATATATATATATATATTTATATATATATATATATATATTGATTCTTTTCCAATATATATAAATATACATATATATTGATTCTTTTGCAATATATATATATATATATATATATATATATATATATATATATATATATATATTGATTGATTGATTGATTGATTGCCAGGAAACGTGTAGGACTATGTAAGGTGTGCGCATGTTTATTATTTAAAAGAAAAAAAAATTATATATTTTTTTGAACGACCGGTTTTGTCTTGCTCTTGTCAAGATCTTAACGCGTGAAAAATATTTAAAAGGGGGAATGTAAAAGGAAAAACGTAGAGGAATGGAGAAAAGGGAAGGAAAAAAAAAAACACTAAGAGGGGGTAGTAGTGGCAATGAGCAGATGGCTTGAGACTAATTACATTCAATCCCAACAAATGATCCCTGTGCTTACAGAGGGTAAATTGAAGGGATAGAACGTAAAGAGTCTCTAACACTTTGAGATGAGAAAGCAAATGTGACCGACCCAGAATGCTGAACCGGTCAACATTGAAGTCTGCAACACATTCCCTACTATTTATCATGTACTCTGCTATAGAGGACCATGATGTATTTGCAAGATTTAAAATTCGAGCTGGGAGATGGTGTCTTATACGGAGATCAAAACGATTAGAAGTCCTGCCTACGTAGTCACTGCCACAACTACATGTATATTCACATATTACTGAATTAATATGGTGGGGAGGCAACACATCTTGACGCATTGAAACAAATGCTGTGCGAGTCTGAAAAATGACTCGCACAGCAGCTGAAAAATAACATCTACCAACAGCCGTGGTGATGGATTTGGCAAAACTCTCACCTCTGGAGCCTATGTAAGGCAAGCGCACATAGATAGGGCCCCTATTACCAGTACACCTGCTTGCCCTATCAAACTTAATCGTAATATCATTGACAACACTATCCAAAACGGATAATGGACACCCATTCTTAGACAGGGTTGACTTGATGAACTTTATTTCATCACCAAGAAAACACTTGGATGAAATCATAAGGTCACGGTAGACAAGAGTCTTAATTAAATTAATTTTGCGCCGCTGTGGGCAAAATGAATCCCATCTAGTTTATAGGCCGGAAAAGGTGGGCTTCCTGTATACAGAGGTGAGAAAAGCTGTAGGAGTTTTTATGCACAAATACATCAAGAAACGGAAGACTTCCACTCCACGATGAACTTCAAAGAGGGATGCATAGAATTCAATTGTGCGAGAAATAAGTCTGTATCTTTCTCACATTTAAATAAGCAGAAAGTGTCGTCAACGTAACGATAATACATGGTGGGGGGGCGGTCTATTTTATTAAACAAATTTGACTCGCAGAACCCAACACAAATATTTGCCAGCGTGGGACCCAGACATGACCCCATCACCACGCCATTAATCTGCCGGTACATGATGTTATTGAAACTAAACTCGACAGGGGTAGCAAAATTAATAAGATGTTTTAAAACACTTTCTGAAAAGTTAGGTTTTTCCTACTTTTCTCCATTCCTCTACATTTTTCCATTTACATCCTCCCTTTTAAATATTTTTCTGGCGTTAAGATCTTGATAAGAGCCAGACGAAACCGGTCATTCAAAAAATATATATTTTTTTTTTCTTTTAAATAATAAACACGCCCACACCTTCCTTAGGCCTACATGTTTTCCTGGCAATCAATAAGTTTTTAACCATTGATAATTTGTTTATATATATATATATATATATATATATATATATATATATATATATAGGATTTACATATCATCATCATGTCGTGCCGCTTGCGCGGATATCCATGACCCTCTCTCGCCACTTTTCCCTATCGTTCATCGCCTCTTGCTGGTCTTCAGAGCTACATCCCGTATCCTCACATAGCTACTGTATGTATGTTCTAGCTGGTCTTCCTGCTTTAGCTCGTCCATATGTGGGAGTCTCTGCTTCTCAAGCAGTGTCCTGCGTGTCTGGTTCGTCTAACTTGGATAGTTTTCGTGGTGGGAGGCAGGTGGCCGTATAGTTGGTGCTCTGTGGGGTGTTGCTGCCAAGACCTATTCAATATTGCTCGCAATGTTCTTATGTAATTGCCTTCTAGCTTTTTCCCCAGCCGTTTATTTAGCGTCCAAGTGGTGCATCCACACAACAGTATCGACACGACTGCTGCCTGGAAGAAACTGCGTTTCATTTCATTGGTCAGGTTTGATTTCCATGTGATCGATAGCTTATCGATAGCTGTCCATGCCCTCGTTAGCCACGTGTCGATGTCTTTTTTCGGTTGATGAGACACAGCTTCCTAGGTAGGTGAATTTGTCTACCAGTTTCAGAGAGGTTCCCTCTAGTGTGGAAATGTCGCCTGCTTGATTAAAGCACATATATTCACTTTTGTGTGCATTAAGATGGAGGCCAATGTCCGCGGAGGCTCGTTCCTAACTATGCAGTAGTGTTTTATCTTGGTAAGGGCGTATTTGCTAGTAACGCTATATCGTCGGCGTAGTTTGCGTCGGTAATTGTTTTTGTGGGGTACCTTCTCCTTTTCTTTGTCAGCTCGAAGCCGTTCTCTTTGATTTTATGGATCGATGTTCTAAACACGTAATCTAGGCAGATGATAAAGAGGTATGCGATTTACATAAAATAACTCATAAGGGTTGATATGCCATAAAATACCAATCAACAAACTAACTAACCAACCAAAATACAATCATTACCGTCAGAACCCTTTGTCTCTTTCCCTTCAAAAACCATGTGAATATGCTCTTAAGTTGAACAGAACAAAATACTAATAAATAAACTATATCTATTTCATTCTTTTAAAACCAGAAACACTGTGACCCAATATAGAAGCAGAAATAGGCTCCGTTTATTATCTGGTATTTGTGAAACCAGTGACTGTAGTTTAATGATATCTGGCATCAGCCAGCGATTGGTCTAAATCTATTTCAGAATTCAAACTGTCACGATCAGATTACTGATAATCATCATCGTCTGTAAGCTTATCTAATGCATAATTCTTATAAAAATGTCTTTATCTTCTCTATTTGTCAGCGCCTGCAGAACTTAGCAGATGGTAAACAATATAAATCTGTCTTAGTTTCTTCGGGGTGTTTAGAGTGATTTCATCCATTAGGCAAACAAAAACAAAAAAAATACTTAAACAATCGCTCCTAGCCAAAAACAACAAATACATTCCTTTATTCCATTAAGGTTGTAAGCGGTCACTATACTACTCCTGGTAAAAAAAAAAAGTATCAATACTCTTAGAAGACGATTCTTCCATTATTTTAATCCATAAAAAATAAACTAAACAAAAAGTCTGTGACAAAAACTATTTTATTTCATTGACAAACTTTCTGGCTCGCGTAACATACTTCAGGATATTTAAAACGATTTATGTTATTTAATAATCAAGATTCTTTTTTCAACTTATAGTAGGGGAAGAAATCCTGGTATCAGTAAATTTTGAAGAAAAGATTATGGAAACCCAGACACTCATCAGTACTTTGTTTGGGTTTCTTTGTTTAATGGCATATCAACTCTTTGTAGGTTATTTAATGCCAAAGCCATTCTAGAAGAACAGTAGTGGTACTATTTAACCCATAACTGGGAGGATAAGGGGGTTCACACTTTTCCCAAGGGTATTTGCCCGAATGTGAACGTAATAGCGTGACTGGAGTACGAACTTGCGTACTACGATTCCGCATTCCATCGCTTTAGCTATTACACCACGAGGACACCCCCAGTATTTTGCTGCTGCCTCCCGGGCGTATATGATAACATTATCTCTTTAAGACATGTGTTACATAGCCAGATATGCGGATGTGTGAAATAAAGATAGGGAATCTAAAAACACGAAACTTTACGGAATTGGTTCAGGTGCGAAACTTTTATTCACCTTTCTGAGTTTAAAGGTTTTTCGACATGAGGAGAGAGAGAGACACACACAATCTTTCTATGCTGACTGCTTCTACATCGTCAGCTCTCAACACAACTAACGCACGATGCCCGTAGCGCACGAAGTCGTCTGGCCTCGCCCAGCTCTGAAAGTCAACCTTCTTCTTCCGAGGCGGGAACTCAACTTACTGCTTTTTCTCAAATCTCAACCCACGCTTCCAGTGCGAGACGTCACTCACATCCCCTGGTCTCAAATATCTATCTGGGATTTTTATTTTGACATCTCTGAATGACAAATCCTCTCCGCGCGTGCGTGAACACCTGCATTAATGTTGCACCTAACTAACCCATACGCTAAGCGAAAGGTTTTCATCCTAACTAAACTGAAAGGCAAGATATATAAAACGAAATCCCCCCGCCATTACATTACACATGCTCTTAACTAAGAAAAAAACATTTTATGAAACTACTTCCAGCTTTACAAGTTGGATTCTTGCTATTGACCAAATCTTTTAAATGTTCATCAAAAACTTTGATTGGATTTAGATCCCGACTGATTTCTGGGCATTGCATTATATTCATAATTTTTTTCTTGAAGAAAAGATTTAACACTACTTGTTCTGTGAGAAAATGATTTCCTTATCATCAAAAGTATTTCACGGTGATTTAAATAGAAAATTATTAAAAATTTGAAAGTATACGATTTTCATCGCCCATGGCTAATTAGTTTGGTTTTGGTTTTATTGCATATCAACCATTTTAGCTTATCTAAAGTTATCAATTTTTATATATGTAAAAAATTCTATTTCAAACATTTCAGTTTAGCATAAGTATACAGTTTAAATGTCAAAAACAGTTCTATTTCAAAGATTTCAGTTTAGCATAAGCACATAGTTTAGTTCTATTTTACCCACAGATAAGACCCTATCAGTTGCTACCACTCAGAGCAAGGGTTAACCTGAGAGCGATATCAGTAAAGGGGCACTCCGGATTACCCAAATCTCCTGCATTACTGGAGCCTCACCAATAGATTGTTTAGTGTCATATCTAGGACACTTGTTGGGGGAGTATTCTGCAGCCTCTGCCGAGTGGGCCTTTATGGCGAATTACATGACACACAATCCCATATCACATATGACTGGGTGATTTTTATTTTAGTTTACCGTCATCTTATCCATTAGCGAATCTAAAAAATATTCTAGCATAAAACACTCGAACATTCTCTCCAAACCGAAAACATCAAAGGCAATCCATTATTCCATCAAAAAAAGCAAACTTGTGAATAGTCGCTCTAAAAAAGTTTTATTTAGCGTGAAATTCCTTTTACCAAAACATTACTTTTATGATGGATAGTAAAATAACTCAACCCAAAATTTCAAACTTACTGTATATACTGACATAGCATCCAGCCTGAAAATTCGAGCTTACTGTATATATTGACATAGCATCCAGTCTTAAATTTCTAGCTTACTGTCTAAAGTAATATAGTACAGAATCCGAGATATTGGCTTTACTATCATTAATAAAATAACACTGAATCCAAAATTACAAGCTATCGTGTATACTCAACTAGAGTAGAATTCGAAATACTGAGAGTACTGTGTATAGTACAGTAGTGTAGAATTCGAAATACTGAGAGTACTGTGTATAGTAAAATTGTGTAGAACCCGAAATACTGAGAGTACTGTGTATTGTAAAATTGTGTAGAATCCGAAATACTGAGAGTACTGTGTATAGTAAAATAGTGTAGAATCCGAAATACTGAGAGTACTGTGTATAGTAAAATAGTGTAGAATTCGAAATACTGAGAGTACTGTGTATAGTAAAATAGTGTGGAACCCGAAATACTGAGAGTACTGTGTATAGTAAAATAGTGTAGAATCCGAAATACTGAGAGTACTATGTATAGTAAAATAGTGTAGAATCCGAAATACTGAGAGTACTGTGTATAGTAAAATAGTGTAGAATTCGAAATACTGAGAGTACTGTGTATAGTAAAATAGTGTAGAATTCGAAATACTGAGAGTACTGTGTATAGTAAAATAGTGTAGAATTCGAAATACTGAGAGTACTGTGTATAGTAAAATAGTGTAGAATTCGAAATACTGAGAGTACTGTGTATAGTAAAATAGTGTAGAATCCGAAATACTGAGAGTACTGTGTATAGTAAAATAGTGTAGAATTCGAAATACTGAGAGTACTGTGTATAGTAAAATAGTATAGAATTCGAAATACTGAGAGTACTGCGTATAGTAAAATAGTGTAGAATTCGAAATACTGAGAGTAATGCGTATAGTAAAATAGTGTAGAATCCGAAATGCTGAGAGTAATGTGTATAGTAAAATAGTGTAGAATTCGAAATACTGAGAGTAATGCGTATAGTAAAATAGTGTAGAATTCGAAATACTGAGAGTAATGCGTATAGTAAAATAGTGTAGAATCCGAAATATTGAGAGTACTGTGTATAGTAAAATCGTGTAGAATCCGAAAAATCTTGATTACTGTGAATAAAAAATAGCGCAGAATCCGTAATATCGGGATTACGATATGCAGTGAAATAGTAAGTAAAGTTGGCGACTGTAGTCGAGGCGGACCGAAGGCTCACTTTTCACTAGTAATTAAACCAGGGAGTAGGAAAGAGCACTACTTCATTCCCTAGATTTCTCCTCATTGCCCTTGATACGTACCTTATAAAGCTAAGTGTAAAACAAGGAGGTTTCAAGTGCCATTTTTTGAGCCTTTGGTATGACACGTCATGGGATTTAACCCCGGTCTCCCAAACTATTGGCGAACACTATCGAACTGCCGTGTCCATTTCCTACGACGATAACCATTACACCACGGGCACCTCCACTAGGAATAGAATAATTATCTATAATGTTATGATTTTATTGGCTTATTTTAAAAACAAAATTGACAATTATACGATATTTTATCGACTGCTTTCTATGAGGTGGATATTGTTTTAGACTGTGTGAATGATATTGTAGATTTTGACATAGGTTTTCACTATGAACAGCAAATTATTTCAACTAGTAATAAAAGATTTCATACCATATCGAAATCTTTTTCAATTACTGTAATTAAATTATTGAATTTAACCTATATCAGCTCTATACAATAATGTACTCGCCTAAAAAATACATGATTTTCTAACCTGATATTTAATGATAAACAGAGCATGAATCCAAAGTAACATTTTAATCAAACCACTTCTCTTTTCTTTTGCCTCAATAGAGAAGAATGTCATTTCTAGACAAGATAATCACTGACAATTCAACAAGGATTCATTTCAAAAATTCTAATAGAAGAAAAAATCATTGCGAAATCCAGAACAGGCTTTAACATCTCAGCTTAAAAAGAATCTGTGGTCGGGGTGGGGAAGTTATCCTCTGTGTTTCATGTGTTTGAAGCAGATTTTATTTTATGAAGTGGCTGCTGAAAAATTCTCGGTCCGACCAAGGAAGGAATGTCTTAAAACTATGGAATGTCAATCCTCTCAAACATCTTTATTCTGCCATTTAAGAAACATCTCACAGCGTTTCAAAAATTTATGTTACCCTTAAGAAATGAAAAAAAATTAGAAGTTTTTAAGGGACTTCTCACCTTGGTTGAGCAGAAAACTTTACAACACACTATCATATTATAAAAGTGGTTTTCACTCGTTTATGAGTTAGCCATGTTGTTATGGAAACCGCCTGTGTTCCTTTTGGAAAAAAAATTCGAAGCACAGAGACCAAAACTGGGGTCACGCTGTAAGCGGTATTTATAATTCAGTAAATGTATCCTCCCATGCTGCATATTAACCTTTGACAAACTCTTCAAGTAAGGATTTCTAATACAGGATGTTCCAGCCGTGTGAACAAGAGAATAGTGGAAGTAGATCACATGGGTTGACAGCTGGAAGAATAACCGGAATGCATGGGCATCATGTATATATAATTACATAGGTACCCTTAGACTGGATGATCAGTTGCAGTCAGTCAGGTGGACAGAAAGGAGTAGGATTAAGAGATCAGCTGATGAGTGTCCAGAGGTAGGGGGGGAAAGAAGTCAACAAATCAGTTCTCATCAGTCCTGTGTACGAGTTCTTTGTCTTTGTCTTTATCTCACTCTTGCAGTCAATTTCGAACTTTCGAGAAATAAAGAAACATATTTTTATAAACAAGCGTTATGCCACTTAATTATGCTGCTATATAACAATCAGAGTGGTGAGAATTCCCACACACAGTCTCCGTGGCATTGTGCTTTAACTTACCAGACTGCATAATCGAAGTAAGCGAGTTCAAACTCCAGTCGCGCTATTACGTCCACTTTCGGACTAATACCTTTGGGAAAGGCATCCTCCCAGCTATGGGTCTAATATGAGGTCATATGCAAGTCACGATACTTGTTTATGGCCTTGGTTCCGTGACATCTACACGCGTTTCCGGCTAGTTGTTTAATCAACTGATTCTGTGCCCACGTTGTTTGAAAGATCCACATGGAATATTGATATCTTAGAACCCATAATTTGTTTTGGTCTGTTTCCGATTTTTTTTTTTCGTTGTTTCATTTTATTGTTCTCTTTTTTAATTTAAAATATGAATGAAGACGTGTGCAAGGCCGAGCAACGTATATTGTAAAATAGTGATGTATAGTCGTTTAGACAGTCGGCTAGACAATAGTATAAACATTTAAACTGCCGTCATGACGAAGTAGTGCCAATTAAAGAAATATTAACATAGTCTTGATACATTTTGAATCAACTCTTTTTGGCGAAAAATAAGATTGTGTAACGAAAATCCCTCCATATTCATATTACTTCGCTGACTTTTTCTTGTTTCTAAAAAGGAAAATTCATTTCAGCCGTAAGATTTCAGAAATACTTTTACTGTTATTAAAATCTGAATTTAAAAGCTTGTTTTTTTTTCAGCAACTTTATTTTTGCGATGGTAAAATATAATTTATTATACATTCATAATTAAACCTATTGTTTTTCATTTAAAGAAATTTCACGTTTATTGTAAAAAATGGTAGTGATATACATATCTATCAGCAACAGTGTATTTAGAGTATTGAAATATCATTTTCTGTCAGTGTATACTGAGTTTTATTTCACATAGAAGTGATTATCTTTTAAGCTTCTTCAATTTTTTAAAATATCATTTAATACAGCGGAAATTCAAATACGTATATATATTTTTCTAATAATGGCTTTAGGGGGCTGCGAATATAAGTTACAAAGGGATCATAAGCAAAAGTTGGTGAAAAATTCTGCAGTAAATAATCCTATTTGTGCAATATGGTTGCCAAATGTTACGCAACATGAGTGGTTTCACCTGCCGCAGGTGTGGGGTTAGATGACCTGAAACGATGAAAACACAAAGTAGTTCCTCTGCGAGTACAGAAATTAAGCAGACTCTCTATATATATATACATATATATATATATATATATATATATATATATATATAAGTGTGTGTGTGTGTGTGTAGAGAGAGAGAGAGAGAAAGAGAGAGAGTGTGGCAATAGAACTTATGCAAGTAGCAACAGTCGCTCTATCAATCAAATGTCTTACGATTTCTTTCAAATACGATCAAGTCTACTGGGACTGCAGAAAAACTTGACTGCATCCCTGTAGATTGGTAAGACTCCACCCCGGAACGAGTGTCCAAGATATGAAACAAAACAATCAAATTATGAGGCCCCAGTAATGCTGGAGCTTTGGAGAATGTGGAATACTCATTTATTACCGTTGCTCTCAGGCCACTCTGAACCGGAGTAGTAGCACCTGAATAAGGCATATCTATGGGTCAAATAGAACTATTTGGCATTTAAACTGTGTCTTTATGCTAAATTGAATTGTTTGAAATATAACTGTTTTTTTATATTTAACTGTGTGTAAACAAAAAAAACTGTACTTATGACAATCTGAAATGAACTGTTTCTATGTATAAAAATCGATTTGGCATTAAATAACCTACAATAGTTGATATGCAATAAAACCAAATCAAACCAAACCAATCCTCTTAACCATTCATCTTCTACAGCATCCTATTCGTGTCAGAAAGGTTGGATAACTCAGCTTGAAGTATCTCGCATGTATAGCCAAACTGAAGAGTTATGATACAACGAAACAGTCTGTCTGTGGATGACAATATATATGCTCCCCACCAGTAGATGGAACACTCGAGTGAGGAATTGCCGGCTACCATATAAGTGTAGATGCAAAGCTCTTTTGATAAAGTGAGGACTCCGTTAGCTGACAGTGTATATATATATATATATATATATACGTAAAAAATTCCATCGTGTATCCTGAGAATGACAATAGTACTCGGGTAAGAGAACCGCTTGACTTCACGTCAGGTGGGTTAGCCACACTGAACAGTTGTGACATAACGGGTCAGGATAATTATAGATGACAATTTGTAAATCAGGGTCATTTTATAGATATGACGAAATTTTTTGTGAAGGATTTTTTCTTCAGAATTATCTTTCGTAAACTTTTCTGTTCTGTTTGCAGTTAGAGCAAGAATTATTTTAATCTCGCAAAACATTTCTTTTGCAACTATTCAAAATGACAGCAAGCCAATTAGAGTGCTCCAGGCTTGAACAGAGATCTGTCATCAAATTTTTCTTGGCTAAGGAGTGCAAATTATATGAAATTAACAAAAAATGTGTAATGTGTATGAAGAGGCATGTTTTCAACAAAAGGTTTTTTTAAAATGGGCCAGAGGTTTTCCACGACGATTTGGGGTCAAAAAGATATTTCTGTCTCCCTTTCTATAATGACTTATCAACCTTCGTAGGTTATTTAATTCCAAAATTATACTTGTAGAAAAACAGCTGATATTATTTAACTCATAGCTTGACGGAATAAATGGGTTAATTACTTTCTCGAGGGTGTCTAGTTCGAAAGTAGACGTATTAGCGTGACTGGAGCTTGAACTCGTTTACTTCAAACTCATTTACTTCGAGGATGAAGTCAGGCACTTTAACTTTTATGACATTTTCTTCGCGCCAAAAAAAAAAACCTAACAAAAAACAAACAATCCATCAAATAGCAACACAGGAACTCTTTGCCAAAGAAAAAGTTCAAATCACTACGTTTAGTAAAAAAAAAAAAAAAAAAGGTCATATTAACAGTCTTTTGGGACAGGAAAGGAGCCATTACAATTGATTTCCTTGAAAAAGGTGCAACAATAAACAGTCCTTGAATTAAAATTCACATCTATTGAATGACCAATTCTCGGGAGAACTGAAATGGCAGATGAAGTCTAATTATTTTGGCTGCCTTTCCTCAATTGAGGTTTTATCAGTGATAAGAAATAGCATATTTTATTATGTTTAAATTACTGGACAAAACGTTTATGCTCTTCTTCTAGCTATTACAAAATAGAAGGGTAGAATGTGTAGAGCTTTACATAGCCAACAATAATATGGCCTATATTGCGATGCCCTGATCCAAATCTTTGGAATGGTAAATCCTTTAAGCAGGATTTAGAATACACTGACTTTATCTGCAGCAGAGAGGCATGACCCCCCCTGTTCAAAAAGCATTCCATGTTTGTGACACCAAATTGCATCTGATTGTTATTAAATAACAGACTGACGTAATCTATAGTCTGACATGAAGTGCAAAACTGTAAAGTCTAAAACTGTAGTGAAAAAATATCGTTAGATTTGAGTGATGGGTGGTGACCTCGTGATCACTTGAAAGTGTATCTCTCATTAGTTGCGAGTAATCAATTGATCCTTAATAATGTAGAAGTCAGATAGAAAATTCAGGTAGTCGTTTGGTTTGGTTTGTTGGGTTTTATGGCATATCAACCTTTTTAGGTTATTTAACGCCAAATCCATTTTTATGTAAATAATCTGTTCTATTTAAAACAATTCAGTTTACCATAAGTACACAGTTTAATTGTCAAAAACATTTCCATTTCAAACTATTCAAGCAGTTATATGTAACAATTCAGTTAAGTGTAAATACATTTTTAATGTCGAAGAACAGTTCTATTTCAAATAATTCAGTTAAGCATAAGCACGTAGTTTTAATGTAAGTACGGTTTAATTGTCAAAAATATTTCTATTTCAAGTTGTTCAGTTTACTCAAACAATTCATTTTAGCATTAGCATGCTGTTAGTTCTATTTAACCAATAGATCGGGCCATATCAGGTGCTACCACTCCAGGCCAGAGTGAACCTGGGAGCAATGGCAATGAATGGGTACTCCATATTCCCCAAAGCTGCTGGAACCTCACCATCAGATTGTTTAGTGTCATATGCAGGACACTCGTTAGGGGAGGTCTTACCCCTCTGCAGAGGTGCAGTCAGTGTATTCTACAGCCCCAGCCGACTGAGCAATACACAGAGTTAAATGTCAAACATGATTTTTTTTCAGATAATTCAGTTCAGCATAAGTACACAGTTTCGACGTCAAAACAGTTCTATTTTGAGCAATTCAGTTTAGCACTAGTACGCAGTTCCAATGTCAAAACAGTTCTATTTTAAACAATTCAATTTAGCATAAATACGCAGTTTAAATGCAAAAATCAGTATAGTGAAAGAAGCACGGCTTAGTTCTATTTAACCCATTGATAGGACCCTTATCAGGTACTACCACTCCGGGCCAGAGTGAACCTGGGAGCAATGGCAATGTAGGGGTGCTCCGCATTCCCCAAAGCTCCAGCACTGCTGGAACCTCACCATCAGATTGTTTAGTGTCATATCAGGACACTCGTTAGGGTGGGGGGCTTAACTCTCTGCAGAGAAGCAGTCGGTGTATTCTACAGCCCCAGCCGACTGGGAAAACTTCAGTTAGTGATAAGCACTGGGCTTGAGCGGTTAAAAGTTTTATCTCAGCAAGAGTGAAACAACAATAGATCAAAGTGAGAAACTGAGAGCTGGCCGACTAGATGAATAAAATGAAGAAGAATCAGTAAGATTAGGTAACATATATTCTGAATGGGTCTGCAACAATGATGAGGCTCCATTTCTGACGATCTGGGAAGTGTGAAACACCACTTGATTGACATAACTTCTACGTCTACTCTTCCTGGTATGGTAATGGTGTTTTGGGTTTCATCTATGGATCAAAAAGATCTATTTATAAATCATGCGAACTTAATAGGAATACTTTATGGTTGTCTATTTTTCTTTAGTAGAGGAATTATATTGTGAATTGAATTACCATGACCAGAAAACCCGGTGAACACTTGCGTACGACATACGGAAAAACTGGACAGCTGTTTCGACCTTATTAGGTCTCATCGGCAATGTATACTGTGGTCGCTGGTTCGATCTCCAGTGGAGGAGATCATGGTATATACTGCTGATGAGACCTAATAAGTTAAAACAGCTTTCCAGTGTTTCTATATGTGGTGCGTAGGTGTTCGCCTGATTTTCTGGTCATGGTAATTCAATTCAGAATAAGTAAGTAATGTTGGTGACCGTAGTCGAGGATACCCCAAAGGCTCCATTTTCGATAGCTACTACACCAATGTGTCGGGGAGGGCGCTACTTCTTTCCCTGGATTTCTCCACTTTACCGTTGATCCTTACCTTATAATGCTGAGTGTTAAGCAAGGAGGGATCAAGTACCATTTTTTGAGTCTTTTGTATGACTCGACTTGGGATTGAACCTGGGTCTCCCGGTCCATTGGCGAACACTCAATTATGCCAGTGCTATATAACTGTAAATTATTTGGATTGAGAAAAGTTACTCCAAGCTATAATTGTTTACTTATGATAATAATCAATTACTGTATTTGAAGGCATATAAAGTACACATTTTTTACTAAAAATATTTGAAAATTTCACGACATATGCCATATATAGGTGTAAAATTCGTGATTGTCGACCGAAATTAGCTACCTATCAACTCCTATTTGCTTAAACTTTACAGTAGCTTTCATATACCAATTATCATTATTTAAAAGGCTTATTTGCAGATTAAAAATTTTCCCATTGATACTATTTATTATATCAATTTGATAATAATAATTGAGGTGAGATATATATGCTGTCAAATACAGCACTTGAAATCATAAAATTTTGTGCAAATAAATATAACTTTCATTATAAATAATTACTTTAAAACATGATTATTGATATTATGTAAGAATACTTGAAGCTATTCAACCGTGAGAAAATTATTTGTATTAGATTGGAATACTTGATATCATACAATTGTGTGAAAATTAATAGTATTACATAGGAATACTTGATATCATACAATTGCGTGAAAATTATTTGTTTTAGATAGGAATGCATGAAATCATACAATAATAAGAAAATTATTCGTATTAGATAGGAATACTTGATATTATATAATTTTGTGAAAATTATTTGTATTACATAGGAATACTTGATATTATACAACTGCGTGCAAATCATTTGTATTAGACAGGAATACTTGATATACAACTGTAAAAATTATTTGTATTGGATAGGTGATCTGGAACCATAGTCGGTACACGGAAGAAAAACACAGAACATGGTTTAGAGGTAAGAAAGATATATTAACAAAGTTACAAAGGATAGAGGCCAATATTGGTAGTCGTACTTCTAGTACTTGTGTACTACTGCTACCGTATGCTCGGTATTAGGGTATTACTACTCTAGTAATATAGTGCTGGAAGAGTCCATGATGCAGGTAAGTTTCGGTCTCACAACAATACTAATACTTAATATAATACAATTGTGTGAAAATTAATTGTATTACATAAGAATACTTGATATCGTACAACTGAAAATTATTTGTATTGGATTGGAATACTTGATATCATATATCTATGTCCAAAACCTCTTCAGAAGCAACTACAAAAAGAATATCAATAAAAACGTACAATGAATGCAATTCACAAATTACTTAGCATTAAATAACTCTTGACGGGTTAGCATGCCGTCAATATCAAAATGTTGTAATAGTCAGTGGGGCTGGCCTGCTAACCATTGGGCTACAGCAAAACATTTGAGGGAAATATCTGTGTCATTGTGGTTAACAAGCTGGTATACGACATTTAATTATCTTGTTTCAACTCCAATTGGGCAGTTACGTTCACTTTTAGAAAAATACGCTAGGGAAAAGTATGAAATCCTTTTTCGCCCCTACAGTGGATTAAATAATACCACTAATGTTCTACAAGAATGATTTCGGCATCAAATACCTAGTGAAGGTTTATCTGACATTAAACAAAGAAACCAAACCAAAAAGGGGGTGTCCTCGTGGTGTAATGGTTAAAGCGATGGACTGCGAAATCGTAGTAAGCGAGTTCGTATTCCAGTCACGCGATTACCCTCACTTTCGGGCAAATACCCTTTGGAAAGGTATGAACCCCCTTATCCTCCCAGCTATGGGTTAAATAGTACCACTACTGTTCTTTTAGGAGAATGGCTTTGGCATTAAATAACCTACAAAGGTTGATATGCCATTGAACAAAGAAACCAAAACAAACCAAAAAATGTAATGTCTATTTAGATACTGAGCGAATTCTCAAGTGGTTTTGCCCTGATACTTTTTACAGGACGTATAAATCATTTGATAACGTCATTTGTTTTTCGTGAAGTCTGTTTGTACTTTCATCTTGTCATACCCCCGATCAATTGAGGATGTTAAAGAATATCTGAACAGACCCCTCTCTTTCTTTGTTAGTGCGGAGAGAACAATTTGTTCTTAATTAAAACTCATTTATTTATCTCATCGGTGGTGGCCCGAAGCATTCCGTTTTCAAGGTCTCGTCGTTTTGACTCAATAACAAACGCCTAGAGTGTTCGAACAATCGAACACTCTAGGCGATCGCGTAAACAGTATTCAATGCTGCGTAGAAATTTTCTTGTTTGAGATTGTGAGGGGAATTAACACCGGAGAAGAGGGGTTCGATTTGAATGTCAGCAAGCCCCATACACTAAGGCTTTAAGAGGTTAAGGCTGCACGGAGACAAAAAAAATCAACATAGTTAATAATGAATACTTCTCTTTCGTGATTATTTAGACACGGTATTCAGTTTAATAAAAAATATATTCAATCACGTTTTGGGTAAAATTTTTCTTCTATAACAAAAAAATGTAAATAAGGGCAGAACAAAAGACGGATATCATCTTATATGAAGCAAACATTGAGAATCAGTTTACGAAATGGCAGAAAAGGTAGTTCAAGTCGCCAAATTGAGTGGTAGGACAGTAAATACGAGGCTTATATTTTAAAGAATTTTTGAATCTAGAAAAATCGAGAAACCGTAATGTTTCAGTTGTAATTGCGCTCTGTCATGTCAAAATCATAATTTAGTAGCAAATTCACATACACAGACACTCACATGCGCGTGAGCGGACGCACGTACGCATGCGCACACAGACTCATAAACATACACAGATAAACGTACACACATTCACATACACATAAATACACACATAAACATATCTAACGCCCTCCAATGATTTAACATATTTAGGATTACCCTGTCTTCTAAGCAGGTAACCATTTTGATATTTATCTCTTCATTTTTAAACATGACGTTCAATAATCAGAAATACAGTTTACAATCAGCATTCAGCGATAAATTATACTGGAAATACTTTTATTCTCGGAGATAATGCATCTTAAGTTCAAATGAAAAATCTCGTTATGATCAACTATTTTTGAAGGATCACCTTTACGCGTAAATCGTAGATGCATATATATAAAGCAATTTTGAAAATGTCATTGATATACGAGACGATCTATGAAACCGTTGTATTCCTGTTGTAACAATGGTCCATGATGATATTGATGCTTCTGTTTAGGAAGATTTAGTGTGTTTGTGACTCATGGATTGTTTTTCGATACGGGCTCGTAGTGGCAATCTTATGTTTAGTCTATTTGTAAAGTTAAGATAGCGTAGACAGAAATTCAACTCGTAGAAAACCTATGTATTGATCAATATAATGAATACATAGACGAAAAACTGAAATTGGCCAAGCACCGTTGATTCTCTGAATATCCTATCATAAATTAAATACATAATCTCTGTCGCTGATATTGATTACTTTTATTAAAAAACATATTAAACTAAATTACCTATATATTTATCTATCTTTCTCGCTTTTACTTTCTCTCTCTCTCTCTCTCTCTATATATATATATATATATATATATATATATATGTGTGTGTGTGTGTGTGTGTGTGTGTGTGTGTGTGTGCGTGTGTGTGTGTGCGTGTGTTTGTGTGTGTGTGTGTGTGAGGGGTTTTCCCACCTCTTGCAACCGTTTTTCTCAAGTGAAGACAATATTATGGAGCTTTAATTCAATTTGACACACAAATCAAACTATGTGATGTGCTTGTGGGCGTGAAAGTGGCATCAAAAAATCTTACAAACAAATAAAAGGAAATGTCTTTGCAAGATTGATCTCATCGTGCTCAATGTAAATTTTTAAACTTAAAAGGAGAACTTTTAATGAACTATTCATCAAAGAATAATTAGCATTTTAGTAAACAATACCAACTAGTTATGCTATTATAGAAACGCCGTAGTACGCTAAGTTTGTTTATTAACTAAATCGCACTCAACTTGTTCTTAGGAACACAGCACAAAGCTAGTTTGCAATAACGTGGCACACAGCTAATTCCGAATAAACATGGGTTGTGCTTAGCTGCGGTCAAAGAACTTATTACTCACGAAGACTATCCACTTATATAATTCAGTTATCATATCACTTATCATGAATTATCTGACTGGTTTATTAAAGCAAGATATTAAACAAAAAATTGAATTCTTTAAATGTTATGAGTAAAATTACTTGTAGAATAGCTGAAGCATGGGGGTTAACGTACTGGACTGTGAGATCGTGGTGGGCGAGTTCAAACTTGAGTGGAGCTACAAAGTAAGTAAAGTTAATGGAGGTGCCCGTGGTGTAATTGTTATCGTCCTAAGAAATGGACACGGCGACACGAGTTCAAATCCTGGACATGACTGATTGCATTTCACATAGCACTAATACCCTTGGGAAAGGTATGAATCCAATTATTCTCCCTCCAGCTATGGGTAAATAGTAGGGCAGACTAGGTTCTTCAGCCTTGGTGAGGCAACTAGTCTAGGAGAAGGAAAACTCTGAATTCAAACCAGTTAAACTCCGCTTAAAAATTGACCTTGTGTCATATCCTGCCCGAGCGGAGGGGTTGGGTAAATATGATAAAGTAAGTAAAGTTGGCACGCGAGTCGAGGACAACCAGAAGGCTCCCTTTTAAATAGCTACTACACCGAAATGTAGGGGGGGCGTTACTCTTTTCCTAGGATTGCTCCACTTTACCCTTGATACGTACCTTATATTGCTGAGTGTTAAGCAAGGAGGTATGAAGTAGCATTTTTAAAGCCTTTGGTATGACTTGACCTGGGATTGAACCCAGGTCTCCCAAACCATTGACGAACACTCTACCCACTAGACCAATGAGCCAGTATGCTATAGTGTTTCCTTTTAGACTAATACGCTTGGAACAGGTATGAACCCTTATCCCCCACCCAGAGTACCACTTCAATTATTCTACAAGTATTGATTGGGCATTAAATAACCCAAAAAGTTTGATATACCCTTAAACCAAGAAAGCAAACAAGATCAAAATTAACACCATAGCTAATGTGTGGAACAGAAATTAGGACATTGAAAATATCAAAATCAGGGACATACTAAAACTGAAAAAAACTTTTTCATGCAAATCTTTGTGGACATTTTCGGAACAATATTTACTACACGATATATATATATATATATATATATAAACTGATAACAACTTCCAACGTTAACTTAAAATTATTAATATCACCCCTCATTGTCCTGATAATGTTTCAGTAGAACCGAAACACTATATTGTCGACCCGTTAATAAATCATTCCTTCCACTTGGATCGTTGTTATCACTTTTTCTACAAATTGTCGGATTACAATCTTTTATTTACTCTTCATATCTATATATACATAGTGCGATTACTAAATTATAATCAGTATGAAAATAAAAATAACACTAACGTCTTTCTATGAGATGTATTTACCAAAATTATATAAAAATGTCTTAAAATGCCATAGATTAAATTCATTCAAAGAAATCGTCATTGGCTTTAATCACTACTTCCAGGCGATTTTGGAATTCCCGGCAAGATTTTCCGAAATTGATTTATTCTGCCATAATCCTTGCCTCCAGTTCATGATTAGCGCCACATAATTTTGTTGGTCTCTCGCTCAGCCACGCTTCACCCATGAAAAATTAAGAAGATTGCAAAATTATGCGGGAAGATGTTAGGGTTGATTTTGTCGCAGAAATTTTCTAAAATCTAAAACTGGATTATCTTGCTTATGTGTCATGTCTAAGAGTTTTGATGTTAAACCTAGGGTATCCCAGTAGCAACCCTCGTGATACAGAACGACATTACCTCCGACAGGCATATGATGTAGGTATCAATACTGAGTCTTTGCTTAGTCGGCTGGGGCTGTTGAATTCACCGACTGCTTCTCTGCAGAGGGGTAATACTCGCCAATGAGTGTCCTGGATATGACACTAAACAATCTGATGGTGAGGCTCCAGTAATGCTGGAACTTTGAAGAATGAGGATTAATCCTTCCTTTCCATCGCTCCAAGGTCCACTCTGTCCCGGAGTGGAAGCACCTGATAGGGTCATATCTATGGTTTAAATAGAACTAAACTGTGTACTTTTGTTAAACCGTATTGCTTGAAATAGAACTGTTTTGACATGTAAACTGCATACTTATGTTAAAGTGAATTGCTTGAAATAGAACTGTTTTGGTATTTAAAATACGTTCTTATGCTAAGTTAAACTGTTTGAGTAGAACTTTTTTTGATTTTGAACCTGTATACTCATGCTAAACTGAATTGTTTGAACAAGGACTGTTTTTGACATTGAACTTGTGTACATATCCTATGTGGAATTCTTTGAAATAGAACTGATGTGACATTTAACTGTGTGTAAACTGAAAACAATACTGATATTGTTTTTCTTATCAGTTAAGATAATTAAACCAGCCTTTGGAGATCCGTTTTTATGTCAAAGTCCCTGACAATTTTATGCATTTGATTTTGAGGGACAGATTCTGTTTTGTGCATATACAATTAGTTAGTATGAGGAAATTTCACTTCCTTGTACAGTTTTTGACGCATCCAGGTAAGTCTGTTTTTGTATTCATTTTGTGCGAGTTTGAGTCACTGACAGTTTCATCTCTGTCACCACATAACATATACTTGATATTCTCCTGCATATTATAAACGTTTGTTTTGATATTATTTATCCTGTAAGAATTAGCGTCGGACGCCATTATCTTAATTGGAGTTATTTTCTCTTTTGAGAGTTTTTCACACCATTGTTAGCTGATGGGTTTTCAGGGAGTCTGATTGACAGCAAGTCCCTCAGGTCTCCAAGACTCTTCTCAGTATTCTGGCCAATCTCAACAATACTGTAATTTGGATGGTCTCCACTCGTCCTCTTAATTCCAAATCCTTCAGTCCCTGTACCAATCTTTTGGTGACTGTACCAAGAGAATATTATCATCGTCACGTTCATGTTCCATAGTTTTTAAAGTATTCAAGAAATGTCTAGGTACTTATCTTTCTTTTCTCTTTTTTTTTTTCCATTTTACCCTGTTGCCTGCCGAGACGGCAAAGTCCAATATTCGGTCGGTTCTCTTTATTTATTTATTTTTTTTTTGTTTTGCTTTGTTTTGTTGACTGTCACTAGATCTGGTCATCTAGCCTAGATTAGGGGATCCGTTTGTATCTCAATATCCCAGAAAACTTCGTTTTTAAGATCGGATTTTGGTTTTATTATTATTATTATTATTATTGCGATTTCTTAACTCCAGTGTTAGTTGATGGTCGTTCACAAGGTAATCGGTGACAGCAAATATCCTTAAGTTCCCAGGGCTCTTAGTATTTTGGCTGATTATAACAATGCTGTAATCTGAATGGTCTCGATACGTGCCCCGATTTCCAAATATAATTCCCTTTCCCATATACCATTCGGTTGTAAGGTTAAATTTCAGTTTCTTACACATTTCTTAACACATCAGCTTCTCAATCCAATCCTATCAAATTCTATACTCTTTGAGCGCTTGTTCGCTTCATTCACTAATCCGATTAATCGTTTCATTTTTGTCACAGGAAACAATCAGTTAATATTCTGTTGGGTTTTATCGATTTTCATTTTGATATAATAGGTTCTTATGGCATTGTTTTTTTTATGCTCTCAGAAGACATACAATTTCTCTCTTAAGGTTTCCTTTTCGTAGCCATGTGCAGTTTTTTTTTTGAGATTTCACCAGTTTGTAGCACGGAATATCCATACAGTTTTTTTTTATTCCCATTTCGGATACTTTGTTATTGTTGCTGTTTTTCTCCATATATTTTCAGTGATGTTACTGACTGTTGTAATTAGTCTTTCTTTGTTCTTTTTCACGTAGTATTCGAGTCGTCCTATTGATGCATCTACGATATCTTCAATTATAGAAAGTCCTCTTCCTTCTTATTTTCTTGACACTTAGAGTCAATGTCATCTCTCGGATGTGAAGCCTTGACAGTCGTCATTAACTTTCTTTTGTCTGAATTCTTCTCGCGGCCATTTTAAGAATTGTCCCGAGTATATAACGAGAGGAATTGTCTAGGTTTTCATCCCTTTGATTGGATTTCTTCTGCAGAGTTTGGTTTTGAGAAGCATATTCGTTTTTCTGAGGATCACTTTTCTTATTGTTTCTTTCATATTTGCTTGTTTAATGGTGTCAGCTTCCAATTTCCTAGTTACTTGTTATTTTCCTGGTATTTAAACTTAATATTTTTTTCTTATTTGGTTGTCACTATTCATTCTGTTATTTCACTTATTAATGGTTTACTTCTTGCGAGATTTTTACACCTGTGTTAACTGGTCATCTTTCACTGCAGTCTGTGTGACAGCCAATCTCCTCAGATCTCTTCTAAGGACTTCAATTTTTTTGACACCAGCTTGAGGTTATTATCTTTCACTGATACTGATTGGTGGCAAGTTGCACCAGGTTTCCAGGACTCATCTCTGTATTCTGATCAATCTTATCGATACGGTTGTTTTTATGGTCTCGGATCGTCCTCATATTTCCGACTTTTCCAACCACCTCTCCAAACCTCTGGGAACCGTTACAAGTGTACAATTTAAAACTGGTATCATCGTACCCCTCATGATCTATAATTTTTTTTGCTTTCTGGGAAAGTCGAAATTCTTGTCTCCATTTTTTGGTATCTTTGATTTTTGTACATCGAGACAACAAAGCCCACTATACGATAAGTTCTTGTTTTTTTTTCTTTCTTTTTTTGTTGTTGTTAATTATCACTATGTCTTGTCTTCGGGCTGTGATTAAGTGATCCATTGGTATCTTAGAATCTCATTCTTTTGGATGAATTCTGGTTTATACACATACCATTTGGTAATATGGTCAAATTAAAATTTCTTGCACAATTCCCAGTGGATTATCCTCCTTACGTAGACGTGTCTTGTCTTATACTAATTTTGCGCTAGTTTGCTGCGTTCGATTATTATGTGATTAATATTTCCATCTCTATCACCACATAACCAACAGATGCTATTCTATTGCGTACTATTTTTTTTCCTTTGATATAATTAGTACTTTCGGCATTTTTTTTTTTTTTGCTGCTATAAGAAAAGATTCATTTTCTCTCTAAAGTTTTCCGTTAGGTTGAAAGGCTCAGGTCTTCTTGTGTAAGATTTTGCTAGTTTCTAACTTGAAATATCCATACAGTTGTTTTTCTTCTTGTTTTGCAATTCTGTTTGTTCTTATATTGTCAGTGATGTTACTGGTCGATGCTATAAGTCTTTTTTTACTGTTGGTCTTCGTATTGATGAATCCACTCAATCTACAATGTGAGCGAATCATTTTCTTCTTTTTCTTGACGTATATACTCTCTGTCATCTCTCGGATGTGCGTTCTCGAGAATCGACAACAACTTTCTTGTCCTTTGGTCCATTCGTCTGGATTCTTCCCTTGTCCAATTAAAGTATGGTCCCAAGTATATTACAGTTGCCAAAACCCTTGCGTTTATCCTTTTGATGAGATTTCTGCTGTTGGGTCAGGCCGTAAGAAGCTTTCTCGTTCATCTGAGTTTATCTTTTCTTCTTATTTTTTTTTTCATCTCATCTTGTTTGTTATAAGAACAAAAAATAGTGAAAGCATATCTTACTGGAAGATGTATCTCTTTATTTTTGCTTTTGCATCCTGGTGTCAGTTCCACTTGCCAGTTTTTCATGGCTTTCCTGATGAATTTTATATCTTATTCGAATATTTTGAACATTTTAGACAGTCTCCTAAGCAGGATTGCGGGAACATATCATAAACCTTTTTATTGTAAATCCACACCATGGCGCCATTTTCCAACCTTATGTTGCAATTCTTGAGTATGTTCTAATTAATGTAAAGTAGATCACTTATTCCTCTCTTTCCCTTGCAGCATCTTTGGGGAACAGTCTACCGCTTATGAGCAATCAATAGACCTTCTTTCCTGATCTTTGTGTTTAGGATTTTCCTCATCAGAGGTAGATTTCTTATCAGTCAATAATTGCTGGGGATGGTTTCTTTTATGGGTCCATATCGGTCATGATGGTCGTCCCCGTTAAGATATATTTGATTTGTCTAAGCAACTAATAAATTCGAGAGCCAGTCTGTGACGAATGCATGTGACTTTTTAAAAACCAGAATCAATGTACGCCATCATTCGGTACTTTTTAAATGTTGCTCTGAATTAGTCCACATTTATTTCTACTTGAGAACTTTCTTCGTGTCGTTGTAATTATTTTTTAGTGTTATTGATTCCTGCGGCTTTTTTGTTGTAACGCTACGGTTTTCAAATAGACGTTTCATAGTATTTCATAGTATTACTACTATGAAATAGCGGCTTACCCTAACATAGTTTTCAGCAGACCCTTGTAGCACTACGGCACCACATAAACATTTGTACCGTCACTGGTCTACGAATGTAGCACCGCTTCTTAAGTGTCAGTCGGACCCCCGTGGTAACATCACCCAGAGAAAAGGTGACAAAAACACAAAACACCGTCTGCTTTGTTATTGGTTTTTTGGTCGATACGAAGTTTATTTCCCACCATCCTTTCTTGGTGATCGCAGACAAGACAGAAACAAAATATGAAAATAAATCAACAGCTTTAGATAAACAGAGAGAAATAAAATGTTTTGAGAAAAGAGAGAGAGCAGATACGGACCTTGATATTATCTTATTCTTTGTCCATTGTAGTCTTCACATGTGCTTGCACGGGGTTCTGTCTTCACATTTTCGCTGTGGATTTTGAACCCCTTAAAGGTGCTCACCTCAAAATGGGTGCCGAAATTTTCGCTTAATCTTCACATCACCGTTGTTTTATGTCCAACTAACTGTTTTCCCCTCTTTTCTATTCTGCATCCTCTTAGCGGCTTTTCCGTTTTAGTTTCTTCCAATTAATCAGAGCCAGTCGGTCGATTTGCATTTGATACATTTCTTTTTTTAACCCAGGCGTCCGCTGCCATCATGACATAGACTTTGGGAAACCCCCGTTCACCTTCACATTTAGTTCTCTCTTAAAGCCCTACCATATCTCTCCGTCCCTTTCTCTGTCTCGGTCTGTCTGTTTCAATCACTGCCTCGATTCTCTTCACATAGATATCACTCCTTTTCCACCGACCTGTTGTCGACCTCTAAATCTTGCTAGGAAACAACTTACTATCGAGACAATCAACCAGAGTCCTTCATTATAATACATTCTTATGTTCTTAGAGTATTTGTTAATGGCCTAGGAGACCTAGGTTGAATCCCAGGTCGAATCATACCAAAGACTTTTTTAAAATGGTAAAAAAAGTGGAGCAATCCAGGGAAAGGAGTAGCGCACTCCCTTACACCTTGGTGTAGTAGCTATCGAAAAGGGAGCCGTCGGATCACCGTCGACTACGGTCACCAACTTTACTTACTTTACTTATGTTCTTTCTATTCCCATATTCTACACGAAAATGCTTTTGCCCCCTTTGCATTCGTTTTTTGGTATGTCAACGTGCATTCTACTCCTACTCGATGGTAAAATGTTCTTTCGTTTTTTGAGAAATTCGTGTTTTATTCGTATTGCTTCGCTCTGTTTCGGTATCTTTTAAATTTCCCTTCTTTCGCCAATATCTTTTTATTCATCTCTTCAAGTTTCATGGTCAAACTTATCTGTTTTGTTTTCATCTTTTAATCTCAGCATATAATGGCGTGTTTCTTTCTTTCTTTCTTTCATATCAACTTCGCTTGTTGTCACGATTTCTTTTTCTGCCCTTCTAGCCTAATTTCCTATCCAGAGTTTGTATTTCTGTTCGGATTCGGGTTATCATAGACTTATTTCACTCCTACATAAATCTTACATTTAGCTGAGTGATATTGTGTTTTGGGATATTTGTTAACAATTTTTTTATCCTTTCAGTTTCTACCGTGAATTTTTTTTCCAGTCTTGGTTCTAAGGGAGAGTAATATAGTCTTCTTTTCAGTCATAATTTGTTTAATCAACTGTACTTTTAATTTGTCTTTTTGCATTAAAACTTGGTTCATTATCCTTCGGGTGTGTTTGTTCGTTTGTTTGTTTTGTTTTTGTTTTTGCTTTTTTTTTGTATTTTTATTTATTTATTTTTTTTGTATTTTCTGTTTCATTTAACTTACGGGCTCTTTTTCAACATTTAGCGTTTTGATTCGGATTATTATCATCATTACTGTTCTTATTATTTATCCATTCAAGAGGAGATATTTGGACCCCAAGTGATACTAGAATGGACGGATTATTTAAAAAAAATGAAAGCTTCAATCATATGTAAGGCAAATCCATTCTATATTAGCAGAAGTCAACTGACAGTAGATATTTATCTATTGTCTTTTACTATATTGCTATTTTAAAATGCTCGAAAGACTTTGTTTTTTGTAAAATCACTGCTGTATATTATCTGTGCTTTAAATGCAAAAAGACAAATTCAGTAATTCCAAATAACAGTTGAACCTTGTAAAAAGAGGTAAAAGATGTTACTGCTTTTGGATTTAATAAGAACTTCAAAACCAAAATTAGAGTAAGGTTAGGACAATTTAGGAATTTCGTGTTAGATGATGAAATATTTAAAGAAAGAGAGAGAAAAAAAAAGGAAGAAGAATAACTGAATGACCCTACTCCTCCTCAAGCGCTAGAGAACACGAGTGTATCTGTATAAAAGAGAAAAGATTTAGGACCCCAGGCGACATTAGACTGGACGGATTGTGCAAAAAAAAATGAAAGTTGCTACAAAATGCAAGGCAAATCCACTCTACCCCTGGCTGAAGTCAACTGACGAATTTATTGTCTTTTACAATATCTGTCATCTCAAAATGTATGAAAGATGTTATTTTTTGTAAAACCACTACTGTATATTATGTGTGCTTTAAATGCAAAAAGACAAATACTCTAATTCCAAGTTAAAGTTAAACCTTGTAAAAAAGAGGTAAAAGATTCTCATACTTTTGGAATTTATTAAATTTGAAAACCTAAGTTTGCGTGAAAATACAATACTTTAGAGGATGCAAAGAACCATGAATAAGGACTCAGATGAAATTTTAAAAAAGTATTTGTGGACCTTTATTAAGTTAAAACGAAATACAGGCAGGATGGGGAAGGATTTTTTTCTTTATTCGAACGCAATGGAAAGCAGCATTAAGGAAGTAAAGGCAAGCGGACAAACTCTCTGTCGGTTCAACGCTATGCCTAACAAGATTCTGGGCATACGAATCCTACGGGACAACGGCCAGGATCAAATAATTCGATCGGGGAACTAGTGCTCCTCGCCTATAAAGGTACTTTCTATAGAAGAGAATACAAACACATCCATCGAAAGATTGTCATGACTCACACTCAAACCAATTGTCCAAACTGCATCGCTCTTCACGCTGGTAAAAAGGGGCACGTTGCTGAGATTGAAGCCCTGATCCCAGTGATCGAAAAATCGGCTATAAAGCTCAAATTAAAACAAAAATTTCTAAAATGCAAAGCACAATACAAAGAGTGACATTCAAAGTTAGAACTTTAAATAGAATAGACCAACTACCGGAGCTGACAGCTTTGGCGATAGGTCATAATATAGACATGATATGCATACGAGAACAGATATGAATTCATAGCGAAGATATCAAATATCACAATACCGGCAATGGATGGTCATTAGTCTCTATACCTGCATTGAAAAACACTGTTAATGCCACGATAGGAGGTGTAGGTATGCTTATAGGACTAAGGGCCCTAAAATCCCAAAATAGCATCGAGAAAATACAACCTAAGATGATGGTACTATTTACCCAACCCCTCCGCTCGGGCAGGATATGACACAAGGTCAATTTTTAAGCGGAGTTTAACAAGTTTGAATTCAGAGTTTTCCTTCTCCTAGACTAGTTGCCTCACCAAGGCTGAAGAACCTAGTCTGTCCTACTATTTACCCATAGCTGGAGGGAGAATATTTTGGATTCATACCTTTCCCAAGGGTATTAGTGCTATATGAAATGCAATCAGTCTCGTCCAGGATTTGAACTCGAGTCGCTGTGTTCATTTCCTACGACGATAACGACTACACCACAGGCAACCTAAGATGATGGTATCTACTTTTAATGGCAACCCCAACCCAACAATCTCCTGCTACAGCCCTACCAATGTTAGTGAATAAACTGATCTCATCGTCTTCAATAATAAGCTATCCTCCCTTGTTTGTAACATCCCGAAACACAACGTTCTCGTCTTCGGTGGAGACATGAATGTCCAGATTGTTTAAAACATAAACCACAAATTTAGCTTACACACCTCGTCAAACAGAAACGGAGAAAATCTAATAGATTTCACGCTAGAAAATAGATTAACATGCCTCAATACAAACTTTCTGAAAAGAAATAGAAAACTATTGACCTACACCGACCCAAATAAGACAAAAGCACAGATAGACTACGTCTTTATAAATATTAAATGGAATAATACGGCATTGAATTGCGAGGCATATTCCTCTTTTGAGGGTGCGTCCTCCGATCACCGAATCGACACGGTAAAGATACAACTGAGCCTACGAAGGAAAGCGGCCTGAACAACAACCATACCCAATGACTGGTCCCTGCTAAACAAAAATGATATTCGAGATGAATATATGTTGACACTAAGAAATAAATCCGATGAACTTCAGAAGATATCAGATATACCTGCTCCGAATAACGAATATACGAACATCGACAATAACCACTTACAAGCAGCATTAGAATGCATACCGACTAAACAAAGAGCTAAACCAAGAGTCCCATGGGAGACATTAGCGGTTAGAAAAAAGTGAATTGACGTAAAAACCGCTTCCAAATGCAATAGGAGGAACCCAATCAATAACAATGCTCAGAAACATAAGAAGGCACAAAATAAATTAACTAACATATACCTAAAAGAACAATCAGATTACATTCAAAATCAGATCGATAAGATTAGAGACTCGGTTGAAGATAAACAATCTAGGATAGCAGAGAGAAGAGTTTTGCGAAGATAAACTGAAAGCTACCAGCCAAGAAGAACGGATACATCTGTGGAAACAACATTTCGGGAATTTACACGGAAACGACCGAAAGTTATGCTGAAACCAATCACGAAAATTATTAGTAATCAACTAGACATCAAACTTGGTCAGTTTATGCCAGAAGAACTCGACTCTGCACTAAGGAAAATTAAAAATAGGAAAGCAGCAGGGCTTGATGAAATACCCCCAAAAGTATGGAAGAACAGGGAATTCGTCGACATGCTGCTCCGACACTGTAATGCCGTAATAACCAATCACAATAGACAGATTGACAAAGTGGTGCATCATACCTTTCCTAAAGAAGGGTGACCTCGAAATAGCAAAGAACTACCGAGATATAACCCTTATATCCATAGCGTTCAGAATCTAGGCAACCGCATAGAAACCAAAATTGAGAAGATACTTAGGAAAAACCAAAATTGCTTTCGGAGAAATCGATCCACGTTATCACATATTTTGACTATTCGTCAAATTCTTGAATGTGTACGTGCAAAAAAAACCTTGGATCAACGTTATTATTTGTCGACTTCTCCAAAGCCTTTGACTCCATACACAGAGGGAAGATGGAGCAAATACTTCCCGTCTACGGCCTCGCCAAAGAAACCATCGCGGCCATAATGATGCTATATAAAAACACGAAAGTAAAAGTCCGCTCTCCGGATGGAGACACAGACTACTTCCACATTGTAGCAGGTGTGCTGCAAGGAGATAAGGAGACACATTAGCTTCATACCTATTTATCATCTGCCTTGACTACGTGCTTAGTATGTCTAATGATAAAATGGAAGAAAACGCTTTCAAGCTGGCAAAGGAAAGAAGCAGAAGATATCCTGCACATACAATTACGCCGATGACATTGCGCTTCTAGCAAATAAACCCGCCCAAGAAGAAACCCTGCTATATAGTCTTGGACAAACAGCTACTGGCATAGGTCTCCATGTCAACTCAGACAAGACGGAATAGATGTGCTTTAATCTAAGAGGTGACATCTCTGAAACTAGTGGACAAGTTCATCTACCTCGGAATCAGTGTCTCATCAACCGAGAAAGACATCAATAAACGACTAGCAAAGGCATAGACAGCTATCAATAGGCTATCGTTCATATGGATGTCAGGCCTGGCCGATAAAATAAAACGCAGTTTTTCCAAGCAACAGTCGTGTCGATACTGCTATATAGATGTACTATATGAACGCTAACTAAACCCATAGATAAAAAGCAGCGAGCAATATTAAACAATTCCTGGAGGCAACACGCCACAAAACAGCAGCTGTACAGACACCTACCACTCATCACGAAAACTATGAAAGTTAGGCGAATCAGATATGCGGGACACTGCTGGAGATGTAAGGACGAACTCGTAAGTGATATACACATGTGGACCCCTTCACGTGGACAATCAAAGGCAGGGCTCTCAGCTAAAAACTATATACAACTGCTCTGTGCCGATACAGGATATAGCTTTGAAGACTTTCCGGGAGCAATGGACGAAAGAGACGGGTGGCGAGAGAGAATGAGGGAGATCCGTGCAGGCAGCTTTACATGATCATGATTTATTTTATGTTCTATTTTCATAATGTCTCATTTATTTATTTTTATTAGTCCTCACTGGTGTTAATCAGTAGATTGCTTAATAGGAATTTTTTTCGCGCCAACATTTAGAGGACACTTCCGATCGTTCTTTTACATCGATATAGCATCATCATCATCATCATCATGTCGCGCCGCCAGCGCGGATATCCTTGACCCTCTCTCGCCATTTCTCCCTATCATTCATCGCCTCCGGCAGGTCTTCAGGGTTACATCCTGTGTCCTCACATAGTTGCTGTATGTATGTTCGTGCTGGTCGTCCCACTCTTGCACATCCATATGTGGGGGTCCACTACATCGATATAGCAATCTGCATTATATATACATATATATGAATTATGGTGAAAACAGAACACTTTATCATGAACTATTTTATGAGTGTAAACTTCTCTGTATTGCCAGTGAATTAAAATGAAATTAGTTTCAATTCGGTTACTTGATATTAGTATTTTTTTGGTTTCTCAGCATTGGAATTTTTTTCCGATCTTAAACTCTCATTTTTCTTGACTTTCACTCTTCATAAATTAATCCAACCAAAAACAAATAAGTTGCACATCATTATAGCATTAATAAAAGTGACAACTAAAAAAAAGAAAAAAACATATGGAATTAAATAACTATTTCTTATTGTTTTGTTTATACAAATGTTAATTTGTGAAGAAATGATTTACATTCCTGTTTTTCATATTTCATCTTCTTTGTAGAACTTGTGATTTATCATCATTTTCTCTAAAACTTTTATAAGAAAGACATTTAAAAATAGAAACAACCAAGGCTTTCTTAAATTTCTTCTCATTTGTAAATTGTTCATTGAACAATGAGATCAACTTTTAAATAAGAATTATTAATTTTTTCAAAATTTGAAAATCCTTAAATTCTTAATCAATTAGTCCCTTAATTCAGTAGAAATATATAAAATGATTTTTATTTTATTCTCTGTTGAGAATATATATATATATGTGTGTGTGTGTGTGTATGTGTGCGTGAGTGAGTGTGTGTGTGTGTGTGTGTTTTCTATGAAAATTATCATAGAAAATACAATTGATTTGAGACAGTTTTCTAAAGCACTGTTTCGTTTTATTATAAAGCGAGGAATTTGGTAAAAGTCTGCCAATGGCATCGCTCTTTTATTTTAGTGCCACAATTCAATGCAGTAAAGTTCGACTCCATATTTTACGACCAATTTGCGACTAATGTTTTCATAAATTGCAACTGAGAAAATTGTGTTCCTACCTTCTCATCCCAACTTCTACTTATACACCATGTAGCTGTTTTTTTTTTCTCTTTTTTTCTTTTTATTTAGGATTGTAAGAGGATTATTCAGTATTTATTAATACTTATATCGTATTAAATGTATCAATATTTTAGTAATGAATTTAAAAAGATGACGTGACACAAAAATTTAGTATATCTTGATCGACTGGCTACCATTTCATCATTTTCTATTTAAGAAAAACATTTTTAAAATGACCTGTACATTACCCGGCCTTAAATTGCAGAGTACAAGTCGGCTTTTTAAGCCTAAATTCAATTTTCTTTCTCCTACACTGGTTGCCGTACCTAGATTAAAGAGCCCAATCTGCCCAAACTATTTATCCATAGAACAACAGAAAATGGTATGTATAGTATATTGTGGGTACCGGCTCATTGACCGATGGGTCGAGTGTTCGCCTATAGCCCGGGAGACCAGGTTTCAATCCTAGGTCGAGTCATACCAAAGACTTTTTAAAAAATGGTACTTGATACCTCCTTGTCTAAAAGTATGGATTATAAGGTACGGATCAAGGGTAAAGTGGAGCAATCCAGGGAAAGGAGTGGCGCCCTCCCCTACACGTCGGTGTAGTAGCTATTGAAAAGGGAGCCTTCTGGTCGCCCTCGACAACAGTCACCAACTTTACTTACTTTACTTATATCATGTGTAACAGTTCTGTTATGTGGAATATATCAGTATGTGATTGAAGATATTTACTTTGCTTATATGTTGATTAGTAGACTAGTTGGTTGGTTGGGTTTTTATGGCATATCAACCTTTGTAGGTTATTTAACGTCAAATTCAGTTTTATGAAAATAGTTCTATTTCAAATAATTCAGTTTAGCATAAGTACGCAGTTTAAATGTAAGTACATTTTAATTGTCAAAAACATTTCTATTTCAAGCTATTCAGTTTAGTCAAACAATTCAGTTTAGCATGAGTATGCCGTTAGTTCTATTTAACCCATAGACAGGGCCCTATGAGGGGCTACCACGCAGGGGCAGAATGGACCTGGGAGCAATGGCAATGAAGGGTTACTCCGCATTCCCCAAAGCTCCAACATCACTGGAACCTCACTATCAGATTGTTTGGTATCATCTCCAGGGTAATCGTTGGGGGCGGGGGTGCTTTTACCCCTCAGCATAGAAGCAGTAGGTGTATTCTGCAGCCTCAGCCGACTGGGCATGAAGTAGCCAAGATATCCAAGAGTATTTACAAAGAAGACATCCTTTGGTGCACCAATTTTTAAAAAAATTCACTGTAATATACATATCTGTATTAAACTCCTTCAACATTTTCTACATTATATATATATATATATATATTGCCAGATTTTCTTGCTGGATTTTCTGGACATTGTAACTCAATTCATGTTGTATCGTTGGTTCAATAAAGGTATTCTACAGGTACAAGCCGAAGAGTTGGCAAGTCTATCCGAGAGCGATTAACGCTTTTTTCACCGAAGTAGTCAGACACCGTCCATTTATATCTTTACCGGTGTCATACTAAAAAGAGTCACTGAGTGTATTGTTCAAGTATAACAATTTATAATATATTATTCCTTAGTTTAAGAACTTTCTGATCATTTTCTTCTTCCTGATGTTATGATTATGCTGATACCAGTCTGCAACTTGAGAAGACGTTGATCAGGAGGTGAACATGTAGTCTGTAAGAGTACGGATGTGACTACAAGACACACCAGGTTAAGTGGTCATGCATTTATCTTGACCAGTTAATTTAGTATCGCTTGAGTACGATGTAAACCAGTAGCTCAGTGGTAGAGTTCGGCTCAGAGGTTGCTTGTTCGGTATCCCTTGAGGGAGATCATGGTATACACTACTGATGAGATCTATTAAGATCGAAACAGCGGTCCAATGGTTCCGTATGTCACACACAGTTCTTGCCAGATTTTCTGGTGATGGTGATTCAATTTATAATATATATATATATATGTAGAGAGAGAGAGAGAGAGAGAATTGTTACAGTCAATAATTTGATTTACGTACGAGGTGCATACGATAAGTTTCCAGACTTTTTCGTATGGGCATTTTTATTGATAGTACATACAATAAACACGAGTCCCTTTCGAAGTAATCTCCTCCGGATGCAATGCACTTGTTGTACCGTTCCAACAACTTCTGAAATCCCCCATGGAAGTCGTCTTGTGAGAGCGTATCAATGACCTTCGTCACAGCTTCTTTCATCTCGTCAATTGTCTCATAACGAATGCCTCTGAGCTTAGGGAATAACCAAAAGTTACATGGAGCAAGGTTTGGACTTGATGCCTATCTTGATCAAATAGCCTGTGACAAGGATGGAGTTGTCGACTCGTGTATTATCCAGGTGGAAATGCCACTGAACCCATTTGAAGAGTGCTGACCTCTTCCGACGGAATCTCTTCCTGAACTCCCTTAAAACCTCAACATAGTAACCCTAACCCTAACCCTTTGGCAAATCAACTCTGGTGTATTGACTTCCTTACTCCTCCCACACTTCTCATCATCCCTCACAGACTCTCTGCCTTCCTTGAATGTCTTATGCCACGCGAAAACTGATGCTCGATTCATGCAAGATGGTCGAAAAGCAGTCTGAAGCATCCCATACGTTTCTGTGACATTTTTCCTTATTTTAAAACAGGATTTTATTGCATATCGTGCTTCTGAAGTGTCAAATTGCATTTTTGCAAATCACCAGCTGTAACAATCAGACTTTAGTAGGGTGTATTCCAATTGCTGTTGTAGCCGTTTTATGTTTTTATTACAGGTTATCCTCATTTAGATTGCCCAGTCAGCTGGGGCTGTAGAATACAGCGACTGCACCTCTGTAGAGGGAACCCCTAATGATTGTCCTGGATATGACCCTAAACAATCTGATGGTGAGGTTCCAGTGATGCGGGAGCATTGGGGAATGCGGAGTACCCATTAATTTCTATTGCTCTCAGATCCACTCTGTGTTAAATAGAACTAACGGCATACTTATGCTAAACTGAATTGCCAGATTAAAGTGAATACCTTGAAATAGAAATGTTTTTCACAGTTAAGTCGTACTTACATTTGAACTGCGTGATTGTGCTAAACAGAATTATTTGAAATAGAACTGTTTTTGACATTGAAACTGTATTTCCACTAAACTTAATTGTTTAACATAGAACTGTTTTGACATTTAACTGTGTGTAAACAGAATCTGTACTCATACAAAACTGAATTAGCTGACTTAGAACTGCTTGACTAAACTGGATAGCTCGAAATAGAAATGTTTTTTCACAGTTAAACTGTACTTACAATTAAACTGCGTGCTTATGCCAAACTGAATTATTTGAAATTGAACTGTTTTTGATATTGAAACTGTACTTACACTAAACTGAATTGTTATATATAACTGCTTGAATAAACTGAATAGCTTGAAATAGAAATGTTTTTGGACAAACTGTGTACTCATGCTGAACTGAATTGTTTGAAATAGAACTGATTATGTACATAGAAATGGATTTGGCATTAAATAACCTACAAATGTTAATATGCCATAAAATTAAACCAAACCAAACCAAATCTCTTTTAGACATACTGATTATTTTTGGCCCAACAAATAGCCTGTTCTATGTTTAGCGATTCGGCCAATCATCATCATCATCATCATCATCATGTCGCGCCATCAGCACGGATATCCCTGACCCTTTCTCGACCCCATGCTCTATTGTCCATTGCTTCCAGCAAGTCTTCAGGGCTATATCCCGTATCGGCACAGAGCTGCTGTATGTAGGTTCTAGTTAGTAGTCCTGTCTTTGTTCGTCCATGTGAAGAGGTCCACAGGAGTACATGACTTTGAGGTAAAAGTTTCAAGGTCCACACATACGCCACATTTTATGATATATTCGATGCTCAAATGATTAATTGTTAAAGCTTTATGCAATGCAGAGAAGCGCTCCTTGGTGTTATGCCACTACATCTATATAAATTTATCAAATAATCGGCATGGTGGATGTATGAGTTTGTAGAAGGTTCTTCTTGTGTGTGTTTACTTATATAGGCAGTTATACGTTGGACAGTTCTCGCTAATCTTATCTTTAGCTGGTTCACCTAACATACTCACCCATCAACTGACACTTGAACTGATATACTGGTAAATTTTTCTTGAGGGTAAGGATTACATCCTTATGATAAGAAGGCAATGCACTCTAATTGCTGGAAATTACTTACATGTAGACTGGTGAAAGAAAAGCAATATGGTATGCCTAAAAAATTTTGTAACCGGATTGTAGTAAAAACAGGACACTCTTCTATGAATAGGAACCTCTTGACGTGGCCATTGTTGTAAAATGAAATTCGTATTAAGTCGGTTTGGTTACATGATACTGTGGAACCTCGACTCACGCAAACCCATTATACAAAAATTTAGAATACGAAACGGGCTTCGAAGGTATTTCTGTCCCATTTAGCGAAAAATTAAAAAAACAAAAACGAAAATCGAAAGAGGCCGACTCGACAGTTAATGTCATTATTCATAAGAACATTTATTGTATTTTTCATTGATTTTATTATTCTCTCATTGTTAAAACATTTATGGAAATGACTATGTTATCATTAAAGAATATATTCCTTCGGGTGGGTGTAATACTTTTGGGAGCCGGATAGAATTACGCCATTTATAGTGTAAATCTATTCCTATTATACGAAAATGCCAAGGTAAAAAAATCCCCTCTGGAACGAATTAATTTCGTATATCGAGGTATCACTGTATTAGTAATTTTTGATTTTCCGAAGTTGGACATTTTTCCGATCTTACACAATTATCTCTCTTCTCTTTTATTCTTCGTAAATCAAAACAAAGCCGAAACAAATAAATTGCACATCATTATTTCATTGATAAAATGCGCCAAAAAAAAAAAAAAAAAAAAAAAAAGAAAGAGAACAGAAATAATTAAAAGACTGTCTCTTTTTTATTGCTTTATATATGAATCTAAATTTGCGAAGAAAATCATTTAATTCCGACAATGATTTATATTCCTGTTTACAATCTCATCTTCCACGTATAAATTAGGATTTATTGTCATGAGCAATAGTTTCCTGAAAACTTTTATAGTGACTCTTACTAAGATAACATCAGTAGGTCCTTTGAAGAATTTTTTAGATCCGCTATAATATACTTTCGGCATAAAATGACTTGAAAAATGTTCTACACTATATATATATATATATATATATAGTGTAGAACATTTTGCTTATATAGTTTTTATTCCACCAGGCTGTACCATAGTGATGATTTGGCTATGCGAAACGTACATAGAATGTCCATAACATGTATACATAAACATAGGGATCTCGAAACACGAAAAACACTTGACGACTTCTTAGTTCAGGTACGAAACTTTTTATTACCTTTGAGTTTAAAGATTCATCGACATAAGGAGAGAAATACACATTCTTTCTATTCTGGCTTTTCCATCTGGCTTTTCCGTCCCCCAACACGTGTGGCACCCGCCACAAGGCCACTTGCCTGGCTTCGGCGAGCAAGCGAAAGCCAACCGTCTTCTCCCGGAGCAGAACTCAACTCCACTGACTTTCTTCAAAACTCCCAAAATCCTCCGCGCGCTTCCGGTGCGTGACGTCATTCGCACTCTCTAGCCCTGTTTCCCATCTGGGCTATTGTGACATCTCTGAGTCATACATCCGCTTCCCGCGCGCGCGCGTGAACACCTGCGTTAATGTTGCACCTAAGTAACCCATGCACTGAGCCGAAAGGTTCTCAGCCTAACTAAACCCAAAGGCATAAAACCAAATATCTTGGCCATTATATTACAAGGCTACATGTAAGTAATTTCGAGTAATTGGAGTGGATTGCCTTCTAATAATAAGGATGTAGTCCTTACCCTCTAGAAGAATTCACGAGTATATCAGTTCTACAATATATATATATATATATATATATATAGATAGATAGATAGATAGATAGATAGATAGATAGATAGATAGATCAACCCACATAGGAAAAGGTGTTACAGTCAATGCTTTGATGCAAATAATTTGGTCTTATCAAGTTTTACTTCAGATTATCATAGTTTATTATAATTTAGGTCTTCTGGTTCATTTTTGGCAAAAAATTAGCCTACTAAATCTTTTGGAGTTCGGGCTAAGTACACACAATGATTTCGAGATAAAAATCATAGAGGCAAATCCAGCAAATAGCACTTGGAGAATAAAAGGCAAGCACAACATCTCTCAGTACATTGCTGTTCGTCACCTTAACGATCTTGACTAAAGCAACCGAAGTTGTCGAATTGATTCTCACGCAACGAAAATTTTGCAAAACTTTTGACTCACCTGATTAAAATATTATTACGAGAAATTGCGGTGAACTAATCGACCGGGCATACATGTCGACCCCAAAGATCTTAGCTCAAAATTCTGCTTAACAGATAGACCCTCAAACATTCTGTAGATTGGCCAAAAGTTACTCAGTAAGCTTAAGTGAGGATAAAAATTCATTATCCATCGTGTCATCAGCTAACTGCAGTGAAACAACATACCTTAGTTGTCTGACTGACCGCCTGAGTGCTGTAACACTTCAGTTAGTATTTACAGTCCGTGCATCAGCCGTTACAAACGGTGTGTAATATCATCATCATCACGTCGCACTATCAGCACAGATATCCCTGACCCTCTTTCGCCACACCTCCCTATTGACCATTGCTTCCAGCAGGTCCTCAGGGCTACATCCCATATCGGCACAGAGCTGCTGTATGCAGGTTCGAGCCGGACGTCCTGCCTTTGCTCGTCCATGTGAAGGGGTTCACAGGAGTACCTCACTTATGAGCTCGTTCCTATTTCTCAAGCAGTATCCCGCGTGTCTGGTTTTGATAGTTTTCGTGATGGATGGTAGGTGACCGTACAGCTACTGTTTTTTGGGGTGCTGTCTCCAGGACTTGTTCAATATTGCTCGCAGTATTCTTGTGTAATTACCGTCAATATCTTTCTCCATCCGTTTAGTTAGCGTCCATGTGGTGCATTCATATAGCAGTATCTATACGAGCGCTGCTTGGAAGAATCTGCGCTTCCTTTTATCGGTCAGGTCTGACTTCCATATGTCCGAAAGCCTATCCATGCCTTTGCTAGTCGCGTGTTGATGTATTTCTCAGTTGATGAGATACTGCTCCCTTGGTAGGTGAACATGTCAACTAGTTTCAGAGTGCTACCGTTTAGTGTGGAGATGTCTCCTGTTTGATTAAAGCACATATATTCCGACTTGTGTGCATTGACATGGATGCCGATGCCTGCAGCGGCTCGTTAGAGTTTTAATTTTTTTGTATTATCCCTGTGTTAATTTGTTAAATATGTTCATCAAAAACGCCCCCATTTCCATAAGATGGAAATGGGGGTGTCTTCGTGGTGTAATGGTTAAAGCGATAGACTTTGGAATCATAGTAAGCGAGTTCGTACTCCAGTCGCGCTATTACGTTCACTTTCGGGCAAATACCCTTGGGAAAGGTATGAACCCCCTTATCCTCCCATCTATGGGTTAAATTGTACAACTACAGTTCTTCTTGGAGAATGGCTTTAGCATTAAATGGCCTACCTAGGTTGATATGCCATTAAACAAAGAAACCAAACCAATCTAAGATGGAAATGTTTGTGTCAATATACTGGAGTTACACTCAGTTGTGCATATCGACTGTTGGGATCACTGTTCCACTTGTGGACCACTCACTTGTAAAGTTTGAATTTTAACCCTGCAATATAACTCAGCCTCTATTTCTATTGAGAGTTTTCCATTTTAAAACGTGTGATTTAATCTCTTAAATTAATGATTACGGTTTTTTTTTACCCTTCAGTGTAAATCTTTAATTAACAAAGAATGTAAAGTAGATTTTGTTCGGGAAGATGAAATCTTACTCTCATCATGTCTGACTGTAGACATTCTCGCGTTTTACCATTAATACGAAAGAATCATTTTAATGTCATTACACGCAGCTGGAGTTCTATTCTTGCTTTATTACCTCATGTAGACGTCTTATTACAGCTTTTTATCGCAATTGCTTTTACAATCCACGACTGTTAAATGTGCAGAACAAATCAAACATATCAAAAAAAGTGAAAAAGCAACAAGATAAAAGACAAGTTGGCTAATTGCTTATAACGACTATATATCCTATAAATATTTCTGACAACTTAAAATCTAGTTAGTCAATTAATATGACTCGTAGCATTCTTATGCAGTTTCCGTCTTGCTCTTTCTATGTGCCTTTTGTCAGCGTTCATGTGGTCCATCCATTGGGTAGTACTGACACAGCCTCTGTTAGGAAAAAATCCTGTTTCATTTTATCGTATAAATCAGACTTCAACATAATCGAAAGCCAATAGATAGCACTCCAAGATTTGGCTAAGTGAATGTTGACATCACTTTCAATAGATGAGACACTGCTGCCTAGGTAAATGAAGTTGTCTGAAGCTAACAAATCGTAGAGAGAAAAGGGTAGACGGAATTCCTTCTCTTTGTCGCCTTTTCTTTCACTCCCCCCTCTCTCTCTCGTTCTCTTTCTATCTATTACTATTCTGTCTCTCTTACTCACTTTTTTAGTATTTCTTTCTCTTTCCCTTTCTCTCTCATTTTCTCTCTTTTTCGGACTCTCTCTCTCTCTCTCTCTCTCTCTCTCGTTCTCTTTCTATCTATTACTATTCTGTCTCTCTTACTCACTTTTTTAGTATTTCTTTCTCTTTGCTTTTCTCTCTCATTTTCTCTCTTTTTCTGACTCTCTCTCTCTCTCTCGTTCTCTTTCTATCTATTACTATACTGTCTCTCTTACTCACTTTTTTAGTATTTCTTTCTCTCTCCCTTTCTCTCTCATTTTCTCTCTTTTTCTGACTTTTCTCTCTCTCTCTCGTTCTCTTTCTATCTATTACTATTCTGTCTCTCTTACTCACTTTTTTAGTATTTCTTTCTCTTTCCCTTTCTCTCTCATTTTCTCTCTTTTTCTGACTCTCTCTCTCTATCTCTCTCTCTCTCTCTCTCTCTCTCTAGTTCTCTTTCTATGTATTACTATTCTGTCTCTCTTACTCACTTTTTTAGTATTTCTTTCTCTTTCCCTTTCTCTCTCATTTTCTCTCTTTTCCTGACTCTCTCTCTCTCTCTCTCTCTATCTCTCTCTCTCTCTCGTTCTCTTTCTATCTATTACTATTCTGTCTCTCTTACTCACTTTTTTAGTATTTCTTTCTGTTTCCCTTTCTCTCATTTTCTCTCTTTTTCTGACTCTCTCTCTCTCTCTCTCTCTCTCGTTCTCTTTCTATCGATTACTATTCTGTCTCTCTTACTCACTTTTTTAGTATTTCTTTCTCTTTCCCTTTCTCTCTCATTTTCTCTCTTTTTCTGACTCTCTCTCTCTCTCTCTCTCTCTCTCTCTCTCGTTCTCTTTCTATCTATTACTATTCTGTCTCTCTTACTCACTTTTTTAGTATTTCTTTCTATTTCCCTTTCTCTTTCATTTTCTCTCTTTTTCTGACTCTCTCTCTCTCTCTCTCTCTCTCTCATTCTCATTCTATCTATTACTATTCTGTCTCTCTTACTCACTTTTTTAGTATTTCTTTCTCTTTCCCTTTCTCTCTCATTTTCTCTCTTTTTCTGACTCTCTCTCTCTCTCTCTCTCTCTCTCTCGTTCTCTTTCTATCTATTACTATTCTGTCTCTCTTACTCACTTTTTTAGTATTTCTTTCTCTTTCCCTTTCTCTCTCATTTTCTCTCTTTTTCTGACTCTCTCTCTCTCTCTCTCTCTCTCTCTCTCTCTCTCTCTCTCTCTCTCTCTACTTCTTACTCGACACCCATCTTTTCTTGTTGTCACCATAGTATCGCTTCTTGTATAGTGATGTAGTCTTGGGTTACAATCTAGTCGTGCAGATCAGTTATTGCTGAGTAATCAATGCAATCTTCTTTTGGTTCCCCCACTCCAGTATCAGTAGGGGATCAGAATATGCTAATTATATGCGCAAGAGGGGATTAAAATCAATTCCCTCAAGAGAGGATCTGATGGTGAGACTCCAGTTCAAAATATCTGGCGAGCTTAAAATACTCCCTTCACTGCCATTACTCCCAGGTCCATTCTGAACCGGAGGAGTTGTACTTGATGGGATCCCATCTTGATGTCAAATAAATTTGTTCAAAATTCTTGGTATTTAATATTAATATTTGATAACATATAACATATTTACCCAACCCCTCCGCTCGGGCAGGATATGACACAAGGTCAAATTTTAAGCGGTGTTTAATAGGTTTGAATTCAGAGTTTTCCTTCTCCTAGACTAGTTGCCTCACCAACGCTGAAGAACCTAGTCTGCCCCACTATTTACCTATAGCTGGAGGAAGAAGAATTAGATTCATACCTTTCCCAAGGGTATTAGTGCTATAAGAAATGCAATCAGCCTCGTCCAGTATTTGAACTCATGTCGTCGTGTCCATTTTCTACGACGATAACCGTTACACCACGGGCACATATAACATATAACTGTAATTTTTTATTATTATTAAGAATAGTTATTTGAAGCAATAGCAGTTTATTCATCATCATCATATCGCGCCATCAGCACGAATATCCCTGACCTTCTCTCGCCACAACTCCTTATCGTCCATTGTTTCCAGCTGGTTTTCAAGGCTACATTCTGTATGCAGTTTCGAGCTGGTCGCCCTGTCTTTGCTCGGCCATGTGAAGGGGTCCACCGGAGTACATCTCTTATCAGCTCATCTCTACTTCTCCAGCAGTTTCCTGCATTAAGGAATATTATTAGTTACTTGAAACCTTATTAGTGTGTACAAAAAAAAATTATTATTAAGTAGAAACAAGTACTTGAAAACATATACCTATTAGAATAAGGAGGAAAAAATGAAACCATATTGTAGTTTGTGTATTATTTGTATTAGATAATTAAATTTGATATAATTGTGTGCAAAACGCCTAAATAAACAATACAAATATATAGAATGAGCTGTAAAATACCCCGACTAAATCTCTGGAGAGGGTTAAGACATCCCCATCGTGTTAGCCTAGTCGACTTTGGCTGAAGAATTAACGACTGAATCTCTGCTGAGGGTTAAGACTTCCCCATCATGTTAGCCTAGTCGGCTGGGACTGTAGAATGCACCGACTGAATCTCTGCAGAGGGTTAAGACTTCCCCATCATGTTAGCCTAGTCGGCTTGGACTGTAGAATGCACCGACTTAATCTCTGCAGAGGATTAAGACTTCCCCATCATGTTCGCCTAGTCGGCTGGGACTGTAGAATGCACCAACTGAATCTCTGCAGAGAGTTAAGACTTCCCTATCATGTTAGCCTAGTCGGCTGGGACTGTGGAATGCACCGACTGAATCTCTGCAGAGGGTTAAGACTTCCCCATCATGTTAGCCTAGACGGCTAGGGGTGTAGAATGCACCGACCGAATCTCTGCAGAGGGTTAAGACTTCCCCATCATGTTAGCCTAGACGGCTGGGACTGTAGAATGCACCGACTGAATCTCTGCTGAGGGCTAAGACTTCCCCATCATGTTAGCCTAGTCGGCTGGACTGTAGAATGCACCGACTGAATCTCTAATGAGGGTTAAGACTTCCCCATTATGTTAGCCTAGTCAGCTGGGACAGTAGAATGCACCGACTGAATCTCTGCTGAGGGTTAAGACTTCCCCATCCTGTTAGCCTAGTCAGCTGGGACTGTAGAATGCACCGACTGAATCTCTAATGAGGGTTAAGACTTCCCCATTATGTTAGCCTAGTCGGCTGGGACTGTAGAATGCACCGACTGAATCTCTGCAGAGGGTTAAGACTTCCCTATCATGTTAGCCTCGTCGGCTGGGACTGTAGAATACACCGACTGAATCTCTGCAGAGGGTTAAGACTTCCCCATCATGTTAGCCTAGTCGGCTGGGACTGTAGAATGCACCGACTGAATCTCTGCTGTGGGTTCAGACGTCCCCATCATGTTAGCCTAATCGGCTGGGACTGTAGAATGCACCGACTGAATCTCTGCTGAGGGTTAAGACTTCCCCATCATGTTAGCCTAGACGGCTAAGGGTGTAGAAGGCACAGACTGCATCTCTGATGAGGGTTAAGACTTCCCCATCATGTTAGCCTAGTCAGCTGGGACTGTAGAATGCACCGACTGAATCTCTAATGAGGGTTAAGACTTCCCCATTATGTTACCCTAGTCGGCTGGGACTGTAGAATGCACCGACTGAATCTCTGCAGAGGGTTAAGACTTCCCTATCATGTTAGCCTAGTCGGCTGGGACTGTAGAATACACCGACTGAATCTCTGCAGAGGGTTAAGACTTCCCCATCATGTTAGCCTAGACGGCTAGGGGTGTAGAATGCACCGACCGAATCTCTGATGAGGGTTAAGACTTCCCCATCATGTTAGCCTAGTCAGCTGGGACAGTAGAATGCACCGACTGAATCTCTGCTGAAGGTTAAGACTTCCCCATCATGTTAGCCTAGTCGGCTGGGACTGTAGAATGCACCGACTGAATCTCTGCTGTGGGTTCAGACGTCCCCATCATGTTAGCCTAATCGGCTGGGACTGTAGAATGCACCGACTGAATCTCTGCTGAGGGTTAAGACTTCCCCATCATGTTAGCCTAGACGGCTAAGGGTGTAGAAGGCACAGACTGCATCTCTGATGAGGGTTAAGACTTCCCCATCATGTTAGCCTAGACGGCTAAGGGTGTAGAATGCACCGACTGCATCTCTGCAGAGATGTAACACTCCGCCTTGCATCTCCAGCATATAACACTAAAAAATCTGATTGTGAGGCTGAAATAATGCTGGAACTTTAGGGAATGCAGAGTATCCCGTTATTCACATCGCTTCCAGGTCAACTCTGAACCGTAGTAGAATCACCTGATATTGTCCAGTCTATGGGTAAACTGTGAACTAAGGCTAAACTTGATTGGTTGAGATGGGGCTGTTTTGGCATGAATACTGCGTACTTATGCTAAACTGAAATTTTGGAACTGTTTTTTTTCACTGAACTGTACTAAACTGTTTTTGTCATTGAACTGTACTAAACTGAATTGTTCGAAATGGAACCGTTTTGAAATTTAAGTTTCTAAACAAATACTATACTTATACAGAAGTAAATTGTTCGAATTAGAGTTGTTTGTCTATATTGAATGGCTTAAAATAGAAATTTTTTTGACAATTGAACTATGTACTTATGCTAAAGTGAATTTTTGAAATGAAACTGTATTAATATAAAAATGGATTTCGGATTAAATAACCTACAAATGTTGATATGCCATAAAACCCAAACAAACATAGATATAAATGAACAATGAAAGCAATTCGATAACCTTCAGGTAAAATGCCCTTATACGGGTTGATATGACGTTAAAATCGATTAATAAATCTGCTCTGAACAGAATGCTATTAGTTTTTTAATTGCTTTGTTTGTTGGCATATTGTTGTAACCTAAGAAAAGGTTACTGAATGAGAAATAACCAAAACGGAGGTTAGAAATGAAATGGAAATCTTTATAACAGTAACAAAGTACAATACTCGCCAGGAATGAGAAGTTACCCACTGAGAGTGGTGACTACTTGGTATGGTTCACCCCTGCTCACAATAGTGTCCAATGTATTTATGTGGAATGGTACATGCCCATTAATGTTCATAAGTAGGGAACATCATACATATCAAACATCGGGTGTTATTTAATACCAAAGTCATTCTTTAAGAAGTCAGTGGTAGTACTTTTCAACACACAGCTAGGAGGTATAAATTAATACATACTTTTGCCAAGAGTATTAGCCTGAATGTGAATGTAACAGCGCGACTGCATTTGGAAATTGCTTCCTGCGATGTCACTGAACAACATTTTACCCATTACTTGAAGGGGTTCCCTCCCACACACTTGATGCATTTTGTTCAATTTAATCGATATTGGGAAACTTGTGTTAGTCAATCATATTTACGAACCCCTCCGCTCGAGCAGGATATGACATAAGGTCAATTTTTTAAGCGGAGTTTAACAGGTCTGAATTCAGAGTTTTCCTTCTCCTAGACTAGTTACCTCACCAAGGCTGAAGAACCTAGTCTGCCCTACTATTTACCCATAGCTGGAAGGAGAATAATTGGATTCATACCTTTCCCAAGGATATTAGTGCAATGTGAAATACAATCAGCCTCGTCTAGGATTTGAACTCGTCTCGCCGTGTCCATTTCCTACGACGATAACATCACATCACGGGCACCTCCACCATTGAGTTGGACAATAGTCTGCAAAAAATCAATAAATTTGATTCATTATAGCTGCGTTATATTTCTTTGGAGGTTCCCGTGGTGTAATGGTTGTCGTCGTAGGTAATGGACACGGCGACACGAGTTCGAATCCTGAACGAGACTGATAGCATTTCCCATAGCACTAATACCCTTGGGAGAGGTATGAATCCTATTATTCTCCCTCCAGCTATGGGTAAATGGTAGGGCAGACTGGGTTCTTCAGCCTTCTTGAGGCAACTAGTCTAGGAGAAGGAAAACTTAATTCAAACCTGTTAAACTCCGCTTAAAAGTTGACTTTGTGTCATATCCTGCCCAAGCGGAGGGGTTGGTAAATATGGTTATATTTTTGGCCATAATAAGACATGCTTATTAGATTTTATCTTTTAAACATATACAGATTGCTTAAAAGATGAAGAATGCTTTTTAAAAAATTAATTTAGACAAATTAAAAAAAGCATGACCATAGTCCCATGCTGCCAACGTTGGTTCAATAGTACTCAATTTGGTACTTTTGCCATTCTTTGATGCCTTTTGGTATCGCGCCAGAAATATTTGGTACGTTTTAAAACTTTTGAAGAATATATATTCTACTTATTTTGTATTTTGATCATTGATTTCTTGTTGCGCACTTAATTTTTGTTTGTAAAAATGCTTGTGCAATGTTGGCTCATGCCGGTAAGAGTAAAAGACGGAGAAGTCTCTCAGCAAGATTACGATGTCTGGGATGTAAAAAAAACGTAAAAAAATGAAAAAGAATAAATAAAAATTTGATATCTACAAGGCTTTGCCAAAACCAAAGCAAATGTCACAATAATAAGATGAAAGAAAAAGAAAATATGAAAGAAAGAGAAATTGAGTGGGGATATTTTATATTTAAAAAATGAGTTTGTTCTGATCATATTGATTGTTATTCAAGAATACAAGGTATATATATATATATATATATATATATATATATATATATATATATAGACTCAGACACAGAGAGAGCTTTCTTTCTGTATTTCTTTAAAGCAGACTAAATTCAACTATAACAGTATATCTTTGTAAAACTATTAATTTTTGTCTGAATTTCTAAGATGAGGAATAATAATAATAATAATAATAATAATAATAATAATAATACTAACAAATGGTATATGCACAACTCAGCACCTGTCCTAGAAAATAACACACATAAACTCCTATGGGACTTTGACATACACACGGATCACCTAATCTCGGCCAGAAGACCAGACTTTATAATAATCAACAAAAAAAAAAAAAAAAGAGAATTTGCAAAATTGTCGACTTTGCTGTCACAGCTGACCACAGAATCAAACTAAAAGAACGTGAAAAGAGGGCAAAGTACCTCGACCTTGCTAGAGAATCGAACATGCTGTGGAACATGAAAGTGACGATCGTACCAATTGTGATTGGTGCTTTTAGCACAATAACTAAAGGATTATTAAAGGGACTGGAGGACTTGGAAGTTGCCGGATGAGTGAAGACCGTCCAAACTACTACATTATTGAGAACGGCCAGAATACTGAGAAGAGTCCTGGAGATTTGATGAGACTTGCTGTCACTCAAACTTTAGTGATAGACCATCAACTAACGCTGATGTGAAAAACTCTAATGAGTAAATAATAATAATAATAATAATAATAATAATAATAGTAATAACCTGGATCGACAAAAAAAAGCTCACAATATGCCCCCCTAGAGTTGAATTAACAGCAGGAGGACAAAGTTAAACAGAAGTAAAGATACAAAGAGACATATTCCAGTAAGGTACGCAATCACCATTACTATTTGTGATAGCCATAATGCCACTCAATCACATCCTTACAAAATGCTCAGCTTGGTACTAACTCAGTAAATCACAGGAAAAGATCGACCACTTGATATTAATGGACGACAGCGAACTTTTAGACAAAACGAAAAAGAATCGGAAACCCTGATACAAACTCTGAGAATATAGTCATGAAATAAGAATAGAATTTGGCATCGAAAAAAATGCGCCATGCTAGTAATGAAAAGCGGCAAACGACACATAACGGAATGAGTCTAAGTACCAAATCAAATAGTCATCAGAATATTCGGAGAAAAGGAAACCTACAAATACTTGGTGATATTGAAACCTGACACCATCAAACAACAGGAAGGGAAAAAAGAGTATATCAGAAGCCAGAAAATTACTCAAGACAAAACTCTATAGCAGGAAACGTGTTCAGGGGATAAATACCTAAGCTGCCCTCCCGGTAGGATACTCGGAACCATCCCTGAAGTGTACCAGAGAAGAACTTAAACAAATGTAACAGAGAAGAAGAAAAGTAATGACCATATACAAGGCATTGCATCCAAGAGATGACATTGACATACTATATGTGTCAGGAAGAGAGGGAGGAAGAGCATTGGTTAGCATTGAAGACAGCGTGGACACATCGATACAATGACTCAAAGACTTTGTAAAAAAGCACGGAGTAAGACTGATTACAGCCACCAGAAACAATACTAACGACAGGAGGACCAGCGGAACGACAATAACCAGAAATCAAAAGTTGGAAGAAAAACAATTCTATGAACAAGTGACATCTAACACAAGAAAACGTGGACATGGCTAATAAATGGAAACCTTGTTCGAGAAACTGAATGTCTTCTAATAGCAGCAAAAAACAACGCCATAGGAATAACTATATCAAAGCGAAAATTGATAAGACTCAACAAAACAGGTGTAGGTTATCTGGCAAACGAAACGAAATGATCAATCACATAAGAGAATGAAGTAATTTAACACAGAAAGAATATAAGACTAGACATGACTGGGTGTGAAAGGTGATCTACTGGGAATTATGCAAGAAGTTAAAGTCTGCCCAAACGAACAAATGGTATATGGACAACCCAGAATCTGTTCTAGAGAATGAGACGCAACAACTCTTCTGGGATTTTATGATACTAATGGATCACCAAATTTCGGCCCGACGGCCAGATCTTATAATAACCAACAAAAAAGAGAACTTGCAGAATTGTGGACTGTGCAGTCCTGGCGGACCATAGAGTGAGATTAAGATGATTTTAAAAGAAGGATAAGTACCTGGGCTTCGCTTGGGAATTGAAAAATCTCTGGAACATGAAAGTGGTGATAATACCAATTGTAATTGGCGCTTTTGTTACAGTCACCAAAGGATTAGTACAAGGACTGGAGGACTTGGAAATAACGGGACGAGTGGGGACCATTCAGAGTACTGCATTATTGAGATGGGCCAGAATACTGAGAAGAGTCCTGGAGACTTATTGTCACTCAAACTCCAGTGAGAAACCATCAGCGAACACAGAAATTAAAAACTCTCAAAAGAGAACAAATAATCATAATAATAAAAGGAAACTGTCGAATAGTGGTCTTTGCCATCCTGGCAGACCTTAGAGCAAAATTGAGAGAAAGTGAAAAGAAAGATGGGTACCTCAACCTTGCTAGGAACTGAAAAAACTGTGGAGCATAAAAGTGACAGTGATACCAGTTGTAATTGGTGCTCTTGGTACAGTCACCAAACGACCGGTACAGGGACTGGAGAACTTGGAAAAAAGAGGACGAGTAGAGATAATTGAAACAACAGCAATTTTGGGATCGACCAGAATACCGAGAAGAGTCCAGGAGACTTGAAGAGACTTGCTGTCACTCAGAATCTGATGAGAAACGCTTGCGTGGAAATTTCTCAAAAGAGTAAAATAATAACAGCAATAATAAAAGTAAGTAAATTTGGCGACTGTATTCGAGGGTGACCTGAAGGCTCTCTTGTCGATAGCTACTACATCAAGGTGTAGGGGAGGGAACTACTCTTTTCCCAGGATTCGCCCACTTTACCCTTTACCCCTTTTACCTTATAATGCTGAGTGTTAAGCAAGGAGGCATCAAGTACAATTTTTGAGTCTTTGGTATGACTCAACCTGGGATTGAACCAAGGTCTCCAGGGCCATTGGCGAACACTCAAAGCATTATGCCAATATCCGGTTTCGCCAATGGCCCAGGAGATCTTTGTTCAATCCCAGGTCGAGTCATACCAAAGACTCAAAAAATGCTACTTGGTGCCTGTTTGCTTAACACTCAGCATTATAAAATACGAATCAAGAGTAAAGCGGAATAATCCAGGGGAAGGAGTAGCGCCCTCCCCTATACCTTTGTGTATTAGCTATCGAAAAGGGAGCCTTCGGATCACCCTCGACTACGGTCGCTAACTTTACAGCATTAATGATATTGTGAAAAATTCCCAGAAAAGTAAAATGACGATAATATGTCCAAGAAAAGGAGAACAAAAAACTTCTCGGGGACTTTGAAATACAAACGGACCACTTACACCTGGTGAGAAGGTTGTCATCTAGTGGATTTTACAATTCAAGCAGACTACAGAGGGAAAAATGAAAGAAAGCAAAAAGATAAGCAAATACTTGGATCTTGCCTGGGGGCTAGAAAAAAATTAGGGACATGAAAATGACAGTGAAAGCAATTGTAGTTAGTGCACTTGATACGGTTTTTATAAGCCTGGAAAAGATACAGAAGGGATTGGAAATTAGAGGAAGAATCGATACTATTCAGATCACAGTATTTTTAGAATTAGCTAGAATACTTAGAAGAGTCCTTGAGACCTGGGGAAACTTGATGTCAGTCGGACTCCTGTGAAAAACTACTCGTTATAGTCGGTGTTAAAAATTAGCCAGGCGAATAATAATAATAATATGCTGTCACTCAAACTCCAGTGAAAAACGAGTGAGTTAACGCTGATGTGAAAAAACTCTAAACGAGTAAATAATAATAGTGGAAAATGCAGGTGACAATTATACCAATTGTAACTGGTGCTTTTGGTACAGTGACTAAAGGATTACTAAAGGGAAGGAAAACCTGGAAGTTGGCGGACGAGTGGAGACCAACCAAACGACATTATTGAGAACGGCCAGAATACTAAGAAGAGTCCTGGAGACTTGAGGAGACTTGCTGTCAATGAAATTCCAGTGAAAGACCATCAGCTAACGCTGATGTGAAAAACTCCAATGGAGATAATGATAATACTTACGAACATTGTAAATTAAAGCGGCCGGAGTGTATGTAAAAGCAATTAAAAAGGTGGTCTAAAGGTTCGAATAAAATCAAAGATGGAAAATGGCTGAGACCATTTGTTGACTCCAGGTCGTAAGTTAAAAATGAAATTCATAAGATGATATTGTCACTCTAATTTAATTATATTTTTTCATAAATATAAATCTTAGTTATGTCAATTTGGCGACTGGAGTCGAAAGTTATGTAGAATGTTGCAGTCGTTTTCATGGTTAAAAATCTGAATGGTCTACACATACCCACCCTCTCCGATCGAAAGGTATTAGTACAGCCTAGAAAATTAATTTCTCTTAAAACCACTGTAAGATAATGCGGCCGAAATATATGGAAAAATAATAAAGAAGGCAGTCTGAAGATTTGTATCAAATCAAAATTGGAAGAAAGCTGGGACCATTCAAATTTTTTGACTTTAGATCATAAATTAACAATGAAATTCTTGAGTTTTTTATATCACTTTAATTTGATTATATTTTTTGAAAAAATATAATGACTCACTTATGTGAATATGGTTGCCAGTGTCGAAGTTTATGTAGTGTTTTCTTTTTAAGAAAGTGGCAAATGAGTCTTTTGGAAATAAAATAGCTTAACAAATGATGTTGTAACAAGAAATCAGAAATTTTATGAGAATAAAGTCTGATCTTTACTTGGTAGAAGTTAAAGTATTTTTATTCAAAAGGCATAAGTATATACTGGTGACCGACTGGAGTGACCTCATCACTGACTGGAGCACAGAAATTAATCAAATCATGTCTTTGGTATACCCACATTATACTACCCATGAAAAATGCCAAATCCAAATCAATATCCTTGTAAGATCCAGACAGTATGTTTGGGTGATTGTCTTGTGCTTTCTTCATGGCCAATATAAGGGAGACGCTATCAGCATCCAGCGAATGTTATCTGTTGTAAAATCAGGTACACAATCACATAAGAAAACAGCGATCCATCTGAGATTCACCGAAGGAAACAAATGGATTAGAGCAGACAGTAAAATGTAATTCACTATCGTTTTCAAATCAGTCTTTCACAAAAAGCATACAAGAAACGGATGATGAGGATCTGGGCAGAATCCACTAAATTTAATACGTTAAAGATTTGCTGACCAAGCAAGGTTGATTTTAAAGAAATTATGGGTTTCTGTCTTTGAAGTACATCAACAGGGTAATCGTGAGAATATACTCACAGAGAGTTCCCAAAGCGAATTGAAACAGACGATATTGAAAAGGAAACCAGTACGGAGGCCGTCATCACATTATTATGGACCTGAAAAATGTCGGATATATAAAAAATCTTGAGTGAATTAAGGAATATAAACTGGAAAATGTCAGGGGTTAGAACAAAAAAGTATGTAAATTCTTCGAAACATAATCCAACGGACAGCAACACTGAACAGACGAGAGAATCAATAGAGGAGCAAAGCTAGACTAATAAAATAGGGAACTTCCCAAGGGATCTAAACGAAAAATGAAAAACAGTCTGAGAAATGAGAATAGAGGAACAACTAAAGAAACTGCAACAAACGAAATTGCTAAGGTTGTTAAAACACACAAGAACCCAACGGAATTAAGATGTCCCAAAAAGTCCACCCCAAATAAGTCTGACAAAACAAGAGTGGAAGAAATAAATTAGGAGATAAAGGCGAAAGAAAAGAGAATTAAAAGTACTCCGAAAAGGTCAAACAATACAAACAAAACAGGAAATTCCAAAATAATGAAAGGGAATTCTACCAAAAAGTCGTTGGAGATTTTACAAAGACAATTCAACAATCGGATGCAAAAGAAACAAAAAACTGGAGTTGAATAGAAAGAAAGAAAACATGACATAAATACTTAATGAATAAATAACAAAAAAATAAAAGATTTAGAAGAACTTCTAATAAATCTCCAAGACAAAAATACACCTGGATTCGCAAAGGAAATACCAAAGTACAAAACACCTGGTCATAATTGAATACATGGGTTTGGGTTGGGCACCTATAGTGGTATAATGGTTAGCAAACTAGACTAGCAAACCTACAGAGTGAGTTCGAGTCTCACTGGCTTCCCCATTCATTCGGCCTTGTGCCACATCGAAGCAAAAAGCTTCGTAAATTACTACTTACTAAATTACTATATGGATCTGGGTATAAAAAGCCCAGATACATCCATGCCAGATTGACCCTGCAACTGAATAAAAGGAAATATGAAGTAAGTCTCACCGACCGGGCCATTGGCCTAATGAGTAGAGTGTTCACCAATAGTCCGGGAGACCGGAGTTCAACACGGGTCGAGTTATACCAAAGATCAAAAAATGCTACTTGATGCCGCCTTGTTTAACACTCAGCATTATAAGGTAAGGATCAAGAGTAAAGTGAAGAAATCCAGGGAAAAGTGTAGCACTCCCTACACCTCGGTGTAGTAGCAATTAAAAAGGGAGCCTTCGGGTCACCCTCAACTACAGTCGTTAACATACTTTACTATCCAAATGGATGAGGAAAGAGAAAACTGCAACCATCCTCAGCAACTTTTGACTGATAGAGTATTAAACAATGACGTTGAAACTCCTGACTGCACAGATAAGTGAAGAAACCTATAACTAGTTCATAAGCAGCGATAATTCTTCACAAGAACAAAAAGGAAGCTGTTGCTTTGAAACAAGTGGAACAAATGATCAGTTAGATATTGTCTAGCACATTGACAAAGAAGGAAAAACGTAACCATGGATACACTCCAAAAAGTCCTCTGATATAGCCCGCAAACATGGATAATAGAGTGTTCCATAATATCCGGAATATACTTGCCTGGATACGACACTAAAACATCTGATGATGAAATTCTAGTAATGCTGGAGCTTTGAGGAATGCTGAGTACCTCTTTATTGCCATCGCTCTCAGATCCACTCTGGTCAGGAGCGGTAGCACCTGATAGGGTCCTATGGGTCAAATATAATAAATCTGTACTCATGCTAAACTGAATTGTTTGAAAGAGAAATGTTTATATGTATATATGGATTTGACATTAAGTAACCTACACTGGGTGATATGCCACAAAACCAATGGCTACTACACCTAGGTGGAGGAAAGGGAGCTACTCCTTTCACTGGATTGCTCCATTTTACCTTTGATCCTTATCTTATAATGTTGAGTGTTAAGCAAGGCAGCATCAAGTACCATTTTTGAGTCTTTGACCAGGGACTAAACCCGGGTCTTTCGGACCATTGGCGAACACTCTACTCATTTGACCAATGGCCTGCTCCTTTCAAAAGAGAAAAAAGACGACTCACCTGCATTGAGGACAGCGTAGATTATATCAGTTAAGGAACACTAGGACTACATTAAAAACAGCAAAGAAAGACGTATTAAAGCAGCCAATAACAACATTGGCAACATAAGTACAGACAGAAAAACAACAAGAAAAACTAGGAAAGAAAAATGGAAAGGAAAACAATGGATATTTCAAGGTAGAAACTGACGATATTGTACACGTAGAGACATTGAAATAGCTTAGAAAGGGAGATCTCAAGAGAGAAACTGAATCTCTTCTTATAGAAGCACAAAACAACGCCATGAGCACCAATTATGTTTAAGCGAAAATCAATAAGACGTAACAGAATATCAAGTGAAACTTATGCGGAGAAAGAGATGACACGATTAATCACATGGCAAATGAATGAAATAAACTTGCAGAAAAGTAATACAATACGAAGCAAGATTATGAAGGAGAAGTGCTCCACTGAGAATTGTGTAAGAAATTAAAATTTGTCTTTACTACTGAATGGTATATACACAAAGCAGAATCCGACCTGGGAAATGCGATGCATATATTTCAATAGGAATTTTAGATACAAACAGATCACCTTATCCAGGGCAAAAATGACTTAATGCTTATCAAAAAATATATAAAAGTAAAGTTGGCGACCATAGTCTAGGGTGACCCGAAGGTTCCTTTTTCGATAGCTGCTGCACCAAGGTGGAGGGGAGGGCGCTACTCCTTTCCCTGGATTGCTCCACTTTACCCTTGATCCGTACCTTATAATGCTGAGTGTTAAGCAAGGAGGCATCAAGTACCATTTTTGAGGCTTTGGTATGACTCGACCTGGGATTCAACCCAGGTCTCCCGGGCCATTGGTGAACACTCTAACCGCTTGAGCAATGCCCGGTGTCGAAACAAATATATATATATATATATATATATATATATATAGAACTGGCTTTTAACTAGTTTTTGTCGTTCCGGCTGACTGTGGAGTGAAAATAAAAGAAAGCAAAAATATAGATACAATATTTTGGCTTTACTAGAGAACTAAAAATAACTGCGGAAGACGGGGGTGTCGATGATACCAATTGTCACTGGTGTGCTTGGGACGGTCCAAAAAGTTTTGGAAGAAAGATTTGGAAATCAGGGGAAGAACAGAGATCATCTAGCTTACAGCGTTGTTGATATCGGTCAGAATACTGAGAAGAGTCCTGGAGACTTTAGGAGGTTTTCTGTCGCTCAGATTCCAATAAAAAAAAACACGAGCTAACGTTGGTATGAAAAATATGGAATGAGTTATTCAATAATACTAGTTATTATTCTTAGCGATTTTTTTTCACCAGCGTGAGCTGATGGCCGATCACTGGAGCCTGAATTATTGTTATTATACTTCTTATGAGTTTTTCAAATAAGCCCTTGTTCATATACCATTTTAGCAAACAGAAAAAGTTCAGATTATTATTATTATTATTGATATTATTATTATAAGAATAGTTCTGGGTATGTTACAATGCGAAATTCTCAGCACTTTATTTCTTTTAATGAGATTTCTGCTGCAGAATTTTGTTTCCTATGTTTTCTTGTTCTTCGGTGGTATTTCTTGTTTTTTCTTTCATTTCAGTTTGATGGTATCCATTACAGTATCAGTTTAGAGTTCTCTTTCTCCTTGATGGGTTGTCATACAAAGGTTAAAGAACCAGTCTGCCGACTATTCATCCATATCTGATGGAAGAATTGTTGGATTCATGTCTTTCTTAAGGGATTTAGCACTATGTAAAATGCAAAAAGTTTTGACTCAGATTTGAACTCGGTTCATCGTGTGTATTTCTTTCGAAGATAAGTTCACATTATTTATGATAAGAGTAGACGTGAGGGTTTGTTCCTCAGACGCAAGCACATGGGGCTTCCCTCCTTTATTTTCCAGACATAAGAAGACTAAGTGATTTCCACCTTTTTACTGTATGGACTTTTCTCTTTGCTCCTTGAACTCTTGTGACACTTTTATAGCCTTGGGAAGGAACTGAGTTCCCTTATCGTGTTAAGTACAATAAACTGTCTTATTATGTTAAATGACTTGTTCTCTTTTCTACTGAAAATTCTGTATTAGGTCACTCCCTTTGACATAACCTAATGCGTTATAAGAAAAAGGGTGTTATCTACAAATTAACACCTTGTTCTTATTTACCCAAACCCTCCACTCGGGCAGGATATGACACTAGGTCAATTTTTAAGCGGAGTTTAACAGGTTTGAATTCAGAACCTGTCTGTCCGACTACTTATAGCTTGAGGGAGATAATTGGATTCATACCTTTCCCATGGTATTAGTGCTATGTGAAATCGGTCTCGTCCAGGATTTGAACTCGTGTCGTCGTGTCCATTTCCTACGACGATAACCATTACACCACAGGCACCTCCTACAAATTAACACCCTGTTAAATCTTATATTTGTTTTAGTTTGGTTTCTTTTTTGATAGCATATCGACATTATTAATACCACAGCTATCATTGAAGAAGACCAATAGTGATACTCTTTATTTTATATCTGGAGTTTTAGTTTCCTAAGAGTATTAGTACAAAATTGAACATAATAGAGCGACTCAGACTCGAACTCGTTTATTCGCGGCCACAGCCCAGCATCTTAGCCATTACATCACGGAAACTTTCCCTCACATTTTGTGTGTGTGTGTGTGTGGTAATGTAAAAAAAATATCAAGAAATATAATATTTACGCTGACTCTTCAGACACGAGTATGTCTGAACGATTTGCTTTACTTTTGTTAAAATTAAATCCCCGAGGTACGTCTTCAATTGGCTAGAATTAACAATATGCCTAAATTTCTTTTTTACTTCCCTCCCTCAAGCGTAAAAAAATGGAGGTTATAACATTTATAAGAGATATCATTTTATGAACTTAAATATCAATAATCAGTAAAAAAAAGTTTTTAAGGCAAATGATTAAATTTTCCCCTGATCTAAATGGTGAATGTAATTACACACACACACATAGAGATGATGGGTATGTTTATATATTTCTCTTTATATATATATATATATATATATATATATATAAGATATTATTCAATCCAGTAAATCCGGAGTAGGCAATCATTCCAATCAGGGCAAATAAAATATTCAAATTTAGAATATTAAATTTAAATAATCCTGGTAAAGAGCTCTATGTAAATAAAATCCCCAGAGCAAATGATTTTTTCCTCATTTGACCGATTCTTGTTTTTCTTAGGAATATGTATATGTATCTTTTGTTATGTTCTATCATCCACGGACAGACTGTTTCGTTGTATCACAACTCTTCAGTCTAGCAAGACTCATCGGATGTTTCAAGCTGGGCTCGAAACCCACCCAACTTTACGTTAGACTCAGTTTCATTCCGCTCAGCCCACCGGCGACATACGTCAGATCAGGAATATAAGCCATTATGTAGTAGCTTTCGTTTGTTTACATTTTGCCTTACCGGATACCAGACTACTCAATTTGTTAGAAGATTTTTTTGAATATATATATATTGCTTTTGAGGTGGCATCCTGGCTTTGAAAAGAGCTAATGTTAATCACTGCTTGTTAGCCAAAAGTGGTGGAGGTCCTCATGGTTTAATGGTTAAAGCGATGGATAGCGGAAAAGTAGTAAGCAAGTTCGTGCTCCAATCACGCTATTACGTTCACTTTCGGGTAAATGCCCTTTGGAAAGGTATGAACCCCCTCATCCTCCCAGCTATGGGTTGAATAATACCACTACTGTTCTTCTGGCATTAAATAACCTACAAAGGTTGATATGCCATTAAACAAAGAAACAAAATCAAGCAAAGCCAATTAGCCAACAGTGGCACGTCCCTGTGTAATAGTTCATGATAGAACAATGCTTCTGATTTCATCCTTGCTTTTCCAGTAGTGCCTCGTATATCTTGATCTTTCTACTTGGGTAGTTTTTGAGATGTGAGGCAGGTGACCGTAAATGTGCTGATTTGTTGGGTGCTTCTTCCAGCACTAGTTCAAGAGAGAGCACAGTACTATCATTATATAGTTCCTATCTAACTTTTTCTCTATGTGTTTTTTAACGTCCATATAGTAGTATTAACACAGTTGAAGCTTGAAGAAATACCGTTTTGATTTCTCGAATCGATGATATTTCCGTATGATCGGTAATCTATCAAGAATTTACCCATTTGATTGGCATATGTTGACATCTCTTTCAGTAGATGAGATGTTGCTGCCGAGGTAGGTGAACTAGTCTTCTAAGGCTAGGCTCTTAGAGTGGAGATGGTTTCTTTTTTGTCTTAAACAAGTGTACTTGGTTTTACTTCAATCCACATAGAGGCCAATACCGCCCACTAATAGCTCTAGGTTATGAAGTAAAACCTTATGTAATCTGTTTTTGTAATCTTTCTCCTGCGGATGGATTCGAATGCCTTGGAAAAATCTACCTTATGTAGCTTTAAAGAGTTATTTTTTAGAATTAATTCTATACCATCAGAGCTAAAAATTTTGTTAAGTCTTAGATGTAATCTTTCTCGGTTTCCCAATTCATGGGGGACATTACTGCATAGGTTTATGATGTAAAATGTAACCATGAGTGTATCGGGATTAGTTTTTTTTGTGGTTTGGATTTTAAACCTGTATAAAATCTCTCATGTAGAACACACACACATACACACACACACACACACACATATATATATATATATATGTATATATATATAGAAACAGACATACCACTCAATATATATATATATATATATATATATATATGTGTGTATATATATATATATATATGGTGTCTCAATATTGAAGCCACACATAAATATAATGATTTATTACTGATACAAGCGCAATGGCTCTCATTTGGAACACGTCCTGTAAAAAAATGCATGTTGTTTTCTAATTTTCATAGCAGGTTCCAGTGCATATTTTCTTTGAGTTTCTTCTCTCAGTTAAAAATAATTATCGTTTCAATGGGTTGCATCTAATTTGAGAGAGTTTTGAATGATTTCGTCTTGAAATAAGTAGAGACACAAAATATTTTTCCTACCTTGTCCAAGGCATTTTGGTCGAGGTTTAATAGTTGTTACAGAATACTATTTTCTAATTTGAAACAAAACAAAACAAAACAAAACACCACATCATTCTTGGTTCCATGTACACTCATCATCATCATCATATCGTGCTGGTAGCACGGATATCCCTGACCCTCTCTCGCCACTCCTCCCTATCGTTCATCGCCCTAGGTAGGTCTTCAGGACAACATCCTGTATCCTCACATAGCTGCTGAATGTACGTTCGAGCTGGTCGTCCTACTTTTGCGCGGCCATGTGTGGGGATCTATAAGAGTACATCTCTTATGAGTTCATCTCTGCTTCTCCAGCAGTGTCCTGCATGTCTGGTTCGTCTAACTTGAATAGTTTTCGTGATAGGGGGCAGGTGGCCGTACAGTTGGTGTCTTGTGGGGTGTTGCTGCCAGGACTTGTTCAGGATTGCACGCAGCATTCTTGTGTAATTGCCATCTAGCTTCTTCTCCAGCCGTTTTGTTAGCGTCCATGTAGTGCATCCATATAGCAGTATCGATGTGACCGCTGCTTGGAAGAAACTGCGTTTCATTTTATCGGTTAGGTCTGATTTCCATATAATCGATAGCCTATTGATAGCTGTCCATGCTTTCGTTAACCTCGTTTCGATGTCCTTTTCGGTTGATTCGACGCTGCTTCCTAGGTACGTGAATTTGTCTACTAGTTTAAGTGGGGTTCATTCTAGAGTGGAGATGTCCCCCGTTTGGTTATAGCACATATATTCCGTTTTGTGTGCATTAACATAGAGGCCTATGCTTGCTGCTGCTCGTTCCAAACTATGCTGAAGTGTTTCGGCTTGGTCAGGTGTATTTGCCAGTATCGCTATGTCATCGGCGTAGTCGGCGTCGGTAATTGTTGTTGCGGGGTATCTTCTGCTTCTTTTCTTCGTCAGTTCGAAGCCATTCTCTTTGATTTTGTCAATCGATGTTCTAAGTACGTAGTCTAGACAAATGATAAAGAGGTACGGGGCCAGCGTGTCCCCTTGTAGTACTCCTGCTACAATGTCAAAGTATTCTGTGTCTCCATCCGGTGATCGTATTTTTACTTTAGTGTTTCTATAGAGAATCATTATTGCCGCTACGGTTTCTTTAGGTATGCTGTACGCTAGTAGGATTTATTCCATCTTTTCTCTGTGAATAGAGTCGAAAGCCTTGGTAAAGTCGACAAATATTAATGTCGCTTGTAGGTTCTTTGCCCGTACACCTTCAAGGATTCTGCGGATGGTTAAAATTTGTGAGGTCGTGGATCTATTTCTTCGGAAGCCATTTTGGTGTTTTCTAAGTATGTTGTCGATTTTGGGTTCTATTCCCATTCGTAGTAGGGCATTGTAGATTTTGGCAGCTATGGATGTAAGTGTTATGCCTCGGTAGTTTTTGGCTAATCCGAGGTCCCCTTTTTTAGGGAAGGGGAGTATGCATCCCTTCATCCATCTATCTATCGGATTTTGATTGTATACTGCGTTGCAGTGTCGGAGCAGTATGTCGTCGAATTGTCTGGTCTTCCATACTTCCGGGGGAATTTCGTCTAGCCCTGCAGCTTTCCTATTTTTAATTTTTCTGAGAACCGAGTCGAGTTCTTCTTGTGTGAACGGTCCTAGTTTAATGTCTAATTGTTTGCTAATTATTCTGGTGATTGGTTCATGCGTTATTTTTGGTGGGTTTCCAAGTAAGTTTTCGAAGTGCTGTTTCCACAGTTTTATTCTTTCTTGTTGGTTTGCTGCTTTCACCTTTGCTTTGGCTGTGTTCTTTCTTCTGCTCACTTCGTTTATTGTTTGCCAGGCTATTCTAGATTGTCTATCTTCCACCGAGTCTTTAATACTATCTATCTGATTTTGAATGTATTCTGTCTGTTCCTTTATATATATATGCCTGCTAATTGATATTGTGCCGTTTTTAGTTTTAAGGCATTTGTGTTTGTTGGGTTTTTTCGATAGTTTTTGGAGGCTGTTTTCACTTGCACACGGTTTTCTCTCACCGCTAAAGTTTCCCATGGGACTCTATATTTAGTTTTAATTTTTGTTGGAATGTATTTTGCTGCTGCCTCGAGGTGTGCATTGACGAAATGTTCATATTCGACGTTTGGTGTACTTTTTTCCGTCTTTTCTTGTAGTGTTTCGTATCTGTTTCTTAATTCTAATACGTATTTATCTCTTATATCTTTGTTGTTTAATAGGGCCCCGTCATAGTGTTTGGTGGTCGCTGTTCGTTTGGCGTTTTTTCGTAGGCTTAATAGTATTTCCGCCGTGACTATTCGGTGATCGGTGGACACACCCTCAAAAGAGGAGTATGCCTCGCAATTCAGTGCACTATTTTTCCATTTCTTGTTTATAAAGACGTAGTCTATCTGAGCTTTAGTATTGTTTGCGTACGTGTATGTCCATAGTTTGCCCTCTCTTTTTTGGTAGTTTGTATTGAGGCATGCTTATCTATTTTCTATCATGAAATCTGTTAGATGTTGACCATTCCTATTTGACGTGTTTTGGAGGCTGTATTTGTTGTTTCCGTTTTTCCCGATTTGGGCATTCATGTCTCCGCCAATGACTAACATGTTGTGTTTCGGGATGCTACGCACTAATGAGGATAACTCATCGTAGAAGGTGACTAGTTCAGTTTCTTCACTAACATTGGTGGGGCTGTAGCATGAGATGATTGTTGCTCTGGGGTTTCCGTTAAATGTAGCTGCCATCATTCTAGGTTGTATTTTCTCAACGCTATTAAGCATTTTTAATGCTCTAGGTCCTATAAGTAATCCTACCCCTCCTACTGCGGCGTTGACAGAGTTTTTCCATGCAGATACAGTGGCGAGCGACCAGCCATTGCCAGTTTCGTGATATTTGATATCTTCTGTGTGCGTGTATCTGTGTTCTTGTATGCATATTATGTCTATCTTATGTTCTTCGGCCGATGCGATTAGCTCTGGTAGTTGTCCTATTCTATTTAAGGTTCTTACGTTAAATGTGGCTATTTGTAGTGTTTGCTTGCATTTTAGTAGTTTTGATTGTTTGAGCTCTGTAGCTGATTTTTCGAACACCGAGGCCAGGGCTCCAACCTCAGCAGGACGCGCCCCTTTTTTACCCGCGCGAAGAGCGATGCGGTTTGTGTAAGTGGTTTGAGTGTGGGTCATGGTTATCTTTCGATGGCTGTTTTATTCTCTTCTATAGAAGCCACTCTTATAGAGGAGCAGCAGTAGTTCCCCGATCGAACTAGCAATCCTGAGCGTAAAGTCGTCAAACTCACGTCCAGGACCCGTTTAGGTATTGAGTTTGGTCGTACATGGGTTTATTCAAATACCTTTACGTACATCATGCTGCTTCCCATGTGTACGCAAAAAAAAGGGGGGGTATTTTGGTTTTAAGTTTTAAGTTTTAACTTAGTTAAAGTCCAACATTAAGGTACTTTCGTATGACTTTCAATGGTACTGACTTGTGCTTTTTTTTTGCTGTATTGGGACTTTTCCTAGGTTTTTCATTTTTTTTTTTTTTTTTTTTTTTTTACTACAGTTGGGAACCTAGCAGGCTTCAGGAATTATAGAGCTTAAAAGATTATTTTTTCCGGGGGGGGGGGCTGTGGTAGCATTAGGTGTTTTAGGCTTTTTCTTTTTCTTCTAAACTACTGTTAGGGCTTTCTTTACGAATTTTTAAATTATTCGATAGAAGACATTCAAAAACATTCTGCCTTGTTCGCTGACATGTGGAAAGTCTAAACATCAATTTGGCTTTATAGTAGAGTAAGCGTGTCTTTACATTTAAAACGCATAGTTTAAGCATTATTTCACAGACAAAATACAGCATAACATTTTGTAAAATTCAGCATTTTAAATTGATAGGACTTAAAGACATACTGACCAATATTGATATATTACTTCCAGTTGGCTCCTGAGTTCAAATGCTTCTTCCTTGTTTTGACTTTTATTTACTACTGAAATTTTAGGTAGCTTTTGGAGGCGGTCTACTGGGGGAGGGGATTTCATTTCATTTTTTTTTTTTTCATTTTTTTTTCTTTTTCCCTTTCTCTTGGGGTGGGGCTGTGGTAGCATTAGGTGTTTTAGGCTTTTTCTTTTTCTTCTAAACTACTGTTAGGGCTTTCTTTACGAATTTTTAAATTATTCGATAGAAGACATTCAAAAACATTCTGCTTTGTTCGCAGACATGTGGAAAGTCTAAACATCAATTTGGCTTTATAGTAGAGTAAGCGTGTCTTTACATTTAAAACGCATAGTTTAAGCATTATTTCACAAACAAAATACAGCATAATTTTATGATTATTTTTATATGACAAGGATATGTGATTATTTTTATATGACAGGGATACGTGATTATTTATATATGACAGGGATACTTGATTATTTTTATATGACAAGGATACGTGATTATTTTTATATGACAGGGTACGTGATTATTTATATATGACAGGGATACGTGATTATTTTTATATGACAAGGATACGTGATTATTTTTATATGACAAGGATACATGATTATTTATATATGACAAGGATACTTGATACCATATAAGTGTACATTATTTCAAATAGAATAGTTTACTGAATATCATTATGATTAGTTAGTTGAAACGACAACATTGCATACCAATAACTCCCGCATAATTGTTAGTATTAGATCGGAATGCTGGTGACCGTATAACAACGAGAGAATTATTTCTTATAATGAAGGAAATTTTGAGATCATATAACTGTAAATTATTTGTCTAAAGAATAGTCACTTGAAGTTATAACTGTAAACTATGTATACATTTTTGTAAACAAATGATTATCATAAAATAGAAATAATATTATGGCCAAGCGGTTAGAGTGTTGAACAAAAGTCCGGGAGACAGAGGTTCAATCTCTGGTCGAGTCTGACAAAAGACTCAAAAAATGGTACCAGACGCCTCCTAACTTAACACTCAGAATTATAAGGTAAGGATCAAGGGTAAAGTGGAGCAATCCAGGGAAAGGAGTAATGCCCTTCTTTACACCTCGATGTAGTAGCTATCGAAAAGGGAGCCTTTGAGTAACTCACGACTATATAATTATTTTGTATTATTGTTTCACCGCCCCATTGGCATAATCCTTAGAGTGTTAACCAATGGCCCGGCAGACCGGGGTTCAATCCCAGTTAGAGTCATACCAAAGACTCAAAAATGCTACTTGATGCCTCCCTCCATAATATTCAGCATTATAAGGTACGGATCAAAGGTATGTGGAGCAATCCAGGGAAAGAAGTAGAGACATATCCTACATATCATTGTAGTAACTAGTGAAAAGAGATCCTTTCAGTCACTCTCGACTACAGTCGTCCAACCTGCTTACTTATATAAGGACTATCAGTAGTAGATAGGACTACTTGAAATTATACATATATGTAAAAAGTTGTATTAGATAGGAATAATTGATTTGATATAGTGATGTGCAAAAACTCTAAAGAAACAAAAAATACCATAGGAAACAGCTACAACAACTACAGAAAAATGTATCGGTTAACATACCATAACACTAGTAAATTAATGAATCGTTGTATTTTTAATTTTTCAATTCATATGTATATATTTTAGTTACTCAACATGCAATAATCCCATAGCACAAATTCATTCTCAAGATATATATATATAGCGGTTAGAGTGTTCGCCATTGGCTCGGGAGACCTGGGTTCAATCCCAGGTCGAGTCATACCAAAGACTCAAAAAATGGTACTTGATGCGTCCTTGCTTAACACTCAGCATTATAAGGTACGGATCAAGGGTAAAGTGGAGCAATCCAGGGAAAGGAGTCGAGCCCTCCCCTACACCTTGGTGTAGTAAGCTATCGAAAAGGGAGCCTTCGGGTCACCCTTTTTTACATATATATATCATCATCATCATGTCGTGCCGCTAGCACGGATATCCCTGACCCACTCTCGCCACTTTTCCCAATCGTTCATCGCCTCAGCCAGGTCTTCAGGGCCACATCCCGTATCCTCACATACCTACTATATTTATGTTCTAGCTGCTAGTCCTGCTTTTGTTCGGCCATATGTGGGGTCCATTGGAGTACATCACTGATAAGCTCATCTCTGCTTCTCCAGCAGTGTCCTGCATGTCTGGTTCGTCTAACTTGGATAGTTTTCGTGATGGGAGCTAGGTAGCCGTATAGTTGGTGCTTTGTGGGGTGTTGCAGCCAGGACCTATTCAATATTGCTTGCAACATCCTTGTGTAATTGCCTTGTAGCTTCTTCTCCAGCCGTTTTGTTAGCGTCCAAGTGGTGCATCCATACAGCAGTAACGACACCACCGCTGCCTGGAAGAAACTACGTTTCATTCTATCGGTCATGTCTGATTTCCATATGATCGATAGCTTATCGATAGATGTCCATACCTTCGTTAGCCGTGTGTCGATGTATTTTTCGATTGATGAGACACTGCTTCCTAGGTAGGTGAATTTGTCTACCAGTTTCAGAGAGGTTCCCTCTTGTTTGGAAATGTCACCTGCACATATATTCAATTTTGTGTGCATTGACATGGAGGCCAATGCCTGCGGCGGCTCATTCCAAACTATGCAGGAGTGTTTCGGCTTGGTTGGGCGTATTTACCAGTATGTGTGTGTGTGTGTGTGTATGTGTGTGTGTTTATATGAAGTCTTCATATTGTAAAACAAAAATAGAAATATAAAAAGCTTTAACTCATAGACATGGACATATGTTACATGAACTACTAGGCTACTTTTCCTCGTAGTTTTTTAAAAATTTTATTGAAATTGAAAACATGGCAGAACACAAGCAAAGATATCTCCCTGAAAGAACACTGTGTCAATCTGCAAAAGTTTAAATTGGGGAACAGCTAAATTTTCAGATATCTTAAGTAGTCGTGAACAATTTCATCAGCCAAATATCTTGTAGGAGGATGGATATTTTTGCCAAAAACTGAATATAAAAATGATATGTGGGCTATGAGCATGATACTTTGAATTCGGTGGTCGATGAAATCGTCCAGAATTTGAGATAAAGGAAATATTTTTATTTCATTTAATATTTTTTTTAATTCTGTTTTCAAATGGTGGGCTGATTGTAAAGAGTGAAAGAGAACGCGGCAAATTTGGAAAATTCGGGATGAGTAATCATGTGTATAAAAATGCATAGAAAAACACATTGGAATTTTTCATTATTTCTCTTGTTATATAGTGTTCTTATGAAGATTAATGTGTATATCCCGATTCTCATATATACGTTGGACCGTACTTTAAGAGAAGGTAATATGCTGACAAAATATTTTGCCCCTAGCAGGGGGTTACCTTCTTCATGCCGCTGGCGAGTATTACATTTTGTTAATGTTATAAAGGTTTCTATTTCATTTCCTACCACTATTTGGTTATTATTAATGATGAGAAAAATTTTAATCGCCATCATTTCACAAACATACTGCAGAGTACAACAGAACAACAGTGAGATCTCAGTAGTGTATATCTAGTGACAATATTGCCTAGTTAGCTGGGGCTGTAGAATACACTGACTATGCCTCAGCAGAAGTGTAATGCCTCACTCCAGCGACTGTCCCAATTATGACACTAAACAATCTGGTGGTGAGGTTTGAGTGAAGCTGAAACTTTTGGGATCAGAGTACCTCTTCATTGCCATTGCTCCCAGGTTCACTCTATCTCGGAGTGGAAGCACCTCATAGCTCCCTATCCGTAGGTTTGATAGAACTAAACTGCGAAGTTAAGCTAAACTGAATTGTTTGAAAAAAAAACTATTTTGACATTTAACTGTGTGTAAACAATGTTTATGCTGAACTGAATTATTAGAAATAAAACTATTTATATGTATAAATAGATTTGGCATTAAATCACCTACCTTAGTTGATATGACATAAAATCAGACCAAACCAAACCAAATCAATCAAATCTATTGTTCTTGACAATTCCACAAGACGGCATCCAGTATCTGCTAAGTAAAAGTCTTTACAGGTCGGCCAATATCTGTGTGTTCAAATGTAGTAGTTCACAGAAGTACGACGCTTATGAGTTTACCCCGGTTTATCCTGTAGTGCCCACCCTATTTTATTCTTTTTATTACGAAGTTCTTTGAGATGAGTGGCAAGTGGCCGATCAGCTGTTGTTTTGTTGACTGCAGGTTGCAGTAGTTGTTCAAAATAGGAATTAGCATTCTTGTGTAATTCTCATTTTGCTCTTACTTATCAAAATATTGGTGGTGCAATTGTACAATATTACTGACACGGTGACAACTTGAGAAGAAAATATGTTGTATTTCATCGGAGAGTTGAGATTTCGATATGGTAGTCGTCCATGACTTGTGCTGCTTTTTTTTTTATTTACGTCCCAAATTCATAGAACATTCAGCCAGTTACATTCTTCCCGCGATTATCTCATCTGAGAAAGCTAAAAACGTTGGAAATATTTCTATGTGTCTTCTTCTTCTTCTTCTTCTTCTTCTTCTTCTTCTTCTTCTTTGAGTGTTATGGGATTATTTCACATAAGATGAAAAAGCGTAAATGAAAAACCCTCCATTTAATACATGCGATTCGTTTTTCATTGCATTTTTGTGATGTACAAACGGTTTGAAATATTTCGAAACAATTTGTTGAACATTGTTTTCTTAAAAGTAATATCATTCTAATTTGTACTATCACTGTTTCCCCGCCCACACACGTGCGTGCGCAATATATATATATATATATATATAGAGAGAGAGAGAGAGAGAGGGTGAGAGAGAGGGGGTGTGAGAGAAAGAGAGAGATGCACACTCACAACACATGTATGTGTATGTGTTGAGACTGCCACACACACAAACACACGCATACACCCAAATACACAAACACAAATAAATATACGCATACATACTCATATATGTTTATACAAACAGATACACACACACGTATAAAAAGTGAAAGAAAGACTATGATGCTAGAAAATAGTACATGATAAGCAGGTGATATGAAAGAAGATTGGTTTTTAATTGCGAAAAATTCGATTAGTGTATGAAGATAGGTTTAAGAAATGTAGTTTCGAAAACATTTTCTATGTACTAAAAATTGAAATGTAATAGATTTCTGTTATTAATATCATTTTACTCTTTTGAGAGATTTTCACATCAGCGTAAGCTAATGATTTCTCATAGGAGTTTGAGTGACAGCAAGTCTCCTCAAATCTGCTGCGTTCTTCTCGGTATCCTGATAGATCTAAATTATGCTGTAGTCTGGATGGTCTCCCCTTTTTCTTTTGTTTCAAAGTTTTCCAGTCTCTTAATCAATTCTTTGAGCATTGCACCACGTGCACCAATTACAACTGGCATCACTGTCCTGTTTTTGTTCCATATATTGTTTATTTTAGTTGTCTATCAAGGTCAAGGTACTTATCTGTCTTTTCTCTTTTTTTTTTTTCATTTTATTCTATGAAAGGTGCAGCCCACAATTTGGCAAGTTCTCTTTTTTATGATCGCCTGGTCAAGATAAGGTGAGCTGTTGGTATTTGAAAATACCAAACGGCTTATATCACTAGTTCAAATGGTCAAATTTCTATTTCTTGCACAACAACCTGTGGATCACCTTCCCGACCGATTTGTATCCAGTCTTATAATTTTCTTGAGGCACCTTATTTGATTCGCTTATTATATTATTGATAGTTTCGTCTCAATCACCATATAATCTCCATCTGTTATTATTTTCCGTCATGTATTTTTGCTCTAACATAGTTTGTTCTAAGAGCGTTGTTTTTTGTTGCTTATAGAAGATTCAGTTTCACTCTTAAGGTTTCTCTTTTCTTAGACATGTTCAAGATTTTCTGCTTGAGATTCCGCTTGTTTCTTAAATGAAATATCCATACACTTGCTTCTCTTCCAGTTTTTTCCTGTATAGTTATTGTTGTTCTGTTGATCTTTATGATATTCCTGTTGTTTCTGATCACTGTTATTTTTCTTTCTTCTTTTTTATGTAGTCTTCTAATCATCGTATCGATGTATCGACTCTATCTTCAATGCTAGCGAGTCCTTTTTTCTATTTTTCTCGACCAATATAGTCTGTCTGTCATCTTTGTGTTGTAAGGCCTTATGCATTGTGATTAGTTTTCTTGTTCTCTCGATCATTTTTTTAAGGTTGTTCCTCGTCAACTTAAAGAATGGTCCAGAGTATCTTACGAGAGGGACAGAACAGATGTTTATCGCTTTGATAAGATTTCTAAAATATAGTTTGGTATCAAGTAGTTTTCTCTTTCTCCTGGGATACTATTTAATTTTTTTTCTTTCATCTCGTCTTGTTTGATGGAGTCCGCTTTCAATATTCCGAAGTACTTCTAAGTTTCCTTTTCTCCGAGTTTTCTGACTTTTTCTTGATTTAATGTCTCTGTTCCTTCCGGCTCATTGATCTAGTAGGTAGAGTGTTCGCCAGTGGTCCGGAAGACCGGGGTTCAATCTCAGGTCACGTCATACCAAAGACTCAAAAAATGGTACTTAATATCTCCTTGCTTAACACTCAGCAATATAAGGTACGTATCGAGGGTAAAGTAGAGTAATCCAGGGAAAGGAGTAGCGCCCTCATCTATACCTTGATGTAGTAGCTATTGAAAAGGGAGCCTTCGGGTCGCCCTCGACTACGGTCGCCACCTTTACTTTTTACTTATTCCTTCTGTCATTTTTCGTTTTCTGATTCTCATTAACATGGCACGTTTTTCTATGCCAGTCTCGATCCCTATATCCTAACTGTATATCCTCACTGATTGCATTAGGGTTTCCGATTCCTTTTCTTTTTTTGCAAACAGTTTCATGTCGTCCAAGTACAGTAGGTGAGGTATAAATTTTGTAGGCCAATGTGCATTTCCAAACATGTGACTGGGTGGCATCATTACGATTATAAATTGGAGATGCTCGTAGTGTAATGGTTATTGTCGTAGGAAATGGATACGGTGATACGAGTTCAAAACCTGGACGATGCTGATTGCATTTCACATAGCCCTAATACCCTTGGGAAAAGTATGAATCCAATTATTCACCCTCCAGCTATGGGTAAATAGTAGGACAGACTGGGTTCTTCAGCCTTGGTGAGGCAACTAGTATAGGAGAACGAAAACTCTGAATTCAAACCAGTTAAACTTTGCTTAAAAATTGACCTTGTGAGAGGAGGGGTTGTTAAATAGCATCATTACGATTATAAATAATTATTGTAAAAGCACATCTCCCTGGAGTATACCTCTCTGGATTTTCACCTCAGCTGAGCTTTTACCTTCTGTTGTTAATTCCACTCTCCGGCTTTTCATGGCTTCCTCGATTTTTAACACAAGTGTTAACTGTTGGGATTTCACTGGTATCTGTGTGACAGCAGGTATATAGAGCTCTTCGCAGTATTCTGGTTGATCTCGACAATGCTGTAGTTTTCACAGTTTCCATTCTTCCTCCAATTTTCAACTGTTCCTATACCTTCTCCGAAATGCTCCAACTACATTTGGTATCAATGACACCTGCATGTTTCAGTTTTTTTGGTTCCCAGACAAGGTCCAAATATTTGTCAACTTTTTATTTTCTGTGGTTCGCCGGAACAGCAAAATCCACTCGATGACAAGTTCTCTTTTTTTTGTGAATTAGCCATAGGTTTAGTTTTCTGTGCGGTATTATGTGACCTGTTTGTATCTCAAAATACCGGAGAACTTTGTGTCTCTTGGACGTATTTTTCTTCTATCATATGCCATTAAGTAGATGCGTCAAATTTCAGTGTTTGCACAGTTCCAAGTGGATCACCTTTACCGCCTAGTATTGATACTGAGCTAATTTGCAGAATTCACTTACAATGTGATCAGTCGTTTCATCTTAGTCACCACTTAAACTACACTTTCTATTCTGTGGCACCTTATCGATTTTTGCTTTAACATTTTTGGTACAACTGATGCTGTTTTGCGCTGCTATTAAAACAGCATCAGTTTTTTTCTTTAGGTTTCCCTTTCATAGCCATTTCTATGCCTTTTCGTGTGCCATTTCGGTTCATCGCTTGAATTATCTACACAGTTATTTTAACTTCCCATTTCTGCTTCTTAGTTTTTGTTGTTTTTTTATTTGTTCTCATGTTGCTAATGCTGCCATTAGCTGTTGTAACTAGTTTTCCTTTGTATTGATTTATCCATATCCCTAACGAATATCCATCAACTTTTTCTTGAAACATACAGTCCGTCTGTATCATCACTTTTTGTCATCAATTTTCTTATCCTTAGGTGCATTGGTCTGATTTTCCCTTGTCTATGTAAAAGAACATCCCCAAGTAGCTTACAAGAGGGACAGCCTATATGTTTATCATTTTGATGCGATTCCTTCTGTAGATCTTAGTTTTGGGAAGCTTTAAATTTTTTGGCGATACTTTTTTCATTTTTTATCTACATCTCCACTCGTTTGATAGTGTCAGCTTGAAATATTCCCAAGTGCTTGTAATTTTATTCTCCTAGCGTCTTAATCCAGGGATGCTGAAGCTTTGGGAAATGCGAAGCACCCTTTCATTGCTATCGTTCCCGAGTCCACTCAAGTCCGGAGTGGTAGTACCTGATAGAGCTCTATCTGTGGGTTAAATAGAACTAAAATGCGTCCTGAATTGTTTGAATTAGAACTGTTTGACAAAACTGAATAGCTTAAAATAGACATGTTTTTGACAACTAATCAGTGTACTTACATTTAAACTTCTTGCTTATGCTAAACTGAATTGTTTGAAATGGAACTGTTTTTGACATTGAAACTGTACTTACGCTAAACTGAATTGTTTAATATAGAGCAGTTTTGATATTAAACTGTGTGTAAACACAATCTATACTTATACGAAAATGAATTATTTGAATTAGAACTGTTTAACTAAACTGAATAGCTTAAATAAGAAAATTTTTGACAATTAAACTGTGTACTCATGCTAAACTGAATTGTTAAAAATAGAACCGATTATTTGTATAAAAATGGATTTGGCATTAGATAACCTACAACGGTTGATATGTCATTAACCAAAACAACCAACAACCTAGCGTCTTAATGCATGTAATAGTTTTATTCTTTCCACTGAACCTTTTTTCGATTTACATTATCAGCATGGCACATTTTTCATGTCCAGTTCCATTGCTATATCCTCGTTGTACATCATTATATTCTGTATCAGGTTCTTCAGTTCTGTTTCACTTTTTGCAAATACGTTTGTCATCCATATAAAATGTGGTTAATCTTTTCCTGTTATTTTGAAAATTTGTACCCTCCTGTACATTTTTAAAGTACGGTATTAACTGTCATCATTGCTATAACTAACAGCAGTGGTAAGAGTGAGAGCCCTTGGATGATGTCTCCTCGAATCTTACATTTGCAAGGTTTGACTATTGTCCAGTTTTCCATGGCATTCGTGATTAAGATTTGGTCGGGCATTTTCTACATTTTCAAGCTCTCAATCATCTACGTTTGCGGGATTAATCAGATGCCTTCTAGAGGTCAATCTATGCCATGGTTAAATTTCCGCTTTGTTTTGATTTCTTTGAGAATGTGTTGGTCTATATATAGGTTGTAATTTGTTCCTCTTGTTTCCCTGTGGCCTCTTTTTTGTTCTCCCGGAAATAGTCCACCGCATTTAAGTGAATATTAGATTTCTTCACTTCTCTCTCCAGTCAGGATAATTATTATTTTACTTCCAGTAAATTTTTCACTCCAGTGTTAGGATATGGTCTTTTACTCGAATTTGAGTTCCAGCAAGTCTCCTCATCTATCCAGGACTCTACTCACTACTCTGGTCTATCTTACTAAAGCTCTAGTTGGGATGGTCTCTGAGTTCCAAATCTTCCTTCCTCCTCCTCCTCCTCCTCCTCTTTATCTTTATTAAATGGAATAGTAAATGTTTGATACATTCGATAGATGAATAGTTGAAGATAAAATTATTTAAAAGCTCTTGGAAACGGTTTAAACCAAACCAACATCAACAAGTATCAAGTATCACCCTGATGCTCCACACTTTTTATTCTCAAACAAGGACTAGGTACTTGTCTTTCTTTTCCTTTTTTTTTTTTTTTTCTCAATTTTTAATTTTCACTCTTTAATCCATGTCGCAAAAGACACAATCCGGAAAATTCTCTTTTTTTAATTATCACTAGAACTGGTCTTCTGGCCGGAATTAAGTGATCTGTTTGTGTCTCAAAATCGCAGAGAATTTTGTGCGTCTCGAGAACGGATTCTGCTTCATGAATATACCATTTGATTGCATAGTCATATTAAAATTTCTTGCACAATTCCCAATGGATCGACTTCCTGACAAAGCCATACCTAATCCTAAACTCCTTTTGCACTATTTCGCTATATTCGTAGGCACTGGGATTAATTGTTTCCTCTTTGTCACCACATTATCCACACTTGCTATTCTGTTGCGTATTATGGATTTTCGTTTTTATTATTATATCTCTTGCATGATCTTCACACAAGCGTATGCTGATAAACATTTAGAGGACCCTAAGTGGCAGCAAGTCTGCTCATGTCTTGAGGATTTCCTCTGTATTCTTGCCAATCTTAACTATTCTGTAGTTTGAATAGTTTTGATTCTGTCTCTGATTTTTATATATTCAAACCCCTTTTCAAGTCTATGTAGACCGTTCCAAGTGCACCAATTACAAATGGTATCACTGTCACCCTCATAGTCCACTGTTTTCTATGGCCACGTACGTATCTCTCTTTGCATTTTTTTTTTAATTTACTCTGTGGGCCTCAGGAACGACAAAATTCAGTATTCGGTAAGTTCATTATTTTTTTGAAATAACACCAGGTCTCGTCATCTGGCTCGGATTAGGTTATCTCTTTTTATCTCAAAACCCAAAAGAATTTCATGTGTCTTGTTCTTGAAGACGGATTCTGGTTGGTGAATATACCATTTCATAGTTTGGTTAAATTTCAGTTTGTTGCACTATTTCCTGCAGATTCGCTTCTCCACCCAGTCATGTTTAGTCTTAAACTATTTTTTTATTAATATGCAGCTTTCGCTCATTATGGGATTAATCGTTTTGTCTCTATCACCACATAACATACACAGGCAATTCTTTTTCGTGTTATCGATTTAATACGATTGAACCTTGAAGTGTTGTTTTGTGCTGCTATTCATTGAGAGTGAGAGCCCTTCTTAAGGGTTCCCTTTTTTTTGCTATGGCCACGTCATCTTGCGCTTTTCATCAATTCTATGATAAAAATTGATATTTTTACATTTTAAGATTACTGGACTATATTATAGGCTTTCTGGTAGTCAATCCAGACCAGAGCTACATTTTCCCGCCTCAATTTGTTCTACTTTAAATTCTACTGATCAATGTAAAGTAAATCACTTGTTCCTCTCATTCGCCTTTCGTATACCTCCTCTTCTTCGAGGAACAGTCTGTGGCTTACTAGCGAGTAATAAATCTCCTCCCTAATCTGTTCTATTTGGATTTTACCCATCATCGGTGCTAAGGACGGTTCCTTTTTAAGGTGGTGTCTTTCTTGATAAATATAGTTTTACCCTTGGTCCTCCATTCGATTCGGGTATATTCCATTCTCTGAAGCATCTACTCATTTCAAGGGGCAGTCTGTTGATGATAGACGGGATTTTTTTAAAGCTGAAATAATGGCCGGGTGTTTTCTAATTCGGTAATTTTTTCAGTGTTGCTCTGAGGGATTTCAGATGTATTATCACCTTCGTGCTTTCTTCGTGTACTAGTAATTATTTTCCTGTTATTTATCTGTTCGGCCTAAGTGTTATGGATTTCTGTTCCCATATTTTTTCTCAGAATGGCTTTGCTTCATTTGCATCTGATTGACGTTATATCCTCGTGCATTCTCCACCCACTTATTTTAGAATTTTTTTTTTTTTTCGTTATTTTGGAATGAGCTGTTTTGTATGTATTGATTAATTCTGTTTCGTCATTTTTTGAGGTTCCTTTCTTTCGATAATATCATTTATTTTATGTCTTCAAGTTGTATTTTCAGATTTTCTGCCGTTTTGTTTATATCTTTTCATCCCAAAACATCTGTTTGTTTTTCTTTCTTTTGTATCTTTGCTCGTTGTTGAAGTTGCTTTTCGTATCTTTATAGTCTAATATCCTATCCAGGATTTGTATTTCTATTCGGATTCTTAAGAGAGATACCGATTTAACACAGGCTAATTTCGCACCGACATAAATTAGCCCATTTAATCCAGTGGTATTGTCAGTTGGGATTTTCGGTAATATGTTTATCTTTGTGGTTCCTACTTTAACTTCTATTCCAGATATGATTTCTAAGGAATGGTAATGTAGTCTTTTTTTCAGTCATGATTTAAACTGTACATTTGTTTAGACTTTTTTTTGTGTTAACAGCGATGGACTGCGGAATCGTAGTAAGCGAGTTCTTACTCCAGTCGCGCTATTACGTTCACTTTCAGGCAAATACCCTTGGGAAAGGTATGAACCCCCTTATCCTCCAAGCTATGGGTTAAATAGCACCACTACTGTTTTTGGCATTAAATAACCTACAAAGTTTGATATGCCATTAAACAAAGAAACCAAACCGAAACCAAGTTTTTTGTGTTTACGTTTGTTTAGTGATGTTAGGGTGTGTGGTATTTTTGTTTCAATTACTTTCATAGTTCGGGGGCCCTTGCTTTTTCCGTATTTACTGTTTCGGTTCAGGTTGTGGGGTCTTCCCTATGTGTTGGTATATTTCTAATATCTCAATATCAGAAAACCAACCTTTTTTATATCATTCTAGTTTAGTCATCAATCTTTGGGTTGTTGTATTAAATCGAGCGTATTCTAGCCAAATTTCTATCATTCTTTTCTGATAGAGTCTTTGTGTAGGATTGCTATTAAGATAACAATGTCATATATTTTTTGTTATCTTCTATCATCTATTCCCTCCGTTGATGTCTTTGAATTGAAGGGTTTGTTTGTATACCAGAATTTAGAACAACCAATATTCGGAAGAAGTCAGCGGTTCCTCAAAGCCTGGCTAGCAAGAGAGCACCTGCCGATTATGACACCCAGACCTGTTGTCTGGGTCACACGTTGAATTATGTTTGTATTTGTCATCTTTCTGTGAAGTATATTGTGGTAATACCAAACCCAAAGTGTTGTTTATCATCTACGCTTCTATCATAGATATAAACAAGTACTCTTAAAAACAAGAGAACAGTTAAGCGGTTTAAGAGAAAAAAAACCTTCTAAAATCGCCTTAATTTGCAAAGTCCAACCATCCACTTAAAAAAGGCAATTCGATTTTTATGTTTATTTATAATGTAAGGTGTTACAATGGCTTATAGCTGATATTATTTAGTGGTTTAAAACGAGCAATCTGCTGGCATTTAGTTATGACGATCCCTGTTTTTTTTAATTTCAGGTAACTTATATATATATATCATCATCATCATGTCGCGCCGTCTGCGCGGATATCCCTGACCGTCTCTCGCCATTTCTCCCTATCATTCATCGCCTCCGGCAGGTCTTCAGGGTTACATCCCGTGTCCTCACATAGCTGCAGTATGTAAGTTCGTGCTGGTCGTCCCACTCTTGCACATCCATGTGTGGGGGTCCACAGGAGTACATCGCTTATGAGCTCGTCCTTGCTTCTCCAGCAGTGTCCTGCGTGTCTGGTCCGTCGAACTTGTATAGTTTTTGTGATGGGGGGCAAGTGTCCGTATAGTTGGGGTCTCGTGGGGTGTTGCCGCCAGGACTTGTTTAATACTGCTCTCAACATTCTTGTATAATTTCCGTCCAGCCTCCTCTCCAGCCGCTTCGTAAGCGTCCATGTGATGCATCCATATAGCAGTATCGACACAATATATATATATATATATATATATATATATATATATATATATAATTTATATCATCCCTATCAGCAACTGATTAACGGGTTTTTCAAAAGAGTTCTAGTCACGTGACCCTTCTGTATTTGCTCTTATTCCTATTATTACCAGTTGCCCAGTCGGATGGGACTGTAGAATACACCAACTGCTTCTCTGCAGAGGGGTAAGACTTCCCCTACAAGTGTCCTGTATATGACACTAACCATTCTGATGGTGAGGCTTCAGTAATGTTCGAGTTTTGGAGAATGCAGGGCACCTCTTCTTTACCATTACTCCCAGGTGAACTCTAAACCCGGACTGGTAGCACCTGATTGGGTCATAACTATGGCTGAAATAGAACTAAACTGTGTACTTATGCTAAACTGAATTAGTTGAAATGGAACAGTTTTGATATTTAACTATACTTATTCTAAATTGAATTGTTTAAAATAGAACTGTTTGTATATATAAAAATAGATTTAGGATTAATAAGCTATAATGGTCGATGTACTATAAAACCAAACCAAACCAAACCAAAACCAAACCTTCATTTTGTCACCTTTTTTCGCTTTTTCTTCCTCCATTCCCCCCCTTCCAAACAATATTGGCAAAACTTATATTTACTATTCTAAAAGAAAAGCATATAACTTTTTCTTAGTTGATTTAACGCTAAAGATTTTTTTAAATATTTATTAACCGGTAATATTTTTCCTTTTTTCAGTGAAGTTGCAACGATCATTTAGATTTCCTCTACGTTCAATGTCTATATTTCCCGTTCACTGACTCTTTTACCCACTGACCGAATCTTCTTCTTCTTCTTCTTCTTCTTCTTCTTCTTCTTCTTCTTCTTCTTCTTCTTCTTCTTCTTCTTCAGCGCTGTTTCTTCCAAGCAGCAGTCGTGTCGATACTGCTATATGGATGCATTACATGGACACTAACTAAACGTATGGAGAAAAGGCTTGACGGCAACTACAGAAGAATGCTGTGAGAAATATTGAACAAGTCCTGGAGACAGCACCCCACAAAGCAGCAGCTGTATGGCCACCCACCACCCATCCGGATAACTACCAAAATTAGACGAATCAGACATGCAGGACACTGCTAGAGAAGTAGGGACGAGCTCATAAGTGATATACTCCTGTGGACCCCTTCACATGGACATGCAAAGGCAGGATGGCCGACTCGAATAGCCCTGAGGACCTGCCGGAAGCAATGAACGATAGGGAGGGGTGGCGAGAGAGCTTCAGGGATATACGTGCTGATAGCGTGATATGATGATGATATTATTATTCCTTGTGAGTTTTTCACATCTACGTTAGTTGATGGTCTTTCACTGGAGACTGAGTGACAACAAGTCACCCCAAGACTCATCTTAATAATACAGTAGTTTGGATTGTCTCCTGTCGTCCTCTAATTTCCAAGTCCTCTAGTTTTTTTACCAATTCTTTGGTGGCTGTACCAAGGGCAGCAATTACAATTGTTCTAACGGTAACTTTCCTGTTCCACAGTTTTTCCGTTCCCTTGCAAGGTCGAGGTGCTTATCCTTCTTTTCATTTTCTTTCAATATCACCCTGTGGCCAGTTAGGATAGCAAAGTCCACAATTCTACAAGTTCTCTTTTTTGTTGATTATTATAAGGTCTGGTCGTCTGGCGGAGATTATGTGATCTGTTTGTATATTAAAATCCCAGAAGAGTTTATGCGTCTAATTCTCCAGGACCGATTCTGGGTTGTGCATATACCATTTGTTTCTATGGTCAAAATTAAGTTTCTTGCACAGTTCCCAGTTGATCATCTTGCCAACCCAGTCATGTCTAGTCTTATATTCTTTCTGGGCTAATCTGCTGCATTTACTTATTATGTGGTTGATTGTTTCGTCTTTATCACCACATAATTTACATTTGCTATTTTGTTGCGTCTTATATATTCTTTCCTATGATTGGTCCTTAGGGCGTTGCTTTGTGCTGCTGTTAGAAAAGATTCAGTTTCTCTCACAGGGTTTCCCTTAATTATTATTATTATTATTATTATTATTAGAGTTTTTCACATCAGCGTTAGCTGATGGTTTTTCACTGGAGTCTGAGAGGCAGCAAGTCTCCTCAAGTCTCCAGGACTCTTCTCAGTATTCTGGCCGATCTCAATTATGTAGTAGTTTGGATGGTCTCAACTCGTCTGCCAACTTCCAAGTCCTCCAATCCCTTTAGTAACCCTTTACTTACTGTTCCAAACGCACCAATTACAATTGGTATAATTGTTACCTGCATGTTCCAGAGTTTTCTCAATTCCCTAGCAATGTTCGAGGTACTTATCCTTCTTTTCACATTATTTCATTTTTATTATGTGGTCAGCCGGGACAGCAAAGTTGAAAATTTTGCAAGTTCTCTTCTTTTTGTTGATTATTATTAGGTCTGGTCTTCTGGCCGAGATTAGGTTATCCGTGTGTATGTCAAAGTCCCATAGGAGTTTATGTGTGTTATTTTCTAAGACAGGTGTTGGGTTGTGCATATACCATTTGTTTGTATGGTTAAATTTAAATTGTTTCCACTTGCCGACCCAGTCATGTCTAGTCTTATATTCCTTCTGCGCTTAGTATTAGAGTTTTTCACACAAGTGTTAGCCAATGGTTTCTCTCAGGAGTTTGAGTGAAAGCAAGTCTCCTCAAGTCTCCAGGACTTATTCCCAAGTCCTCCAGTCTCTGTCCCAATCCTTTGGTGACTGTAACAAGTGCACCAATTACAATTGGTATTACTGTGACTTTCATGTCCTGGAACTCATCTTTTTGTTCCCATTCTTGCAATTTTACAGGCAGCAAACTCCAAAATTCTGTAAGTTCTCTTTTTTTCTCTTTTTTCCTATTTTTTTTTCTTTTTTAGTTGATTATCACTATGTCTTGCGGTCTGATCGAGAAAACGTGATCCGTTTCTTGCTCAAAATCTCAGTAGCGTTTGTATAAGTAGTAGTAGTAGGAGTAGTTAGTAAAGTAAAGTTAGCGACCGTAGTCGAGGGTGACCCAAAGAATCCCTTTCCGATAGCTACAACACCAAGATGCAGGGGAGGGCGCTACTCCTTTCCCTGGATTGCTTCACTTTACCCTTGATCCTTACCTTATAATGCTGAGTGTTAAGCACGGTAGCATCAAGTACCATTTTTTGATTCTTTGGTATGACTCAACCTAGAGTATTCGCCATTGGCGAATACTCTAATTATTCGGCCAATGTCCGGTGATTAGTAGGAGTAGCAGTAGTAGTAAAAAGGTTACAGGTATCTAATTTCATGTTCTTTTTTTTACATATACCGACATTGAATATTTCAAATATATTTCATTAATGTGTGCTAAGTTATTCAGTCATTATACGGTGAAGTCGAAACATAATTTCTATGTTTACATTTTGACTCAAGTATGTATTTTATTCCAAGGATTCAGAAAAATATCAAAAATAGGTATGTATTAGATTAGTGATTTATATAAGATTACTAATTTGTTTAAGAGAGCTTATTTTAATAAATGATAAGATAAGTTGAAGAAAAAAAAATCTATACTTGTCTTTAATTGGAATCATTTTGTGATGAGGCTTTTTAATCTGAGAATTAATTTTTATATATTGCGGACTTTTCCCCCTCATCTTGGTAGTTTTTGTGTTGTTTCTTCTTTCACTACGTTTCGGCCACCTCTGGCCTTCTTCAGGTTATTTACCGCGACCTCGGATAGGAATGCTGAGTCTTGTAACCGTATCCCCAGTAATTACTGCCTACCATAGTTGTTGTCTATCGCACCACGCACAAAAAAATAATTCGTAATATTTTTCAATAGCACTACTTGTCATAATCCTTT